>OX463780.1:49209487-49691987 GCA_949825025.1 Siphlonurus alternatus | reverse complement strand
GAATTGAATAAATGAATTGAATAAATGAATTGAATGAATGAATTGAATTGATTTGAATTGATTTGAATTGAATTGAATTGAATTGAATAAATGAATTGAATTGCATTGATTTGAATTGAATTGAATTGAATAAATGAATTGAATAAATTTGAATTGATTTGAATTGAATTAAATTAAATTGATTTGAATTGAATTGACTTGAATTGAATGAATTGAATAAAAGAATTGAATTGAATTAAATTAAATTAAATTGAATAAAATTGAATTGATTGATTTGATTTGAATTGAATTGAACTGAATTGATTTGAATTGAATTGAATAAATGAATTGAATTGATTTGAATTGATTTGAATTGAATTGATTTGAATTGTTTGAATTGAATTGACTTGAATTGAATTAAATTGAATTGAAATAAATTGAATTAAATTGAATTGAATTGAATAAATGAATTGAATAAATGAATTGAATTGAATTGATTTGAATTGAATTGAATTGAATTGAATTGATTTGAATTGAATTGCAATGAATTGAATAAATGAATTGAATTGATTTGAATTGATTTGAATTGAATTGATTTGAATTGACTTGAATTGAATGAATTGAATAAATGAATTGAATTGAATGAAATTGAATTGAATTGATTTGAATTGAATTGAATTGATTTGAATTGAATTGACTTGAATTGAATAAATAAATTGACTTGCTTTGAATTGAATTGAATAAATGAATTGAATTGAATTGAATTAAATAAGTGAATTGAATTGGATTGACCAAATGAATTGAATTGAATTGATTTGAATTGAACTGCATTGAATTGAATTGAATTGAATAAATGAATTGAATTGATTTGAATTGAATTGATTTGAATTGAATAAATTGCATAAATGAATTGAATTGATTTGAATTGAATTGATTTGAATTGATTGAATTGAATTGACTTGAATTGAATAAATGAATTGATTTAATTTGAATTGAATTGAATTAAATTGAATTGAAATAAATTGAATTGAATTGAATAAATGAATTGAATTAAATTAAATTGAGTTGAATTGAATTGAATAAGTGAATTGAATTGAATTGAATAAATGAATTGAATTGAATTGATTTGAATTTAATTAAATTGAATTGAATTGAATTTAATTGAATTGAATTGAATAAATGAATTGAATTGATTTGAATTGAATTAAATTGAATTGAAATAAATTGAATTGAATTGAATAAATGAATTGAATTAAATTAAATTGATTTGAATTAAATTGAATTGAATTGAATAAATGAATTGAATTGAATTGAATTGAATTGAATTGAATTGAATACATGAATTGAATTGATTTGAATTGAATTAAATTGAATTGAAATAAATTGAATTGAATTGAATAAATGAATTGAATTAATTTGAATTGATTTAAATTGAATTGACTTGAATTGAATGAATTGAATAAATGAATTGAATTGATTTGAATTCAATGAAATTAAATTGAATTGATTTGAATTGATTTGAATTGACTTGAATTGAATGAATTGAATAAATAAATTTAAATGATTTGAATTGAAAAAATGAATTGAATAAATGAATTGAATAAATGAATTGAATTGATTTGAATTGAAATGAATTGAATAAATGAATTGAATTGATTTGAATTGATTTGAATTGAATTGATTTGAATTGATTGAATTGAATTGATTTGAATTGAATAAATGAATTGAATTGATTAGAATTAAATTGAATTAAATTGAATTGAAATAAATTGAATTGAATTGAATAAATGAATTGAATTAAATTAATTTGAATTGAATTGAATTGAATTGAATAAATGAATTGAATGAATGAATTGAATTGAATTGAATTGAATTGAATTGAATTGAATAAATGAATTGAATTGCATCGATTTGAATTGAATTGAATAAATGAATTGAATAAATTTGAATTGATTTGAATTGATATCAATTAAATTGATTTGAATTGTATTGACTTGAATTGAATGAATTGAATAAAAGAATTGAATTGATTTGAATTGAAATTAATTAAATTAAATTGAATTGATTTGAATTGAATTGAATTGAATTGAATTGAATTGAATTGAATTGATTTGAATTGAATTGACTTGAATTGGATCAATTGAATAAATGAATTGAATTGATTTGAATTGAATTAAATTGAATTAAATTGATTTGAATTGAATCGAATTGATTTGAATTGAATTGACTTGAATTGAATGAATTGAATAAATGAATTGAATTGAATTGAATTGAATTGAATTTAATAAGTGAATTGAATTGAATAAATGAACTGAACTGCATTGAATTGAATTGAATTGAATAAATGAATTGAATTAATTTGAATTGATTTAAATTGAATTAACTTGAATTGAATGAATTGAATAAATGAATTGAATTGATTTGAATTGAATGAAATTAAATTGAATTGATTTGAATTGATTTGAATTGAATGAATTGAATAAATAAATTGACTTGATTTGAATTGAATAAATGAATTGAATAAATGAATTGAATGAATGAATTGAATTGATTTGAATTGATTTGAATTGAATTGAATTGAATTGAATAAATGAATTGAATTGCATTGATTTGAATTGAATTGAATTGAATAAATGAATTGAATAAATTTGAATTGATTTGAATTGAATTAAATTAAATTGATTTGAATTGAATTGACTTGAATTGAATGAATTGAATAAAAGAATTGAATTGAATTAAATTAAATTAAATTGAATAAAATTGAATTGATTGATTTGATTTGAATTGAATTGAACTGAATTGATTTGAATTGAATTGAATAAATGAATTGAATTGATTTGAATTGATTTGAATTGAATTGATTTGAATTGTTTGAATTGAATTGACTTGAATTGAATTAAATTGAATTGAAATAAATTGAATTAAATTGAATTGAATTGAATAAATGAATTGAATAAATGAATTGAATTGAATTGATTTGATTTGAATTGAATTGAATTGAATTGATTTGAATTGAATTGCAATGAATTGAATAAATGAATTGAATTGATTTGAATTGATTTGAATTGAATTGATTTGAATTGACTTGAATTGAATGAATTGAATAAATGAATTGAATTGAATGAAATTGAATTGAATTGATTTGAATTGAATTGAATTGATTTGAATTGAATTGACTTGAATTGAATAAATAAATTGACTTGCTTTGAATTGAATTGAATAAATGAATTGAATTGAATTGAATTAAATAAGTGAATTGAATTGGATTGACCAAATGAATTGAATTGAATTGATTTGAATTGAACTGCATTGAATTGAATTGAATTGAATAAATGAATTGAATTGATTTGAATTGAATTGATTTGAATTGAATAAATTGCATAAATGAATTGAATTGATTTGAATTGAATTGATTTGAATTGATTGAATTGAATTGACTTGAATTGAATAAATGAATTGATTTAATTTGAATTGAATTGAATTAAATTGAATTGAAATAAATTGAATTGAATTGAATAAATGAATTGAATTAAATTAAATTGAGTTGAATTGAATTGAATAAGTGAATTGAATTGAATTGAATAAATGAATTGAATTGAATTGATTTGAATTGAACTGCATTGAATTGAATTGAATAAATGAATTTAATTGATTTGAATTGATTTGAATTGAATTGATTTAAATTGAATTGACTTAAATTGAATGAATTGAATAAATGAATTGATTTGAATTGATTTGAATTGAATTGATTTGAATTGAATTGAATTGATTTGAATTGAATTGACTTGAATTGAATGAATTGAATAAATAAATTGACTTGATTTGAATTGAATAAATGAATTGAATTGAATTGAATTAAATAAGTGAATTAAATTGAATTGAATAAATGAATTGAATTGAATTGATTTGAATTGAACTGCATTGAATTGAATTGAATTGAATAAATAAATTGAATTGATTTGAATTGAATTGATTTGAATTGAAATGAAATGAATAAATGAATTGAATTGATTTGAATTGATTTGAATTGAATTGATTTGAATTGATTGAATTGAATTGATTTGAATTGAATAAATGAATTGAATTGATTAGAATTGAATTGAATTAAATTGAATTGAAATAAATTGAATTGAATTGAATAAATGAATTGAATTAAATTAAATTGAATTGAATTGAATTGAATTGAATTGAATAAATGAATTGAATGAATGAATTGAATTGAATTGAATTGAATTGAATAAATGAATTGAATTGCATCGATTTGAATTGAATTGAATAAATGAATTGAATAAATTTGAATTGATTTGAATTGATATCAATTAAATTGATTTGAATTGTATTGACTTGAATTGAATGAATTGAATAAAAGAATTGAATTGATTTGAATTGTAATTAATTAAATTAAATTGAATTGAATTGATTTGAATTGAATTGAATTGAATTGAATTGAATTGAATTGAATTGAATTGAATTGATTTGAATTGAATTGACTTGAATTGGATCAATTGAATAAATGAATTGAATTGATTTGAATTGAATTAAATTGAATTAAATTGATTTATATTGAATCGAATTGAATTGATTTGAATTGAATTGACTTGAATTGAATGAATTGAATAAATGAATTGAATTGAATTGAATTGAATAAATGAATTGAATAAATTTGAATTGATTTAAATTGATTTGAATTGAATTAAATTGAATTGAATTGAATTTAATTGAATTGAATTGAATAAATGAATTGAATTGATTTGAATTGAATTCAATTAAATTGAATTGAAATAAATTGAATTGAATTGAATAAATGAATTGAATTAAATTAAATTGATTTGAATTAAATTGAATTGAATTGAATAAATGAATTGAATTGAATTGAATAAATGAATTGAATTGAATTGAATTGAATAAATGAATTGAATAAATTTGAATTGATTTGAATTGATTTGAATTGAATTAAATTGAATTGAATTAAATTGAATTGAATTTAATTTAATTGAATTGAATTGAATAAATGAATTGAATTGAATTGAATTAAATAAGTGAATTGAATTGAATAAATGAACTGAACTGCATTGAATTGAATTGAATTGAATAAATGAATTGAATTAATTTGAATTGATTTAAATTGAATTGACTTGAATTGAATGAATTGAATAAATGAATTGAATTGATTTGAATTGAATGAAATTAAATTGAATTGATTTGAATTGATTTGAATTGATTTGAATTGATGAATTGAATAAATAAATTGACTTGATTTGAATTGAATTGAATAAATGAATTGAATGAATGAATTGAATTGATTTGAATTGAATTGAATTGAATTGAATTGAATTGAATTGAATAAATGAATTGAATTGCATTGATTTGAATTGAATTGAATTGAATTGAATAAATGAATTGAATAAATTTGAATTGATTTGAATTGAATTAAATTAAATTGATTTGAATTGAATTGACTTGAATTGAAAGAATTGAATAAAAGAATTGAATTGAATTGAATTAAATTAAATTAAATTGAATAAAATTGAATTGATTGATTTGATTTGAATTGAATTGAATTGATTTGAATTGAATTGAATAAATGAATTGAATTGATTTGAATTGATTTGAATTGAATTGATTTGAATTGTTTGAATTGAATTGACTTGAATTGAATTAAATTGAATTGAAATAAATTGAATTAAATTAAATTGAATTGAATTGAATTGAATAAATGAATTGAATAAATGAATTGAATAAATGAATTGAATTGAATTGATTTGAATTGAATTGAATAAATGAATTGAATTGAATAAATGAATTGAATAAAATTGAATTGGATTGCATTGGATTGGATTGGATTGGATTGAATTGCAATGAATTGAATAAATGAATTGAATTGATTTGAATTGATTTGAATTGAATTGATTTGAATTGACTTGAATTGAATGAATTGAATAAATGAATTGAATTGAATGAAATTGAATTGAATTGATTTGAATTGAATTGAATTGAATTGATTTGAATTGAATTGACTTGAATTGAATGAATTGAATAAATAAATTGACTTGCTTTGAATTGAATTGAATAAATGAATTGAATATAATTGAATTAAATAAGTGAATTGAATTGGATTGACCAAATAAATTGAATTGAATTGATTTGAATTGAACTGCATTGAATTGAATTGAATTGAATAAATGAATTGAATTGATTTGAATTGAATTGAATTGATTTGAATTGAATAAATTGCATAAATGAATTGAATTGATTTGAATTGAATTGATTTGAATTGATTGAATTGAATTGACTTGAATTGAATAAATGAATTGATTTAATTTGAATTGAATTGAATTAAATTGAATTGAAATAAATTGAATTGAATTGAATAAATGAATTGAATTAAATTAAATTGAGTTGAATTGAATTGAATAAGTGAATTGAATTGAATTGAATAAATGAATTGAATTGAATTGATTTGAATTGAACTGCATTGAATTGAATTGAATAAATGAATTGAATTGATTTGAATTGATTTGAATTGAATTGAATTGATTTAAATTGAATTGACTTAAATTGAATGAATTGAATAAATGAATTGAATTGAATTGATTTGAATTGAATTGATTTGAATTGAATTGAATTGATTTGAATTGAATTGACTTGAATTGAATGAATTGAATAAATAAATTGACTTGATTTGAATTGAATAAATGAATTGAATTGAATTGAATTAAATAAGTGAATTAAATTGAATTGAATAAATGAATTGAATTGAATTGAATTGATTTGAATTGAACTGCATTGAATTGAATTGAATTGAATAAATAAATTGAATTGATTTGAATTGAAATGAATTGAATAAATGAATTGAATTGATTTGAATTGATTTGAATTGAATTGATTTGAATTGATTGAATTGAATTGATTTGAATTGAATAAATGAATTGAATTGATTAGAATTGAATTGAATTAAATTGAATTGAAATAAATTGAATTGAATTGAATAAATGAATTGAATTAAATTAAATTGAATTGAATTGAATTGAATTGAATTGAATAAATGAATTGAATGAATGAATTGAATTGAATTGAATTGAATTGAATAAATGAATTGAATTGCATCGATTTGAATTGAATTGAATAAATGAATTGAATAAATTTGAATTGATTTGAATTGATATCAATTAAATTGATTTGAATTGTATTGACTTGAATTGAATGAATTGAATAAAAGAATTGAATTGATTTGAATTGAAATTAATTAAATTAAATTGAATTGAATTGATTTGAATTGAATTGAATTGAATTGAATTGAATTGATTTGAATTGAATTGACTTGAATTGGATCAATTGAATAAATGAATTGAATTGATTTGAATTGAATTAAATTGAATTAAATTGATTTGAATTGAATCGAATTGAATTGATTTGAATTGAATTGACTTGAATTGAATGAATTGAATAAATGAATTGAATTGAATTGAATTGAATAAATGAATTGAATAAATTTGAATTGATTTAAATTGATTTGAATTGAATTAAATTGAATTGAATTTAATTGAATTGAATTGAATTGAATTGAATAAATGAATTGAATTGATTTGAATTGAATTCAATTAAATTGAATTGAAATAAATTGAATTGAATTGAATAAATGAATTGAATTGAATTGATTTGAATTGATTTGAATTGAATTGATTTGAATTGATTGAATTGAATTGACTTGAATTGAATAAATGAATTGATTTAATTTGAATTGAATTGAATTAAATTGAATTGAAATAAATTGAATTGAATTGAATAAATGAAATGAATTAAATTGAATTGAATTGAATTGAATTGAATAAATGAATTGAATAAATGAATTGAATTGATTTGGATTGAATTGAATTGAATTGATTTGAATTGAAATGAATTGAATAAATGAATTGAATTGATTTGAATTGATTGAATTGAATAAATGAATTGATTTGATTTGAATTGAATTGAATTAAATTGAATTGAAATAAATTGAATTGAATTGAATAAATGAATTGAATTAAATTAAATTGAATTGAATTGAATTGAATTGAATTAAATTGAATTGAATTTAATTTAATTGAATTGAATTGAATAAATGAATTGAATTGAATTGAATTAAATAAGTGAATTGAATTGAATAAATGAACTGAACTGCATTGAATTGAATTGAATTGAATAAATGAATTGAATTAATTTGAATTGATTTAAATTGAATTGACTTGAATTGAATGAATTGAATAAATGAATTGAATTGATTTGAATTGAATGAAATTAAATTGAATTGATTTGAATTGATTTGAATTGATTTGAATTGATGAATTGAATAAATAAATTGACTTGATTTGAATTGAATTGAATAAATGAATTGAATGAATGAATTGAATTGATTTGAATTGAATTGAATTGAATTGAATTGAATTGAATAAATGAATTGAATTGCATTGATTTGAATTGAATTGAATTGAATTGAATAAATGAATTGAATAAATTTGAATTGATTTGAATTGAATTAAATTAAATTGATTTGAATTGAATTGACTTGAATTGAAAGAATTGAATAAAAGAATTGAATTGATTTGAATTAAATTAAATTAAATTGAATAAAATTGAATTGATTGATTTGATTTGATTTGAATTGAATTGAATTGATTTGAATTGAATTGAATAAATGAATTGAATTGATTTGAATTGAATTGATTTGAATTGTTTGAATTGAATTGACTTGAATTGAATTAAATTGAATTGAAATAAATTGAATTAAATTAAATTGAATTGAATTGAATTGAATAAATGAATTGAATAAATGAATTGAATTGAATTGATTTGAATTGAATTGAATAAATGAATTGAATTGAATAAATGAATTGAATAAAATTGAATTGGATTGCATTGGATTGGATTGGATTGGATTGAATTGCAATGAATTGAATTGATTTGAATTGATTTGAATTGAATTGATTTGAATTGACTTGAATTGAATGAATTGAATAAATGAATTGAATTGAATGAAATTGAATTGAATTGATTTGAATTGAATTGAATTGAATTGATTTGAATTGAATTGACTTGAATTGAATGAATTGAATAAATAAATTGACTTGCTTTGAATTGAATTGAATAAAAGAATTGAATTGATTTGAATTGAAATTAATTAAATTAAATTGAATTGAATTGATTTGAATTGAATTGAATTGAATTGAATTGAATTGAATTGAATTGATTTGAATTGAATTGACTTGAATTGGATCAATTGAATAAATGAATTGAATTGATTTGAATTGAATTAAATTGAATTAAATTGATTTGAATTGAATCGAATTGATTTGAATTGAATTGACTTGAATTGAATGAATTGAATAAATGAATTGAATTGAATTGAATTGAATTGAATTTAATAAGTGAATTGAATTGAATAAATGAACTGAACTGCATTGAATTGAATTGAATTGAATAAATGAATTGAATTAATTTGAATTGATTTAAATTGAATTAACTTGAATTGAATGAATTGAATAAATGAATTGAATTGATTTGAATTGAATGAAATTAAATTGAATTGATTTGAATTGATTTGAATTGAATGAATTGAATAAATAAATTGACTTGATTTGAATTGAATAAATGAATTGAATAAATGAATTGAATGAATGAATTGAATTGATTTGAATTGATTTGAATTGAATTGAATTGAATTGAATAAATGAATTGAATTGCATTGATTTGAATTGAATTGAATTGAATAAATGAATTGAATAAATTTGAATTGATTTGAATTGAATTAAATTAAATTGATTTGAATTGAATTGACTTGAATTGAATGAATTGAATAAAAGAATTGAATTGAATTAAATTAAATTAAATTGAATAAAATTGAATTGATTGATTTGATTTGAATTGAATTGAACTGAATTGATTTGAATTGAATTGAATAAATGAATTGAATTGATTTGAATTGATTTGAATTGAATTGATTTGAATTGTTTGAATTGAATTGACTTGAATTGAATTAAATTGAATTGAAATAAATTGAATTAAATTGAATTGAATTGAATAAATGAATTGAATAAATGAATTGAATTGAATTGATTTGAATTGAATTGAATTGAATTGATTTGAATTGAATTGCAATGAATTGAATAAATGAATTGAATTGATTTGAATTGATTTGAATTGAATTGATTTGAATTGACTTGAATTGAATGAATTGAATAAATGAATTGAATTGAATGAAATTGAATTGAATTGATTTGAATTGAATTGAATTGATTTGAATTGAATTGACTTGAATTGAATAAATAAATTGACTTGCTTTGAATTGAATTGAATAAATGAATTGAATTGAATTGAATTAAATAAGTGAATTGAATTGGATTGACCAAATGAATTGAATTGAATTGATTTGAATTGAACTGCATTGAATTGAATTGAATTGAATAAATGAATTGATTTGAATTGAATTGATTTGAATTGAATAAATTGCATAAATGAATTGAATTGATTTGAATTGAATTGATTTGAATTGATTGAATTGAATTGACTTGAATTGAATAAATGAATTGATTTAATTTGAATTGAATTGAATTAAATTGAATTGAAATAAATTGAATTGAATTGAATAAATGAATTGAATTAAATTAAATTGAGTTGAATTGAATTGAATAAGTGAATTGAATTGAATTGAATAAATGAATTGAATTGAATTGATTTGAATTGAACTGCATTGAATTGAATTGAATAAATGAATTTAATTGATTTGAATTGATTTGAATTGAATTGATTTAAATTGAATTGACTTAAATTGAATGAATTGAATAAATGAATTGATTTGAATTGATTTGAATTGATTTGAATTGAATTGAATTGATTTGAATTGAATTGACTTGAATTGAATGAATTGAATAAATAAATTGACTTGATTTGAATTGAATAAATGAATTGAATTGAATTGAATTAAATAAGTGAATTAAATTGAATTGAATAAATGAATTGAATTGAATTGATTTGAATTGAACTGCATTGAATTGAATTGAATTGAATAAATAAATTGAATTGATTTGAATTGAATTGATTTGAATTGAAATGAATTGAATAAATGAATTGAATTGATTTGAATTGATTTGAATTGAATTGATTTGAATTGATTGAATTGAATTGATTTGAATTGAATAAATGAATTGAATTGATTAGAATTGAATTGAATTAAATTGAATTGAAATAAATTGAATTGAATTGAATAAATGAATTGAATTAAATTAAATTGAATTGAATTGAATTGAATTGAATAAATGAATTGAATGAATGAATTGAATTGAATTGAATTGAATTGAATAAATGAATTGAATTGCATCGATTTGAATTGAATTGAATAAATGAATTGAATAAATTTGAATTGATTTGAATTGATATCAATTAAATTGATTTGAATTGTATTGACTTGAATTGAATGAATTGAATAAAAGAATTGAATTGATTTGAATTGTAATTAATTAAATTAAATTGAATTGAATTGATTTGAATTGAATTGAATTGAATTGAATTGAATTGAATTGAATTGAATTGAATTGAATTGAATTGAATTGAATTGATTTGAATTGAATTGACTTGAATTGGATCAATTGAATAAATGAATTGAATTGATTTGAATTGAATTAAATTGAATTAAATTGATTTATATTGAATCGAATTGAATTGATTTGAATTGAATTGACTTGAATTGAATGAATTGAATAAATGAATTGAATTGAATTGAATTGAATAAATGAATTGAATAAATTTGAATTGATTTAAATTGATTTGAATTGAATTAAATTGAATTGAATTGAATTTAATTGAATTGAATTGAATAAATGAATTGAATTGATTTGAATTGAATTCAATTAAATTGAATTGAAATAAATTGAATTGAATTGAATAAATGAATTGAATTAAATTAAATTGATTTGAATTAAATTGAATTGAATTGAATAAATGAATTGAATTGAATTGAATTGAATAAATGAATTGAATTGAATTGAATTGAATAAATGAATTGAATAAATTTGAATTGATTTGAATTGATTTGAATTGAATTAAATTGAATTGAATTGAATTAAATTGAATTGAATTTAATTTAATTGAATTGAATAAATGAATTGAATTGAATTGAATTAAATAAGTGAATTGAATTGAATAAATGAACTGAACTGCATTGAATTGAATTGAATTGAATAAATGAATTGAATTAATTTGAATTGATTTAAATTGAATTGACTTGAATTGAATGAATTGAATAAATGAATTGAATTGATTTGAATTGAATGAAATTAAATTGAATTGATTTGAATTGATTTGAATTGATTTGAATTGATGAATTGAATAAATAAATTGACTTGATTTGAATTGAATTGAATAAATGAATTGAATGAATGAATTGAATTGATTTGAATTGAATTGAATTGAATTGAATTGAATTGAATTGAATAAATGAATTGAATTGCATTGATTTGAATTGAATTGAATTGAATTGAATAAATGAATTGAATAAATTTGAATTGATTTGAATTGAATTAAATTAAATTGATTTGAATTGAATTGACTTGAATTGAAAGAATTGAATAAAAGAATTGAATTGAATTGAATTAAATTAAATTAAATTGAATAAAATTGAATTGATTGATTTGATTTGATTTGAATTGAATTGAATTGATTTGAATTGAATTGAATAAATGAATTGAATTGATTTGAATTGATTTGAATTGAATTGATTTGAATTGTTTGAATTGAATTGACTTGAATTGAATTAAATTGAATTGAAATAAATTGAATTAAATTGAATTGAATTGAATTGAATAAATGAATTGAATAAATGAATTGAATTGAATTGATTTGAATTGAATTGAATAAATGAATTGAATTGAATAAATGAATTGAATAAAATTGAATTGGATTGCATTGGATTGGATTGGATTGGATTGAATTGCAATGAATTGAATAAATGAATTGAATTGATTTGAATTGATTTGAATTGAATTGATTTGAATTGACTTGAATTGAATGAATTGAATAAATGAATTGAATTGAATGAAATTGAATTGAATTGATTTGAATTGAATTGAATTGAATTGATTTGAATTGAATTGACTTGAATTGAATGAATTGAATAAATAAATTGACTTGCTTTGAATTGAATTGAATAAATGAATTGAATATAATTGAATTAAATAAGTGAATTGAATTGGATTGACCAAATAAATTGAATTGAATTGATTTGAATTGAACTGCATTGAATTGAATTGAATTGAATAAATGAATTGAATTGATTTGAATTGAATTGAATTGATTTGAATTGAATAAATTGCATAAATGAATTGAATTGATTTGAATTGATTTGAATTGAATTGATTTGAATTGATTGAATTGAATTGACTTGAATTGAATAAATGAATTGATTTAATTTGAATTGAATTGAATTAAATTGAATTGAAATAAATTGAATTGAATTGAATAAATGAATTGAATTAAATTAAATTGAGTTGAATTGAATTGAATAAGTGAATTGAATTGAATTGAATAAATGAATTGAATTGAATTGATTTGAATTGAACTGCATTGAATTGAATTGAATAAATGAATTGAATTGATTTGAATTGATTTGAATTGAATTGAATTGATTTAAATTGAATTGACTTAAATTGAATGAATTGAATAAATGAATTGAATTGAATTGATTTGAATTGAATTGATTTGAATTGAATTGAATTGATTTGAATTGAATTGACTTGAATTGAATGAATTGAATAAATAAATTGACTTGATTTGAATTGAATAAATGAATTGAATTGAATTGAATTAAATAAGTGAATTAAATTGAATTGAATAAATGAATTGAATTGAATTGAATTGATTTGAATTGAACTGCATTGAATTGAATTGAATTGAATAAATAAATTGAATTGATTTGAATTGAAATGAATTGAATAAATGAATTGAATTGATTTGAATTGATTTGAATTGAATTGATTTGAATTGATTGAATTGAATTGATTTGAATTGAATAAATGAATTGAATTGATTAGAATTGAATTGAATTAAATTGAATTGAAATAAATTGAATTGAATTGAATAAATGAATTGAATTAAATTAAATTGAATTGAATTGAATTGAATTGAATTGAATAAATGAATTGAATGAATGAATTGAATTGAATTGAATTGAATTGAATAAATGAATTGAATTGCATCGATTTGAATTGAATTGAATAAATGAATTGAATAAATTTGAATTGATTTGAATTGATATCAATTAAATTGATTTGAATTGTATTGACTTGAATTGAATGAATTGAATAAAAGAATTGAATTGATTTGAATTGAAATTAATTAAATTAAATTGAATTGAATTGATTTGAATTGAATTGAATTGAATTGAATTGAATTGAATTGAATTGAATTGATTTGAATTGAATTGACTTGAATTGGATCAATTGAATAAATGAATTGAATTGATTTGAATTGAATTAAATTGAATTAAATTGATTTGAATTGAATCGAATTGAATTGATTTGAATTGAATTGACTTGAATTGAATGAATTGAATAAATGAATTGAATTGAATTGAATTGAATAAATGAATTGAATAAATTTGAATTGATTTAAATTGATTTGAATTGAATTAAATTGAATTGAATTGAATTTAATTGAATTGAATTGAATTGAATAAATGAATTGAATTGATTTGAATTGAATTCAATTAAATTGAATTGAAATAAATTGAATTGAATTGAATAAATGAATTGAATTGAATTGATTTGAATTGATTTGAATTGAATTGATTTGAATTGATTGAATTGAATTGACTTGAATTGAATAAATGAATTGATTTAATTTGAATTGAATTGAATTAAATTGAATTGAAATAAATTGAATTGAATAATTGAAATGAATTAAATTGAATTGAATTGAATTGAATAAATGAATTGAATAAATGAATTGAATTGATTTGGATTGAATTGAATTGATTTGAATTGAAATGAATTGAATAAATGAATTGAATTGATTTGAATTGATTGAATTGAATAAATGAATTGATTTGATTTGAATTGAATTGAATTAAATTGAATTGAAATAAATTGAATTGAATTGAATAAATGAATTGAATTAAATTAAATTGAATTGAATTGAATTGAATTGAATAAATGAATTGAATTGCATTTATTTGAATTGAATTGAATTGAATTGAATTGAATTGAATAAATGAATTGAATAAATTTGAATTTATTTGAATTGAATTAAATTAAATTGATTTGAATTGAATTGAATTGAATTGAATTGAATTGAATTGAATTGAATTGATTTGAATTGAATTGACTTGAATTGGATCAATTGAATAAATGAATTGAATTGATTTGAATTGAATTAAATTGAATTAAATTGATTTATATTGAATCGAATTGAATTGATTTGAATTGAATTGACTTGAATTGAATGAATTGAATAAATGAATTGAATTGAATTGAATTGAATAAATGAATTGAATAAATTTGAATTGATTTAAATTGATTTGAATTGAATTAAATTGAATTGAATTGAATTTAATTGAATTGAATTGAATAAATGAATTGAATTGATTTGAATTGAATTCAATTAAATTGAATTGAAATAAATTGAATTGAATTGAATAAATGAATTGAATTAAATTAAATTGATTTGAATTAAATTGAATTGAATTGAATAAATGAATTGAATTGAATTGAATTGAATAAATGAATTGAATTGAATTGAATTGAATAAATGAATTGAATAAATTTGAATTGATTTGAATTGATTTGAATTGAATTAAATTGAATTGAATTGAATTAAATTGAATTGAATTTAATTTAATTGAATTGAATTGAATAAATGAATTGAATTGAATTGAATTAAATAAGTGAATTGAATTGAATAAATGAACTGAACTGCATTGAATTGAATTGAATAAATGAATTGAATTAATTTGAATTGATTTAAATTGAATTGACTTGAATTGAATGAATTGAATAAATGAATTGAATTGATTTGAATTGAATGAAATTAAATTGAATTGATTTGAATTGATTTGAATTGATTTGAATTGATGAATTGAATAAATAAATTGACTTGATTTGAATTGAATTGAATAAATGAATTGAATGAATGAATTGAATTGATTTGAATTGAATTGAATTGAATTGAATTGAATTGAATTGAATAAATGAATTGAATTGCATTGATTTGAATTGAATTGAATTGAATTGAATAAATGAATTGAATAAATTTGAATTGATTTGAATTGAATTAAATTAAATTGATTTGAATTGAATTGACTTGAATTGAAAGAATTGAATAAAAGAATTGAATTGAATTAAATTAAATTAAATTGAATAAAATTGAATTGATTGATTTGATTTGATTTGAATTGAATTGAATTGATTTGAATTGAATTGAATAAATGAATTGAATTGATTTGAATTGATTTGAATTGAATTGATTTGAATTGTTTGAATTGAATTGACTTGAATTGAATTAAATTGAATTGAAATAAATTGAATTAAATTAAATTGAATTGAATTGAATTGAATAAATGAATTGAATAAATGAATTGAATTGAATTGATTTGAATTGAATTGAATAAATGAATTGAATTGAATAAATGAATTGAATAAAATTGAATTGGATTGCATTGGATTGGATTGGATTGGATTGAATTGCAATGAATTGAATAAATGAATTGAATTGATTTGAATTGATTTGAATTGAATTGATTTGAATTGACTTGAATTGAATGAATTGAATAAATGAATTGAATTGAATGAAATTGAATTGAATTGAATTGAATTGAATTGAATTGATTTGAATTGAATTGACTTGAATTGAATGAATTGAATAAATAAATTGACTTGCTTTGAATTGAATTGAATAAATGAATTGAATATAATTGAATTAAATAAGTGAATTGAATTGGATTGACCAAATAAATTGAATTGAATTGATTTGAATTGAACTGCATTGAATTGAATTGAATTGAATAAATGAATTGAATTGATTTGAATTGAATTGAATTGATTTGAATTGAATAAATTGCATAAATGAATTGAATTGATTTGAATTGATTTGAATTGAATTGATTTGAATTGATTGAATTGAATTGACTTGAATTGAATAAATGAATTGATTTAATTTGAATTGAATTGAATTAAATTGAATTGAAATAAATTGAATTGAATTGAATAAATGAATTGAATTAAATTAAATTGAGTTGAATTGAATTGAATAAGTGAATTGAATTGAATTGAATAAATGAATTGAATTGAATTGATTTGAATTGAACTGCATTGAATTGAATTGAATAAATGAATTGAATTGATTTGAATTGATTTGAATTGAATTGAATTGATTTAAATTGAATTGACTTAAATTGAATGAATTGAATAAATGAATTGAATTGAATTGATTTGAATTGAATTGATTTGAATTGAATTGAATTGATTTGAATTGAATTGACTTGAATTGAATGAATTGAATAAATAAATTGACTTGATTTGAATTGAATAAATGAATTGAATTGAATTGAATTAAATAAGTGAATTAAATTGAATTGAATAAATGAATTGAATTGAATTGAATTGATTTGAATTGAACTGCATTGAATTGAATTGAATTGAATAAATAAATTGAATTGATTTGAATTGAAATGAATTGAATAAATGAATTGAATTGATTTGAATTGATTTGAATTGAATTGATTTGAATTGATTGAATTGAATTGATTTGAATTGAATAAATGAATTGAATTGATTAGAATTGAATTGAATTGAATTGAAATAAATTGAATTGAATTGAATAAATGAATTGAATTAAATTAAATTGAATTGAATTGAATTGAATTGAATAAATGAATTGAATGAATGAATTGAATTGAATTGAATAAATGAATTGAATTGCATCGATTTGAATTGAATTGAATAAATGAATTGAATAAATTTGAATTGATTTGAATTGATATCAATTAAATTGATTTGAATTGTATTGACTTGAATTGAATGAATTGAATAAAAGAATTGAATTGATTTGAATTGAAATTAATTAAATTAAATTGAATTGAATTGATTTGAATTGAATTGAATTGAATTGAATTGAATTGAATTGAATTGATTTGAATTGAATTGACTTGAATTGGATCAATTGAATAAATGAATTGAATTGATTTGAATTGAATTAAACTGAATTAAATTGATTTGAATTGAATCGAATTGAATTGATTTGAATTGAATTGACTTGAATTGAATGAATTGAATAAATGAATTGAATTGAATTGAATTGAATAAATGAATTGAATAAATTTGAATTGATTTAAATTGATTTGAATTGAATTAAATTGAATTGAATTGAATTTAATTGAATTGAATTGAATTGAATAAATGAATTGAATTGATTTGAATTGAATTCAATTAAATTGAATTGAAATAAATTGAATTGAATTGAATAAATGAATTGAATTGAATTGATTTGAATTGATTTGAATTGAATTGATTTGAATTGATTGAATTGAATTGACTTGAATTGAATAAATGAATTGATTTAATTTGAATTGAATTGAATTAAATTGAATTGAAATAAATTGAATTGAATTGAATAAATGAAATGAATTAAATTGAATTGAATTGAATTGAATTGAATAAATGAATTGAATAAATGAATTGAATTGATTTGGATTGAATTGAATTGAATTGATTTGAATTGAAATGAATTGAATAAATGAATTGAATTGATTTGAATTGATTGAATTGAATAAATGAATTGATTTGATTTGAATTGAATTGAATTAAATTGAATTGAAATAAATTGAATTGAATTGAATAAATGAATTGAATTAAATTAAATTAAATTGAATTGAATTGAATTGAATTGAATAAATGAATTGAATTGCATTTATTTGAATTGAATTGAATTGAATTGAATAAATGAATTGAATAAATTTGAATTTATTTGAATTGAATTAAATTAAATTGATTTGAATTGACTTGAATTGAATTGAATTGATTTGAATTGAATAGATTTGAATTGAATTGAATTGAATTGAATTGATTTGAATTGAATTGAATTGAATTGATTTGAATTGAATTGATTTGAATTGAATTGAATTGAATAAATGAATTGAATTGAATTGAATTGAATTTAATAAGTGAATTGAATTGAATAAATGAACTGAACTGCATTGAATTGAATTGAATTGAATTGAATAAATGAATTGAATTAATTTGAATTGAATTAAATTGAATTAAATTGAATTGAATTGAATTGAATTGATTTGAATTGAATTAAATTGAATGAATTGAATAAATGAATTGAATTGAATTGAATAAATGAATTGAATAAATTTGAATTGATTTGAATTGATTTGAATTAAATTGAATTGAATTGAATTGAATAAATTTGAATTGATTTGAATTGAATTGAATTAAATTGATTTGAATTGAATTGAATTGAATTGAATTGAATTGAATTGCCTTGAATTGAATTGAATTGAATTGAATTGAATAGATTTGAGTTGAATTGAATTGATTTGAATTGAATTGATTTGAATTGATTTGAATTGATTTGAATTGAATTGAATTGAATAAATGAATTAGATTGAATTGAATTGAATTTAATAAGTGAATTGAATGGAATAAATGAACTGAACTGCATTGAATTGAATTGAATTGAATAAATGAATTGAATTAATTTGAATTGAATTAAATTGAATTAAATTGATTTGAATCGAATTGAATTGATTTGAATTGAATTGACTTGAATTGAATGAATTGAATAAATGAATTGAATTGAATTGAATTGAATAAATGAATTGAATAAATTTGAATTGATTTGAATTGATTTGAATTAAATTGAATTGAATTGAATTAAATTGAATTGAATTGAATTGAATTGAATTGAATTGAATTGAATTGAATAAATGAATTGAATTGAATTAAATAAGTGAATTGAATTGAATAAATGAACTGAACTGCATTGAATTGAATTGAATTGAATAAATGAATTGAATTAATTTGAATTGAATTAAATTGAATTGAATAAATGAATTGAATTGATTTGAATTGAATTGAATTGAATTGAATTGAATTGAATTGAATTGAATTGAATTGAATAAATGAATTGAATTGCATTGATTTGAATTGAATTGAATTGAATAAATGAATTGAATAAATTTGAATTGATTTGAATTGAATTAAATAAATTGATTTGAATTGACTTGAATTGAATTGAATTGAATTGAATAGATTTGAATTGAATTGAATTGATTTGAATTGATTTGAATTGATTTGAATTGAATTGAATTGAATTGAATTGAATTGAATTGAATTGAATTGAATAAATGAATTGAATTGAATTTAATAAGTGAATTGAATTGAATAAATGAACTGAACTGCATTGAATTGAATTGAATTGAATTGAATAAATGAATTGAATTGATTTGAATTGATTTGAATTGAATTGATTTGAATTGTTTGAATTGAATTGACTTGAATTGAATTAAATTGAATTGAAATAAATTGAATTAAATTGAATTGAATTGAATAAATGAATTGAATAAATGAATTGAATTGAATTGATTTGAATTGAATTGAATTGAATTGTTTTGAATTGAATTGCAATGAATTGAATAAATGAATTGAATTGATTTGAATTGATTTGAATTGAATTGATTTGAATTGACTTGAATTGAATGAATTGAATAAATGAATTGAATTGAATGAAATTGAATTGAATTGATTTGAATTGAATTGAATTGATTTGAATTGAATTGACTTGAATTGAATAAATAAATTGACTTGCTTTGAATTGAATTGAATAAATGAATTGAATTGAATTGAATTAAATAAGTGAATTGAATTGGATTGACCAAATGAATTGAATTGAATTGATTTGAATTGAACTGCATTGAATTGAATTGAATTGAATAAATGAATTGAATTGATTTGAATTGAATTGATTTGAATTGAATAAATTGCATAAATGAATTGAATTGATTTGAATTGATTTGAATTGAATTGATTTGAATTGATTGAATTGAATTGACTTGAATTGAATAAATGAATTGATTTAATTTGAATTGAATTGAATTAAATTGAATTGAAATAAATTGAATTGAATTGAATAAATGAATTGAATTAAATTAAATTGAGTTGAATTGAATTGAATAAGTGAATTGAATTGAATTGAATAAATGAATTGAATTGAATTGATTTGAATTGAACTGCATTGAATTGAATTGAATAAATGAATTGAATTGATTTGAATTGATTTGAATTGAATTGAATTGATTTAAATTGAATTGACTTAAATTGAATGAATTGAATAAATGAATTGATTTGAATTGATTTGAATTGAATTGATTTGAATTGAATTGAATTGATTTGAATTGAATTGACTTGAATTGAATGAATTGAATAAATAAATTGACTTGATTTGAATTGAATAAATGAATTGAATAAATGAATTGAATTGAATTGAATTAAATAAGTGAATTAAATTGAATTGAATAAATGAATTGAATTGAATTGATTTGAATTGAACTGCATTGAATTGAATTGAATTGAATAAATAAATTGAATTGATTTGAATTGAATTGATTTGAATTGAAATGAATTGAATAAATGAATTGAATTGATTTGAATTGATTGAATTGAATTGATTTGAATTGAATAAATGAATTGAATTGATTAGAATTGAATTGAATTAAATTGAATTGAAATAAATTGAATTGAATTGAATAAATGAATTGAATTAAATTAAATTGAATTGAATTGAATTGAATTGAATTGAATTGAATAAATGAATTGAATGAATGAATTGAATTGAATTGAATTGAATAAATGAATTGAATTGCATCGATTTGAATTGAATTGAATAAATGAATTGAATAAATTTGAATTGATTTGAATTGATATCAATTAAATTGATTTGAATTGTATTGACTTGAATTGAATGAATTGAATAAAAGAATTGAATTGATTTGAATTGTAATTAATTAAATTAAATTGAATTGAATTGATTTGATTTGAATTGAATTGAATTGAATTGAATTGATTTGAATTGAATTGACTTGAATTGGATCAATTGAATAAATGAATTGAATTGATTTGAATTGAATTAAATTGAATTAAATTGATTTGAATTGAATCGAATTGAATTGATTTGAATTGAATTGACTTGAATTGAATGAATTGAATAAATGAATTGAATTGAATTGAATTGAATAAATGAATTGAATAAATTTGAATTGATTTAAATTGATTTGAATTGAATTAAATTGAATTGAATTGAATTTAATTGAATTGAATTGAATTGAATAAATGAATTGAATTGATTTGAATTGAATTCAATTAAATTGAATTGAAATTAATTGAATTGAATTGAATAAATGAATTGAATTAAATTAAATTGATTTGAATTAAATTGAATTGAATTGAATAAATGAATTGAATTGAATTGAATTGAATAAATGAATTGAATTGAATTGAATAAATGAATTGAATAAATTTGAATTGATTTGAATTGATTTGAATTGAATTAAATTGAATTGAATTAAATTGAATTGAATTTAATTTAATTGAATTGAATTGAATAAATGAATTGAATTGAATTGAATTAAATAAGTGAATTGAATTGAATAAATGAACTGAACTGCATTGAATTGAATTGAATAAATGAATTGAATTAATTTGAATTGATTTAAATTGAATTGACTTGAATTGAATGAATTGAATAAATGAATTGAATTGATTTGAATTGAATGAAATTAAATTGAATTGATTTGAATTGATTTGAATTGATTTGAATTGAATGAATTGAATAAATAAATTGACTTGATTTGAATTGAATTGAATAAATGAATTGAATAAATGAATTGAATGAATGAATTGAATTGATTTGAATTGAATTGAATTGAATTGAATTGAATTGAATAAATGAATTGAATTGCATTGATTTGAATTGAATTGAATTGAATTGAATAAATGAATTGAATAAATTTGAATTGATTTGAATTGAATTAAATTAAATTGATTTGAATTGAATTGACTTGAATTGAATGAATTGAATAAAAGAATTGAATTGAATTGAATTAAATTAAATTAAATTGAATAAAATTGAATTGATTGATTTGATTTGAATTGAATTGAATTGAATTGATTTGAATTGAATTGAATAAATGAATTGAATTGATTTGAATTGATTTGAATTGAATTGATTTGAATTGTTTGAATTGAATTGACTTGAATTGAATTAAATTGAATTGAAATAAATTGAATTAAATTAAATTGAATTGAATTGAATTGAATAAATGAATTGAATTGAATTGATTTGAATTGAATTGAATAAATGAATTGAATTGAATAAATGAATTGAATAAAATTGAATTGGATTGCATTGGATTGGATTGGATTGGATTGAATTGCAATGAATTGAATAAATGAATTGAATTGATTTGAATTGATTTGAATTGAATTGATTTGAATTGACTTGAATTGAATGAATTGAATAAATGAATTGAATTGAATGAAATTGAATTGAATTGATTTGAATTGAATTGAATTGAATTGATTTGAATTGAATTGACTTGAATTGAATGAATTGAATAAATAAATTGACTTGCTTTGAATTGAATTGAATAAATGAATTGAATATAATTGAATTAAATAAGTGAATTGAATTGGATTGACCAAATAAATTGAATTGAATTGATTTGAATTGAACTGCATTGAATTGAATTGAATTGAATAAATGAATTGAATTGATTTGAATTGAATTGAATTGATTTGAATTGAATAAATTGCATAAATGAATTGAATTGATTTGAATTGATTTGAATTGAATTGATTTGAATTGATTGAATTGAATTGACTTGAATTGAATAAATGAATTGATTTAATTTGAATTGAATTGAATTAAATTGAATTGAAATAAATTGAATTGAATTGAATAAATGAATTGAATTAAATTAAATTGAGTTGAATTGAATTGAATAAGTGAATTGAATTGAATTGAATTGAATTGATTTGAATTGAACTGCATTGAATTGAATTGAATAAATGAATTGAATTGATTTGAATTGATTTGAATTGAATTGAATTGATTTAAATTGAATTGACTTAAATTGAATGAATTGAATAAATGAATTGAATTGAATTGATTTGAATTGAATTGATTTGAATTGAATTGAATTGATTTGAATTGAATTGAATTGACTTGAATTGAATGAATTGAATAAATAAATTGACTTGATTTGAATTGAATAAATGAATTGAATTGAATTGAATTAAATAAGTGAATTAAATTGAATTGAATAAATGAATTGAATTGATTTGAATTGATTTGAATTGAATTGATTTGAATTGTTTGAATTGAATTGACTTGAATTGAATTAAATTGAATTGAAATAAATTGAATTAAATTGAATTGAATTGAATAAATGAATTGAATAAATGAATTGAATTGAATTGATTTGAATTGAATTGAATTGAATTGTTTTGAATTGAATTGCAATGAATTGAATAAATGAATTGAATTGATTTGAATTGATTTGAATTGAATTGATTTGAATTGACTTGAATTGAATGAATTGAATAAATGAATTGAATTGAATGAAATTGAATTGAATTGATTTGAATTGAATTGAATTGATTTGAATTGAATTGACTTGAATTGAATAAATAAATTGACTTGCTTTGAATTGAATTGAATAAATGAATTGAATTGAATTGAATTAAATAAGTGAATTGAATTGGATTGACCAAATGAATTGAATTGAATTGATTTGAATTGAACTGCATTGAATTGAATTGAATTGAATAAATGAATTGAATTGATTTGAATTGAATTGATTTGAATTGAATAAATTGCATAAATGAATTGAATTGATTTGAATTGATTTGAATTGAATTGATTTGAATTGATTGAATTGAATTGACTTGAATTGAATAAATGAATTGATTTAATTTGAATTGAATTGAATTAAATTGAATTGAAATAAATTGAATTGAATTGAATAAATGAATTGAATTAAATTAAATTGAGTTGAATTGAATTGAATAAGTGAATTGAATTGAATTGAATAAATGAATTGAATTGAATTGATTTGAATTGAACTGCATTGAATTGAATTGAATAAATGAATTGAATTGATTTGAATTGATTTGAATTGAATTGAATTGATTTAAATTGAATTGACTTAAATTGAATGAATTGAATAAATGAATTGATTTGAATTGATTTGAATTGAATTGATTGAATTGAATTGAATTGATTTGAATTGAATTGACTTGAATTGAATGAATTGAATAAATAAATTGACTTGATTTGAATTGAATAAATGAATTGAATAAATGAATTGAATTGAATTGAATTAAATAAGTGAATTAAATTGAATTGAATAAATGAATTGAATTGAATTGATTTGAATTGAACTGCATTGAATTGAATTGAATTGAATAAATAAATTGAATTGATTTGAATTGAATTGATTTGAATTGAAATGAATTGAATAAATGAATTGAATTGATTTGAATTGATTTGAATTGAATTGATTTGAATTGATTGAATTGAATTGATTTGAATTGAATAAATTAATTGAATTGATTAGAATTGAATTGAATTAAATTGAATTGAAATAAATTGAATTGAATTGAATAAATGAATTGAATTAAATTAAATTGAATTGAATTGAATTGAATTGAATTGAATAAATGAATTGAATGAATGAATTGAATTGAATTGAATTGAATAAATGAATTGAATTGCATCGATTTGAATTGAATTGAATAAATGAATTGAATAAATTTGAATTGATTTGAATTGATATCAATTAAATTGATTTGAATTGTATTGACTTGAATTGAATGAATTGAATAAAAGAATTGAATTGATTTGAATTGTAATTAATTAAATTAAATTGAATTGAATTGATTTGATTTGAATTGAATTGAATTGAATTGAATTGAATTGATTTGAATTGAATTGACTTGAATTGGATCAATTGAATAAATGAATTGAATTGATTTGAATTGAATTAAATTGAATTAAATTGATTTGAATTGAATCGAATTGAATTGATTTGAATTGAATTGACTTGAATTGAATGAATTGAATAAATGAATTGAATTGAATTGAATTGAATAAATGAATTGAATAAATTTGAATTGATTTAAATTGATTTGAATTGAATTAAATTGAATTGAATTGAATTTAATTGAATTGAATTGAATTGAATAAATGAATTGAATTGATTTGAATTGAATTCAATTAAATTGAATTGAAATTAATTGAATTGAATTGAATAAATGAATTGAATTAAATTAAATTGATTTGAATTAAATTGAATTGAATTGAATAAATGAATTGAATTGAATTGAATTGAATAAATGAATTGAATTGAATTGAATAAATGAATTGAATAAATTTGAATTGATTTGAATTGATTTGAATTGAATTAAATTGAATTGAATTAAATTGAATTGAATTTAATTTAATTGAATTGAATTGAATAAATGAATTGAATTGAATTGAATTAAATAAGTGAATTGAATTGAATAAATGAACTGAACTGCATTGAATTGAATTGAATAAATGAATTGAATTAATTTGAATTGATTTAAATTGAATTGACTTGAATTGAATGAATTGAATAAATGAATTGAATTGATTTGAATTGAATGAAATTAAATTGAATTGATTTGAATTGATTTGAATTGATTTGAATTGAATGAATTGAATAAATAAATTGACTTGATTTGAATTGAATTGAATAAATGAATTGAATAAATGAATTGAATGAATGAATTGAATTGATTTGAATTGAATTGAATTGAATTGAATTGAATTGAATAAATGAATTGAATTGCATTGATTTGAATTGAATTGAATTGAATTGAATAAATGAATTGAATAAATTTGAATTGATTTGAATTGAATTAAATTAAATTGATTTGAATTGAATTGACTTGAATTGAATGAATTGAATAAAAGAATTGAATTGAATTAAATTAAATTGAATAAAATTGAATTGATTGATTTGATTTGAATTGAATTGATTTGAATTGAATTGAATAAATGAATTGAATTGATTTGAATTGATTTGAATTGAATTGATTTGAATTGTTTGAATTGAATTGACTTGAATTGAATTAAATTGAATTGAAATAAATTGAATTAAATTAAATTGAATTGAATTGAATTGAATAAATGAATTGAATAAATGAATTGAATTGAATTGATTTGAATTGAATTGAATAAATGAATTGAATTGAATAAATGAATTGAATAAAATTGAATTGGATTGCATTGGATTGGATTGGATTGGATTGAATTGCAATGAATTGAATAAATGAATTGAATTGATTTGAATTGATTTGAATTGAATTGATTTGAATTGACTTGAATTGAATGAATTGAATAAATGAATTGAATTGAATGAAATTGAATTGAATTGATTTGAATTGAATTGAATTGAATTGATTTGAATTGAATTGACTTGAATTGAATGAATTGAATAAATAAATTGACTTGCTTTGAATTGAATTGAATAAATGAATTGAATATAATTGAATTAAATAAGTGAATTGAATTGGATTGACCAAATAAATTGAATTGAATTGATTTGAATTGAACTGCATTGAATTGAATTGAATTGAATAAATGAATTGAATTGATTTGAATTGAATTGAATTGATTTGAATTGAATAAATTGCATAAATGAATTGAATTGATTTGAATTGATTTGAATTGAATTGATTTGAATTGATTGAATTGAATTGACTTGAATTGAATAAATGAATTGATTTAATTTGAATTGAATTGAATTAAATTGAATTGAAATAAATTGAATTGAATTGAATAAATGAATTGAATTAAATTAAATTGAGTTGAATTGAATTGAATAAGTGAATTGAATTGAATAAATGAATTGAATTGAATTGATTTGAATTGAACTGCATTGAATTGAATTGAATAAATGAATTGAATTGATTTGAATTGATTTGAATTGAATTGAATTGATTTAAATTGAATTGACTTAAATTGAATGAATTGAATAAATGAATTGAATTGAATTGATTTGAATTGAATTGATTTGAATTGAATTGAATTGATTTGAATTGAATTGAATTGACTTGAATTGAATGAATTGAATAAATAAATTGACTTGATTTGAATTGAATAAATGAATTGAATTGAATTGAATTAAATAAGTGAATTAAATTGAATTGAATAAATGAATTGAATTGAATTGAATTGATTTGAATTGAACTGCATTGAATTGAATTGAATTGAATAAATAAATTGAATTGATTTGAATTGAAATGAATTGAATAAATGAATTGAATTGATTTGAATTGAATTGATTTGAATTGATTGAATTGAATTGATTTGAATTGAATAAGTGAATTGAATTGATTAGAATTGAATTGAATTAAATTGAATTGAAATAAATTGAATTGATTTGAATTGATTTGAATTGAATTGATTTGAATTGATTGAATTGAATTGATTTGAATTGAATAAGTGAATTGAATTGATTAGAATTGAATTGAATTAAATTGAATTGAAATAAATTGAATTGAATTGAATAAATGAATTGAATTAAATTAAATTGAATTGAATTGAATTGAATTGAATAAATGAATTGAATGAATGAATTGAATTGAATTGAATTGAATTGAATAAATGAATTGAATTGCATCGATTTGAATTGAATTGAATAAATGAATTGAATAAATTTGAATTGATTTGAATTGATATCAATTAAATTGATTTGAATTGTATTGACTTGAATTGAATGAATTGAATAAAAGAATTGAATTGATTTGAATTGAAATTAATTAAATTAAATTGAATTGAATTGATTTGAATTGAATTGAATTGAATTGAATTGAATTGAATTGATTTGAATTGAATTGACTTGAATTGGATCAATTGAATAAATGAATTGAATTGATTTGAATTGAATTAAATTGAATTAAATTGATTTGAATTGAATCGAATTGAATTGATTTGAATTGAATTGACTTGAATTGAATGAATTGAATAAATGAATTGAATTGAATTGAATTGAATAAATGAATTGAATAAATTTGAATTGATTTAAATTGATTTGAATTGAATTAAATTGAATTGAATTGAATTTAATTGAATTGAATTGAATTGAATAAATGAATTGAATTGATTTGAATTGAATTCAATTAAATTGAATTGAAATAAATTAAATTGAATTGAATAAATGAATTGAATTAAATTAAATTGATTTGAATTAAATTGAATTGAATTGAATAAATGAATTGAATTGAATTGAATTGAATAAATGAATTGAATTGAATTGATTTGAATTGAATTGAATTAAATTGAATTGAAATAAATTGAATTGAATTGAATAAATGAAATGAATTAAATTGAATTGAATTGAATTGAATTGAATAAATGAATTGAATTGATTTGGATTGAATTGAATTGAATTGATTTGAATTGAAATGAATTGAATAAATGAATTGAATTGATTTGAATTGATTGAATTGAATAAATGAATTGATTTGAATTGAATTGAATTAAATTGAATTGAAATAAATTGAATTGAATTGAATAAATGAAATGAATTAAATTGAATTGAATTGAATTGAATTGAATAAATGAATTGAATTGATTTGGATTGATTTGAATTGAATTGATTTGAATTGATTTGAATTGATTTGAATTGAATTGAATTGAATAAATGAATTAGATTGAATTGAATTGAATTTAATAAGTGAATTGAATGGAATAAATGAACTGAACTGCATTGAATTGAATTGAATTGAATAAATGAATTGAATTAATTTGAATTGAATTAAATTGAATTAAATTGATTTGAATCGAATTGAATTGATTTGAATTGAATTGACTTGAATTGAATGAATTGAATAAATGAATTGAATTGAATTGAATTGAATAAATGAATTGAATAAATTTGAATTGATTTGAATTGATTTGAATTAAATTGAATTGAATTGAATTAAATTGAATTGAATTGAATTGAATTGAATTGAATTGAATTGAATTGAATAAATGAATTGAATTGAATTAAATAAGTGAATTGAATTGAATAAATGAACTGAACTGCATTGAATTGAATTGAATTGAATAAATGAATTGAATTAATTTGAATTGAATTAAATTGAATTGAATAAATGAATTGAATTGATTTGAATTGAATTGAATTGAATTGAATTGAATTGAATTGAATTGAATTGAATTGAATAAATGAATTGAATTGCATTGATTTGAATTGAATTGAATTGAATAAATGAATTGAATAAATTTGAATTGATTTGAATTGAATTAAATAAATTGATTTGAATTGACTTGAATTGAATTGAATTGAATTGAATTGAATAGATTTGAATTGAATTGAATTGATTTGAATTGATTTGAATTGATTTGAATTGAATTGAATTGAATTGAATTGAATTGAATTGAATTGAATAAATGAATTGAATTGAATTTAATAAGTGAATTGAATTGAATAAATGAACTGAACTGCATTGAATTGAATTGAATTGAATTGAATAAATGAATTGAATTGATTTGAATTGATTTGAATTGAATTGATTTGAATTGTTTGAATTGAATTGACTTGAATTGAATTAAATTGAATTGAAATAAATTGAATTAAATTGAATTGAATTGAATAAATGAATTGAATAAATGAATTGAATTGAATTGATTTGAATTGAATTGAATTGAATTGTTTTGAATTGAATTGCAATGAATTGAATAAATGAATTGAATTGATTTGAATTGATTTGAATTGAATTGATTTGAATTGACTTGAATTGAATGAATTGAATAAATGAATTGAATTGAATGAAATTGAATTGAATTGATTTGAATTGAATTGAATTGATTTGAATTGAATTGACTTGAATTGAATAAATAAATTGACTTGCTTTGAATTGAATTGAATAAATGAATTGAATTGAATTGAATTAAATAAGTGAATTGAATTGGATTGACCAAATGAATTGAATTGAATTGATTTGAATTGAACTGCATTGAATTGAATTGAATTGAATAAATGAATTGAATTGATTTGAATTGAATTGATTTGAATTGAATAAATTGCATAAATGAATTGAATTGATTTGAATTGATTTGAATTGAATTGATTTGAATTGATTGAATTGAATTGACTTGAATTGAATAAATGAATTGATTTAATTTGAATTGAATTGAATTAAATTGAATTGAAATAAATTGAATTGAATTGAATAAATGAATTGAATTAAATTAAATTGAGTTGAATTGAATTGAATAAGTGAATTGAATTGAATTGAATAAATGAATTGAATTGAATTGATTTGAATTGAACTGCATTGAATTGAATTGAATAAATGAATTGAATTGATTTGAATTGATTTGAATTGAATTGAATTGATTTAAATTGAATTGACTTAAATTGAATGAATTGAATAAATGAATTGATTTGAATTGATTTGAATTGAATTGATTTGAATTGAATTGAATTGATTTGAATTGAATTGACTTGAATTGAATAAATAAATTGACTTGATTTGAATTGAATAAATGAATTGAATAAATGAATTGAATTGAATTGAATTAAATAAGTGAATTAAATTGAATTGAATAAATGAATTGAATTGAATTGATTTGAATTGAACTGCATTGAATTGAATTGAATTGAATAAATAAATTGAATTGATTTGAATTGAATTGATTTGAATTGAAATGAATTGAATAAATGAATTGAATTGATTTGAATTGATTGAATTGAATTGATTTGAATTGAATAAATGAATTGAATTGATTAGAATTGAATTGAATTAAATTGAATTGAAATAAATTGAATTGAATTGAATAAATGAATTGAATTAAATTAAATTGAATTGAATTGAATTGAATTGAATTGAATTGAATAAATGAATTGAATGAATGAATTGAATTGAATTGAATTGAATAAATGAATTGAATTGCATCGATTTGAATTGAATTGAATAAATGAATTGAATAAATTTGAATTGATTTGAATTGATATCAATTAAATTGATTTGAATTGTATTGACTTGAATTGAATGAATTGAATAAAAGAATTGAATTGATTTGAATTGTAATTAATTAAATTAAATTGAATTGAATTGATTTGATTTGAATTGAATTGAATTGAATTGAATTGATTTGAATTGAATTGACTTGAATTGGATCAATTGAATAAATGAATTGAATTGATTTGAATTGAATTAAATTGAATTAAATTGATTTGAATTGAATCGAATTGAATTGATTTGAATTGAATTGACTTGAATTGAATGAATTGAATAAATGAATTGAATTGAATTGAATAAATGAATTGAATAAATTTGAATTGATTTAAATTGATTTGAATTGAATTAAATTGAATTGAATTGAATTTAATTGAATTGAATTGAATTGAATAAATGAATTGAATTGATTTGAATTGAATTCAATTAAATTGAATTGAAATTAATTGAATTGAATTGAATAAATGAATTGAATTAAATTAAATTGATTTGAATTAAATTGAATTGAATTGAATAAATGAATTGAATTGAATTGAATTGAATAAATGAATTGAATTGAATTGAATAAATGAATTGAATAAATTTGAATTGATTTGAATTGATTTGAATTGAATTAAATTGAATTGAATTAAATTGAATTGAATTTAATTTAATTGAATTGAATTGAATAAATGAATTGAATTGAATTGAATTAAATAAGTGAATTGAATTGAATAAATGAACTGAACTGCATTGAATTGAATTGAATTGAATAAATGAATTGAATTAATTTGAATTGATTTAAATTGAATTGACTTGAATTGAATGAATTGAATAAATGAATTGAATTGATTTGAATTGAATGAAATTAAATTGAATTGATTTGAATTGATTTGAATTGATTTGAATTGAATGAATTGAATAAATAAATTGACTTGATTTGAATTGAATTGAATAAATGAATTGAATAAATGAATTGAATGAATGAATTGAATTGATTTGAATTGAATTGAATTGAATTGAATTGAATTGAATTGAATAAATGAATTGAATTGCATTGATTTGAATTGAATTGAATTGAATTGAATAAATGAATTGAATAAATTTGAATTGATTTGAATTGAATTAAATTAAATTGATTTGAATTGAATTGACTTGAATTGAATGAATTGAATAAAAGAATTGAATTGAATTGAATTAAATTAAATTAAATTGAATAAAATTGAATTGATTGATTTGATTTGAATTGAATTGAATTGAATTGATTTGAATTGAATTGAATAAATGAATTGAATTGATTTGAATTGATTTGAATTGAATTGATTTGAATTGTTTGAATTGAATTGACTTGAATTGAATTAAATTGAATTGAAATAAATTGAATTAAATTAAATTGAATTGAATTGAATTGAATAAATGAATTGAATAAATGAATTGAATTGAATTGATTTGAATTGAATTGAATAAATGAATTGAATTGAATAAATGAATTGAATAAAATTGAATTGGATTGCATTGGATTGGATTGGATTGGATTGAATTGCAATGAATTGAATAAATGAATTGAATTGATTTGAATTGATTTGAATTGAATTGATTTGAATTGACTTGAATTGAATGAATTGAATAAATGAATTGAATTGAATGAAATTGAATTGAATTGATTTGAATTGAATTGAATTGAATTGATTTGAATTGAATTGACTTGAATTGAATGAATTGAATAAATAAATTGACTTGCTTTGAATTGAATTGAATAAATGAATTGAATATAATTGAATTAAATAAGTGAATTGAATTGGATTGACCAAATAAATTGAATTGAATTGATTTGAATTGAACTGCATTGAATTGAATTGAATTGAATAAATGAATTGAATTGATTTGAATTGAATTGAATTGATTTGAATTGAATAAATTGCATAAATGAATTGAATTGATTTGAATTGATTTGAATTGAATTGATTTGAATTGATTGAATTGAATTGACTTGAATTGAATAAATGAATTGATTTAATTTGAATTGAATTGAATTAAATTGAATTGAAATAAATTGAATTGAATTGAATAAATGAATTGAATTAAATTAAATTGAGTTGAATTGAATTGAATAAGTGAATTGAATTGAATTGAATTGAATTGATTTGAATTGAACTGCATTGAATTGAATTGAATAAATGAATTGAATTGATTTGAATTGATTTGAATTGAATTGAATTGATTTAAATTGAATTGACTTAAATTGAATGAATTGAATAAATGAATTGAATTGAATTGATTTGAATTGAATTGATTTGAATTGAATTGAATTGATTTGAATTGAATTGAATTGACTTGAATTGAATGAATTGAATAAATAAATTGACTTGATTTGAATTGAATAAATGAATTGAATTGAATTGAATTAAATAAGTGAATTAAATTGAATTGAATAAATGAATTGAATTGATTTGAATTGATTTGAATTGAATTGATTTGAATTGTTTGAATTGAATTGACTTGAATTGAATTAAATTGAATTGAAATAAATTGAATTAAATTGAATTGAATTGAATAAATGAATTGAATAAATGAATTGAATTGAATTGATTTGAATTGAATTGAATTGAATTGTTTTGAATTGAATTGCAATGAATTGAATAAATGAATTGAATTGATTTGAATTGATTTGAATTGAATTGATTTGAATTGACTTGAATTGAATGAATTGAATAAATGAATTGAATTGAATGAAATTGAATTGAATTGATTTGAATTGAATTGAATTGATTTGAATTGAATTGACTTGAATTGAATAAATAAATTGACTTGCTTTGAATTGAATTGAATAAATGAATTGAATTGAATTGAATTAAATAAGTGAATTGAATTGGATTGACCAAATGAATTGAATTGAATTGATTTGAATTGAACTGCATTGAATTGAATTGAATTGAATAAATGAATTGAATTGATTTGAATTGAATTGATTTGAATTGAATAAATTGCATAAATGAATTGAATTGATTTGAATTGATTTGAATTGAATTGATTTGAATTGATTGAATTGAATTGACTTGAATTGAATAAATGAATTGATTTAATTTGAATTGAATTGAATTAAATTGAATTGAAATAAATTGAATTGAATTGAATAAATGAATTGAATTAAATTAAATTGAGTTGAATTGAATTGAATAAGTGAATTGAATTGAATTGAATAAATGAATTGAATTGAATTGATTTGAATTGAACTGCATTGAATTGAATTGAATAAATGAATTGAATTGATTTGAATTGATTTGAATTGAATTGAATTGATTTAAATTGAATTGACTTAAATTGAATGAATTGAATAAATGAATTGATTTGAATTGATTTGAATTGAATTGATTGAATTGAATTGAATTGATTTGAATTGAATTGACTTGAATTGAATGAATTGAATAAATAAATTGACTTGATTTGAATTGAATAAATGAATTGAATAAATGAATTGAATTGAATTGAATTAAATAAGTGAATTAAATTGAATTGAATAAATGAATTGAATTGAATTGATTTGAATTGAACTGCATTGAATTGAATTGAATTGAATAAATAAATTGAATTGATTTGAATTGAATTGATTTGAATTGAAATGAATTGAATAAATGAATTGAATTGATTTGAATTGATTTGAATTGAATTGATTTGAATTGATTGAATTGAATTGATTTGAATTGAATAAATTAATTGAATTGATTAGAATTGAATTGAATTAAATTGAATTGAAATAAATTGAATTGAATTGAATAAATGAATTGAATTAAATTAAATTGAATTGAATTGAATTGAATTGAATTGAATAAATGAATTGAATGAATGAATTGAATTGAATTGAATTGAATTGAATAAATGAATTGAATTGCATCGATTTGAATTGAATTGAATAAATGAATTGAATAAATTTGAATTGATTTGAATTGATATCAATTAAATTGATTTGAATTGTATTGACTTGAATTGAATGAATTGAATAAAAGAATTGAATTGATTTGAATTGTAATTAATTAAATTAAATTGAATTGAATTGATTTGATTTGAATTGAATTGAATTGAATTGAATTGAATTGAATTGAATTGAATTGATTTGAATTGAATTGACTTGAATTGGATCAATTGAATAAATGAATTGAATTGATTTGAATTGAATTAAATTGAATTAAATTGATTTGAATTGAATCGAATTGAATTGATTTGAATTGAATTGACTTGAATTGAATGAATTGAATAAATGAATTGAATTGAATTGAATAAATGAATTGAATAAATTTGAATTGATTTAAATTGATTTGAATTGAATTAAATTGAATTGAATTGAATTTAATTGAATTGAATTGAATTGAATAAATGAATTGAATTGATTTGAATTGAATTCAATTAAATTGAATTGAAATTAATTGAATTGAATTGAATAAATGAATTGAATTAAATTAAATTGATTTGAATTAAATTGAATTGAATTGAATAAATGAATTGAATTGAATTGAATTGAATAAATGAATTGAATTGAATTGAATAAATGAATTGAATAAATTTGAATTGATTTGAATTGATTTGAATTGAATTAAATTGAATTGAATTAAATTGAATTGAATTTAATTTAATTGAATTGAATTGAATAAATGAATTGAATTGAATTGAATTAAATAAGTGAATTGAATTGAATAAATGAACTGAACTGCATTGAATTGAATTGAATTGAATAAATGAATTGAATTAATTTGAATTGATTTAAATTGAATTGACTTGAATTGAATGAATTGAATAAATGAATTGAATTGATTTGAATTGAATGAAATTAAATTGAATTGATTTGAATTGATTTGAATTGATTTGAATTGAATGAATTGAATAAATAAATTGACTTGATTTGAATTGAATTGAATAAATGAATTGAATAAATGAATTGAATGAATGAATTGAATTGATTTGAATTGAATTGAATTGAATTGAATTGAATTGAATTGAATAAATGAATTGAATTGCATTGATTTGAATTGAATTGAATTGAATTGAATTGAATAAATGAATTGAATAAATTTGAATTGATTTGAATTGAATTAAATTAAATTGATTTGAATTGAATTGACTTGAATTGAATGAATTGAATAAAAGAATTGAATTGAATTAAATTAAATTAAATTGAATAAAATTGAATTGATTGATTTGATTTGAATTGAATTGATTTGAATTGAATTGAATAAATGAATTGAATTGATTTGAATTGATTTGAATTGAATTGATTTGAATTGTTTGAATTGAATTGACTTGAATTGAATTAAATTGAATTGAAATAAATTGAATTAAATTAAATTGAATTGAATTGAATTGAATAAATGAATTGAATAAATGAATTGAATTGAATTGATTTGAATTGAATTGAATAAATGAATTGAATTGAATAAATGAATTGAATAAAATTGAATTGGATTGCATTGGATTGGATTGGATTGGATTGAATTGCAATGAATTGAATAAATGAATTGAATTGATTTGAATTGATTTGAACTGAATTGATTTGAATTGACTTGAATTGAATGAATTGAATAAATGAATTGAATTGAATGAAATTGAATTGAATTGATTTGAATTGAATTGAATTGAATTGATTTGAATTGAATTGACTTGAATTGAATGAATTGAATAAATAAATTGACTTGCTTTGAATTGAATTGAATAAATGAATTGAATATAATTGAATTAAATAAGTGAATTGAATTGGATTGACCAAATAAATTGAATTGAATTGATTTGAATTGAACTGCATTGAATTGAATTGAATTGAATAAATGAATTGAATTGATTTGAATTGAATTGAATTGATTTGAATTGAATAAATTGCATAAATGAATTGAATTGATTTGAATTGATTTGAATTGAATTGATTTGAATTGATTGAATTGAATTGACTTGAATTGAATAAATGAATTGATTTAATTTGAATTGAATTGAATTAAATTGAATTGAAATAAATTGAATTGAATTGAATAAATGAATTGAATTAAATTAAATTGAGTTGAATTGAATTGAATAAGTGAATTGAATTGAATAAATGAATTGAATTGAATTGATTTGAATTGAACTGCATTGAATTGAATTGAATAAATGAATTGAATTGATTTGAATTGATTTGAATTGAATTGAATTGATTTAAATTGAATTGACTTAAATTGAATGAATTGAATAAATGAATTGAATTGAATTGATTTGAATTGAATTGATTTGAATTGAATTGAATTGATTTGAATTGAATTGAATTGACTTGAATTGAATGAATTGAATAAATAAATTGACTTGATTTGAATTGAATAAATGAATTGAATTGAATTGAATTAAATAAGTGAATTAAATTGAATTGAATAAATGAATTGAATTGAATTGAATTGATTTGAATTGAACTGCATTGAATTGAATTGAATTGAATAAATAAATTGAATTGATTTGAATTGAAATGAATTGAATAAATGAATTGAATTGATTTGAATTGAATTGATTTGAATTGATTGAATTGAATTGATTTGAATTGAATAAGTGAATTGAATTGATTAGAATTGAATTGAATTAAATTGAATTGAAATAAATTGAATTGATTTGAATTGATTTGAATTGAATTGATTTGAATTGATTGAATTGAATTGATTTGAATTGAATAAGTGAATTGAATTGATTAGAATTGAATTGAATTAAATTGAATTGAAATAAATTGAATTGAATTGAATAAATGAATTGAATTAAATTAAATTGAATTGAATTGAATTGAATTGAATAAATGAATTGAATGAATGAATTGAATTGAATTGAATTGAATTGAATAAATGAATTGAATTGCATCGATTTGAATTGAATTGAATAAATGAATTGAATAAATTTGAATTGATTTGAATTGATATCAATTAAATTGATTTGAATTGTATTGACTTGAATTGAATGAATTGAATAAAAGAATTGAATTGATTTGAATTGAAATTAATTAAATTAAATTGAATTGAATTGATTTGAATTGAATTGAATTGAATTGAATTGAATTGAATTGATTTGAATTGAATTGACTTGAATTGGATCAATTGAATAAATGAATTGAATTGATTTGAATTGAATTAAATTGAATTAAATTGATTTGAATTGAATCGAATTGAATTGATTTGAATTGAATTGACTTGAATTGAATGAATTGAATAAATGAATTGAATTGAATTGAATTGAATAAATGAATTGAATAAATTTGAATTGATTTAAATTGATTTGAATTGAATTAAATTGAATTGAATTGAATTTAATTGAATTGAATTGAATTGAATAAATGAATTGAATTGATTTGAATTGAATTCAATTAAATTGAATTGAAATAAATTAAATTGAATTGAATAAATGAATTGAATTAAATTAAATTGATTTGAATTAAATTGAATTGAATTGAATAAATGAATTGAATTGAATTGAATTGAATAAATGAATTGAATTGAATTGATTTGAATTGAATTGAATTAAATTGAATTGAAATAAATTGAATTGAATTGAATAAATGAAATGAATTAAATTGAATTGAATTGAATTGAATTGAATAAATGAATTGAATTGATTTGGATTGAATTGAATTGAATTGATTTGAATTGAAATGAATTGAATAAATGAATTGAATTGATTTGAATTGATTGAATTGAATAAATGAATTGATTTGAATTGAATTGAATTAAATTGAATTGAAATAAATTGAATTGAATTGAATAAATGAATTGAATTAAATTAAATTAAATTGAATTGAATTAAATTGAATTGAATAAATGAATTGAATTGATTTGAATTGAATTGAATTGAATTGAATTGAATAAATGAATTGAATTGCATTTATTTGAATTGAATTGAATTGAATTGAATTGAATTGAATAAATGAATTGAATAAATTTGAATTTATTTGAATTGAATTAAATTAAATTGATTTGAATTGACTTGAATTGAATTGAATTGATTTGAATTGAATAGATTTGAATTGAATTGAATTGAATTGATTTGATTTGAATTGAATTGAATTGAATTGATTTGAATTGAATTGATTTGAATTGAATTGAATTGAATTCAATAAATGAATTGAATTGAATTGAATTGAATTTAATAAGTGAATTGAATTGAATAAATGAACTGAACTGCATTGAATTGAATTGAATTGAATAAATGAATTGAATTAATTTGAATTGAATTAAATTGAATTAAATTGATTTGAATTGAATTGAATTGATTTGAATTGAATTAAATTGAATGAATTGAATAAATGAATTGAATTGAATTGAATAAATGAATTGAATAAATTTGAATTGATTTGAATTGATTTGAATTAAATTGAATTGAATTGAATTGAATAAATTTGAATTGATTTGAATTGAATTGAATTAAATTGATTTGAATTGAATTGAATTGAATTGAATTGAATTGAATTGAATTGCCTTGAATTGAATTGAATTGAATTGAATTGAATAGATTTGAGTTGAATTGAATTGATTTGAATTGAATTGATTTGAATTGATTTGAATTGAATTGAATTGAATAAATGAATTAGATTGAATTGAATTGAATTTAATAAGTGAATTGAATGGAATAAATGAACTGAACTGCATTGAATTGAATTGAATAAATGAATTGAATTAATTTGAATTGAATTAAATTGAATTAAATTGATTTGAATCGAATTGAATTGATTTGAATTGAATTGACTTGAATTGAATGAATTGAATAAATGAATTGAATTGACTTGAATTGAATGAATTGAATAAATGAATTGAATTGAATTGAATTGAATAAATGAATTGAATAAATTTGAATTGATTTGAATTGATTTGAATTAAATTGAATTGAATTGAATTAAATTGAATTGAATTGAATTGAATTGAATTGAATTGAATTGAATAAATGAATTGAATTGAATTAAATAAGTGAATTGAATTGAATAAATGAACTGAACTGCATTGAATTGAATTGAATTGAATAAATGAATTGAATTAATTTGAATTGAATTAAATTGAATTGAATAAATGAATTGAATTGATTTGAATTGAATTGAATTGAATTGAATTGAATTGAATTGAATTGAATTGAATTGAATAAATGAATTGAATTGCATTGATTTGAATTGAATTGAATTGAATAAATGAATTGAATAAATTTGAATTGATTTGAATTGAATTAAATAAATTGATTTGAATTGACTTGAATTGAATTGAATTGAATTGAATTGAATAGATTTGAATTGAATTGATTTGAATTGATTTGAATTGATTTGAATTGATTTGAATTGAATTGAATTGAATTGAATTGAATTGAATTGAATTGAATTGAATAAATGAATTGAATTGAATTGAATTTAATAAGTGAATTGAATTGAATAAATGAACTGAACTGCATTGAATTGAATTGAATTGAATTGAATAAATGAATTGAATTAATTTGAATTGAATTAAATTGAATTAAATTGAATTGAATCGAATTGAATTGATTTGAATTGAATTGACTTGAATTGAATGAATTGAATAAATGAATTGAATTGAATAAATGAATTGAATAAATTTGAATTGATTTGAATTGATTTGAATTGAATTAAATTGAATTGAATCGAATTGAATAAATTTTAATTGATTTGAATTGAATTAAATTGATTTGAATTGAATTGAATTGAATTGCCTTGAATTGAATTGAATTGAATTGAATAGATTTGAGTTGAATTGAATTGAATTGAATTGATTTGAATTGATTTGAATTGATTTGAATTGATTTGAATTGAATTGAATTGAATTGAATAAATGAATTAGATTTAATTGAATTGAATTTAATAAGTGAATTGAATGGAATAAATGAACTGAACTGCATTGAATTGAATTGAATTGAATAAATGAATTGAATTAATTTGAATTGAATTAAATTGAATTAAATTGATTTGAATTGAATCGAATTGAATTGATTTGAATTGAATTGACTTGAATTGAATGAATTGAATAAATGAATTGAATTGAATTGAATTGAATAAATTTGAATTGATTTGAATTGATTTGAATTGAATTAAATTGAATTGAATTGAATTAAATTGAATTGAATTGAATTGAATGAATTGAATAAATGAATTGAATTGATTTGAATTGAATGAAATTAAATAGAATTGATTTGAATTGATTTGAATTGACTTGAATTGAATGAATTGAATAAATAAATTGACTTGATATGACTTGAATAAATGAATTGAATAAATGAATTGAATGAATGAATTGAATTGATTTGAATTGAATTGAATTGAATAAAATTGAATTGAATTGAATAAATGAATTGAATTGCATTGATTTGAATTGAATTGAATTGAATAAATGAATTGAATAAATTTGAATTGATTTGAATTGAATTAAATTAAATTGATTTGAATTGAATTGACTTGAATTGAATGAATTGAATAAAAGAATTGAATTGAATTGAATTAAATTAAATTGAATAAAATTGAATTGAATTGATTTGAATTGAATTGAATTGATTTGAATTGAATTGAATAAATGAATTGAATTGATTTGAATTGATTTGAATTGTTTGAATTGAATTGACTTGAATTGAATTAAATTGAATTGAAATAAATTGAATTAAATTAAATTGAATTGAATTGAATTGAATTGAATAAATGAATTGAATAAATGAATTGAATTGAATTGATTTGAATTGAATTGAATAAATGAATTGAATTGAATGAATGAATTGAATAAAATTGAATTGGATTGCATTGGATTGGATTGGATTGGATTGAATTGAATTGAATTGCATTGAATTGAATAAATGAATTGAATTGATTTGAATTGATTTGAATTGAATTGATTTGAATTGACTTGAATTGAATGAATTGAATAAATGAATTGAATTGAATGAAATTGAATTGAATTGAATTGATTTGAATTGAATTGATTTGAATTGAATTGACTTGAATTGAATGAATTGAATAAATAAATTGACTTGCTTTGAATTGAATTGAATAAATGAATTGAATTGAATTGAATTAAATAAGTGAATTGAATGGAATAAATGAACTGAACTGCATTGAATTGAATAAATGAATTGAATTAATTTGAATTGAATTAAATTGAATTAAATTGATTTGAATTGAAACGAATTGAATTGATTTGAATTGAATTGACTTGAATTGAATGAATTGAATAAATGAATTGAATTGAATTGAATTGAATTGAATTGAATTGAATAAATGAATTGAATAAATTTGAATTGATTTGAATTGATTTGAATTAAATTGAATTGAATTGAATTAAATTGAATTGAATTTAATTGAATTGAATTGAATTGAATTGAATTGAATTGAATAAATGAATTGAATTGAATTAAATAAGTGAATTGAATTGAATAAATGAACTGAACTGCATTGAATTGAATTGAATTGAATAAATGAATTGAATTAATTTGAATTGAATTAAATTGAATTGAATAAATGAATTGAATTGAATTGAATTGAATTGAATTGAATAAATGAATTGAATTGCATTGATTTAAATTGAATTGAATTGAATTGAATTGAATAAATGAATTGAATTGATTTGAATTGAATTAAATTAAATTGATTTGAATTGACTTGAATTGAATTGAATTGAATTGAATAGATTTGAATTGAATTGAATTGAATTGAATTGATTTGAATTGATTTGAATTGATTTGAATTGAATTGATTTGAATTAATTGAATTGAATTGAATTGAATTGAATTGAATAAATGAATTGAATTGAATTGAATTTAATAAGTGAATTGAATTGAATAAATGAACTGAACTGCATTGAATTGAATTGAATTGAATTGAATAAATGAATTGAATTAATTTGAATTGAATTAAATTGAATTAAATTGATTTGAATCGAATTGAATTGATTTGAATTGAATTGACTTGAATTGAATGAATTGAATAAATGAATTGAATTGAATTGAATTGAATAAATGAATTGAATAAATTTGAATTGATTTGAATTGATTTGAATTGAATTAAATTGAATTGAATTGAATTGAATAAATTTGAATTGATTTGAATTGAATTAAATTGATTTGAATTGAATTGAATTGAATTGAATTGAATTGAATTGCCTTGAATTGAATTGAATTGAATTGAATAGATTTGAGTTGAATTGAATTGATTTGAATTGAATTGAATTGAATTGATTTGAATTGATTTGAATTGATTTGAATTGATTTGAATTGAATTGAATTGAATTGAATAAATGAATTAGATTGAATTGAATTGAATTTAATAAGTGAATTGAATGGAATAATTGAACTGAACTGCATTGAATTGAATTGAATTGAATAAATGAATTGAATTAATTTGAATTGAATTAAATTGAATTAAATTGATTTGAATTGAATCGAATTGAATTGATTTGAATTGAATTGACTTGAATTGAATGAATTGAATAAATGAATTGAATTGAATTGAATTGAATAAATGAATTGAATAAATTTGAATTGATTTGAATTGATTTGAATTGAATTAAATTGAATTGAATTGAATTAAATTGAATTGAATTGAATTGAATTGAATTGAATTGAATTGAATTGAATTGAATAAATGAATTGAATTGCATTGATTTGAATTGAATTGAATTGAATAAATGAATTGAATAAATTTGAATTGATTTGAATTGAATTAAATTGATTTGAATTGAATTGACTTGAATTGAATGAATTGAATAAAAGAATTGAATTGATTTGAATTGAATTGAATAAATGAATTGAATTGATTTGAATTGATTTGAATTGAATTGATTTGAATTGTTTGAATTGAATTGACTTGAATTGAATTAAATTGAATTGAAATAAATTGAATTAAATTAAATTGAATTGAATTGAATTGAATTGAATAAATGAATTGAATAAATGAATTGAATTGAATTGATTTGAATTGAACTGCATTGAATTGAATTGAATAAATGAATTGAATTGATTTGAATTGATTTGAATTGAATTGAATTGATTTAAATTGAATTGACTTAAATTGAATGAATTGAATAAATGAATTGATTTGAATTGATTTGAATTGAATTGATTTGAATTGAATTGAATTGATTTGAATTGACTTGAATTGAATGAATTGAATAAATAAATTGACTTGATTTGAATTGAATAAATGAATTGAATTGAATTGAATTAAATAAGTGAATTAAATTGAATTGAATAAATGAATTGAATTGAATTGATTTGAATTGAACTGCATTGAATTGAATTGAATTGAATAAATAAATTGAATTGATTTGAATTGAATTGATTTGAATTGAAATGAATTGAATAAATGAATTGAATTGATTTGAATTGATTTGAATTGAATTGATTTGAATTGATTGAATTGAATTGATTTGAATTGAATAAATGAATTGAATTGATTAGAATTGAATTGAATTAAATTGAATTGAAATAAATTGAATTGAATTGAATAAATGAATTGAATTAAATTAAATTGAATTGAATTGAATTGAATTGAATAAATGAATTGAATGAATGAATTGAATTGAATTGAATTGAATTGAATAAATGAATTGAATTGCATCGATTTGAATTGAATTGAATAAATGAATTGAATAAATTTGAATTGATTTGAATTGATATCAATTAAATTGATTTGAATTGTATTGACTTGAATTGAATGAATTGAATAAAAGAATTGAATTGATTTGAATTGTAATTAATTAAATTAAATTGAATTGAATTGATTTGAATTGAATTGAATTGAATTGAATTGAATTGAATTGAATTGAATTGATTTGAATTGAATTGACTTGAATTGGATCAATTGAATAAATGAATTGAATTGATTTGAATTGAATTAAATTGAATTAAATTGATTTGAATTGAATCGAATTGAATTGATTTGAATTGAATTGACTTGAATTGAATGAATTGAATAAATGAATTGAATTGAATTGAATTGAATAAATGAATTGAATAAATTTGAATTGATTTAAATTGATTTGAATTGAATTAAATTGAATTGAATTGAATTTAATTGAATTGAATTGAATTGAATAAATGAATTGAATTGATTTGAATTGAATTCAATTAAATTGAATTGAAATAAATTGAATTGAATTGAATAAATGAATTGAATTAAATTAAATTGATTTGAATTAAATTGAATTGAATTGAATAAATGAATTGAATTGAATTGAATAAATGAATTGAATTGAATTGAATAAATGAATTGAATAAATTTGAATTGATTTGAATTGATTTGAATTGAATTAAATTGAATTGAATTGAATTAAATTGAATTGAATTTAATTGAATTGAATTGAATAAATGAATTGAATTGAATTGAATTAAATAAGTGAATTGAATTGAATAAATGAACTGAACTGCATTGAATTGAATTGAATTGAATAAATGAATTGAATTAATTTGAATTGATTTAAATTGAATTGACTTGAATTGAATGAATTGAATAAATGAATTGAATTGATTTGAATTGAATGAAATTAAATTGAATTGATTTGAATTGATTTGAATTGATTTGAATTGAATGAATTGAATAAATAAATTGACTTGATTTGAATTGAATTGAATAAATGAATTGAATGAATGAATTGAATTGATTTGAATTGAATTGAATTGAATTGAATTGAATTGAATTGAATAAATGAATTGAATTGCATTGATTTGAATTGAATTGAATTGAATAAATGAATTGAATAAATTTGAATTGATTTGAATTGAATTAAATTAAATTGATTTGAATTGAATTGACTTGAATTGAATGAATTGAATAAAAGAATTGAATTGAATTGAATTAAATTAAATTAAATTGAATAAAATTGAATTGATTGATTTGATTTGAATTGAATTGAATTGAATTGATTTGAATTGAATTGAATAAATGAATTGAATTGATTTGAATTGATTTGAATTGTTTGAATTGAATTGACTTGAATTGAATTAAATTGAATTGAAATAAATTGAATTAAATTAAATTGAATTGAATTGAATTGAATTGAATAAATGAATTGAATAAATGAATTGAATTGAATTGATTTGAATTGAATTGAATAAATGAATTGAATTGAATAAATGAATTGAATAAAATTGAATTGGATTGCATTGGATTGGATTGGATTGGATTGAATTGCAATGAATTGAATAAATGAATTGAATTGATTTGAATTGATTTGAATTGAATTGATTTGAATTGACTTGAATTGAATGAATTGAATAAATGAATTGAATTGAATGAAATTGAATTGAATTGATTTGAATTGAATTGAATTGAATTGATTTGAATTGAATTGACTTGAATTGAATGAATTTAATAAATAAATTGACTTGCTTTGAATTGAATTGAATAAATGAATTGAATATAATTGAATTAAATAAGTGAATTGAATTGGATTGACCAAATAAATTGAATTGAATTGATTTGAATTGAACTGCATTGAATTGAATTGAATTGAATAAATGAATTGAATTGATTTGAATTGAATTGAATTGATTTGAATTGAATAAATTGCATAAATGAATTGAATTGATTTGAATTGATTTGAATTGAATTGATTTGAATTGATTGAATTGAATTGACTTGAATTGAATAAATGAATTGATTTAATTTGAATTGAATTGAATTAAATTGAATTGAAATAAATTGAATTGAATTGAATAAATGAATTGAATTAATTAATTAAATTGAGTTGAATTGAATTGAATAAGTGAATTGAATTGAATTGAATAAATGAATTGAATTGAATTGATTTGAATTGAACTGCATTGAATTGAATTGAATAAATGAATTGAATTGATTTGAATTGATTTGAATTGAATTGAATTGATTTAAATTGAATTGACTTAAATTGAATGAATTGAATAAATGAATTGAATTGAATTGATTTGAATTGAATTGATTTGAATTGAATTGAATTGATTTGAATTGAATTGACTTGAATTGAATGAATTGAATAAATAAATTGACTTGATTTGAATTGAATAAATGAATTGAATTGAATTGAATTAAATAAGTGAATTAAATTGAATTGAATAAATGAATTGAATTGAATTGAATTGATTTGAATTGAACTGCATTGAATTGAATTGAATTGAATAAATAAATTGAATTGATTTGAATTGAAATGAATTGAATAAATGAATTGAATTGATTTGAATTGATTTGAATTGAATTGATTTGAATTGATTGAATTGAATAAATGAATTGAATTGATTAGAATTGAATTGAATTAAATTGAATTGAAATAAATTGAATTGAATTGAATAAATGAATTGAATTAAATTAAATTGAATTGAATTGAATTGAATTGAATTGAATAAATGAATTGAATGAATGAATTGAATTGAATTGAATTGAATTGAATAAATGAATTGAATTGCATCGATTTGAATTGAATTGAATAAATGAATTGAATAAATTTGAATTGATTTGAATTGATATCAATTAAATTGATTTGAATTGTATTGACTTGAATTGAATGAATTGAATAAAAGAATTGAATTGATTTGAATTGAAATTAATTAAATTAAATTGAATTGAATTGATTTGAATTGAATTGAATTGAATTGAATTGAATTGAATTGAATCGATTTGAATTGAATTGACTTGAATTGGATCAATTGAATAAATGAATTGAATTGATTTGAATTGAATTAAATTGAATTAAATTGATTTGAATTGAATCGAATTGAATTGATTTGAATTGAATTGACTTGAATTGAATGAATTGAATAAATGAATTGAATTGAATTGAATTGAATAAATGAATTGAATAAATTTGAATTGATTTAAATTGATTTGAATTGAATTAAATTGAATTGAATTGAATTTAATTGAATTGAATTGAATTGAATAAATGAATTGAATTGATTTGAATTGAATTCAATTAAATTGAATTGAAATAAATTAAATTGAATTGAATAAATGAATTGAATTAAATTAAATTGATTTGAATTAAATTGAATTGAATTGAATAAATGAATTGAATTGAATTGAATTGAATAAATGAATTGAATTGAATTGATTTGAATTGAATTGAATTAAATTGAATTGAAATAAATTGAATTGAATTGAATAAATGAAATGAATTAAATTGAATTGAATTGAATTGAATTGAATAAATGAATTGAATAAATGAATTGAATTGATTTGGATTGAATTGAATTGAATTGATTTGAATTGAAATGAATTGAATAAATGAATTGAATTGATTTGAATTGATTGAATTGAATAAATGAATTGATTTGATTTGAATTGAATTAAATTGAATTGAAATAAATTGAATTGAATTGAATAAATGAATTGAATTAAATTAAATTAAATTGAATTGAATTAAATTGAATTGAATAAATGAATTGAATTGAATTGAATTGAATTGAATTGAATTGAATTGAATTGAATAAATGTATTGAATTGCATTTATTTGAATTGAATTGAATTGAATTGAATTGAATTGAATAAATGAATTGAATAAATTTGAATTTATTTGAATTGAATTAAATTAAATTGATTTGAATTGACTTGAATTGAATTGAATTGATTTGAATTGAATAGATTTGAATTGAATTGAATTGAATTGAATTGATTTGAATTGAATTGAATTGAATTGATTTGATTTGAATTGAATTGATTTGAATTGAATTGAATTGAATTGAATAAATGAATTGAATTGAATTGAATTGAATTTAATAAGTGAATTGAATTGAATAAATGAACTGAACTGCATTGAATTGAATTGAATTGAATAAATGAATTGAATTAATTTGAATTGAATTAAATTGAATTAAATTGATTTGAATTGAATTGAATTGATTTGAATTGAATTAAATTGAATGAATTGAATAAATGAATTGAATTGAATTGAATAAATGAATTGAATAAATTTGAATTGATTTGAATTGATTTGAATTAAATTGAATTGAATTGAATTGAATAAATTTGAATTGATTTGAATTGAATTGAATTAAATTGATTTGAATTGAATTGAATTGAATTGAATTGAATTGAATTGAATTGCCTTGAATTGAATTGAATTGAATTGAATTGAATAGATTTGAGTTGAATTGAATTGATTTGAATTGAATTGATTTGAATTGATTTGAATTGAATTGAATTGAATAAATGAATTAGATTGAATTGAATTGAATTTAATAAGTGAATTGAATGGAATAAATGAACTGAACTGCATTGAATTGAATTGAATTGAATAAATGAATTGAATTAATTTGAATTGAATTAAATTGAATTAAATTGATTTGAATTGAATTGAATTGATTTGAATTGAATTGACTTGAATTGAATGAATTGAATAAATGAATTGAATTGAATTGAATTGAATAAATGAATTGAATAAATTTGAATTGATTTGAATTGATTTGAATTAAATTGAATTGAATTGAATTAAATTGAATTGAATTGAATTGAATAAATGAATTGAATTGAATTAAATAAGTGAATTGAATTGAATAAATGAACTGAACTGCATTGAATTGAATTGAATAAATGAATTGAATTAATTTGAATTGAATTAAATTGAATTGAATAAATGAATTGAATTGATTTGAATTGAATTGAATTGAATTGAATTGAATTGAATTGAATTGAATTGAATAAATGAATTGAATTGCATTGATTTGAATTGAATTGAATTGAATAAATGAATTGAATAAATTTGAATTGATTTGAATTGAATTAAATAAATTGATTTGAATTGACTTGAATTGAATTGAATTGAATTGAATTGAATAGATTTGAATTGAATTGAATTGATTTGAATTGATTTGAATTGATTTGAATTGATTTGAATTGAATTGAATTGAATTGAATTGAATTGAATTGAATTGAATTGAATTGAATTGAATTGAATAAATGAATTGAATTGAATTGAATTTAATAAGTGAATTGAATTGAATAAATGAACTGAACTGCATTGAATTGAATTGAATTGAATTGAATTGAATTGAATAAATGAATTGAATTAATTTGAATTGAATTAAATTGAATTAAATTGATTTGAATTGAATCGAATTGAATTGATTTGAATTGAATTGACTTGAATTGAATGAATTGAATAAATGAATTGAATTGAATAAATGAATTGAATAAATTTGAATTGATTTGAATTGATTTGAATTGAATTAAATTGAATTGAATCGAATTGAATAAATTTGAATTGATTTGAATTGAATTAAATTGATTTGAATTGAATTGAATTGAATTGCCTTGAATTGAATTGAATTGAATTGAATAGATTTGAGTTGAATTGAATTGAATTGAATTGATTTGAATTGATTTGAATTGATTTGAATTGAATTGAATTGAATTGAATAAATGAATTAGATTTAATTGAATTGAATTTAATAAGTGAATTGAATGGAATAAATGAACTGAACTGCATTGAATTGAATTGAATTGAATAAATGAATTGAATTAATTTGAATTGAATTAAATTGAATTAAATTGATTTGAATTGAATCGAATTGAATTGATTTGAATTGACTTGAATTGAATGAATTGAATAAATGAATTGAATTGAATTGAATTGAATAAATGAATTGAATAAATTTGAATTGATTTGAATTGATTTGAATTGAATTAAATTGAATTGAATTGAATTGAATTAAATTGAATTGAATTGAATTGAATGAATTGAATAAATGAATTGAATTGATTTGAATTGAATGAAATTAAATAGAATTGATTTGAATTGATTTGAATTGACTTGAATTGAATGAATTGAATAAATAAATTGACTTGATTTGACTTGAATAAATGAATTGAATAAATGAATTGAATGAATGAATTGAATTGATTTGAATTGAATTGAATTGAATAAAATTGAATTGAATTGAATAAATGAATTGAATTGCATTGATTTGAATTGAATTGAATTGAATAAATGAATTGAATAAATTTGAATTGATTTGAATTGAATTAAATTAAATTGATTTGAATTGAATTGACTTGAATTGAATGAATTGAATAAAAGAATTGAATTAAATTGAATTAAATTAAATTGAATAAAATTGATTTGAATTAAATTAAATTGAATTGAATTGAATTGAATTGAATTGAATAAATGAATTGAATAAATGAATTGAATTGAATTGATTTGAATTGAATTGAATAAATGAATTGAATTGAATGAATGAATTGAATAAAATTGAATTGGATTGCATTGGATTGGATTGGATTGGATTGGATTGGATTGAATTGAATTGCATTGAATTGAATAAATGAATTGAATTGATTTGAATTGATTTGAATTGAATTGATTTGAATTGACTTGAATTGAATGAATTGAATAAATGAATTGAATTGAATGAAATTGAATTGAATTGATTTGAATTGAATTGATTTGAATTGAATTGACTTGAATTGAATGAATTGAATAAATAAATTGACTTGCTTTGAATTGAATTGAATAAATGAATTGAATTGAATTGAATTAAATAAGTGAATTGAATGGAATAAATGAACTGAACTGCATTGAATTGAATTGAATAAATGAATTGAATTAATTTGAATTGAATTAAATTGAATTAAATTGATTTGAATTGAAACGAATTGAATTGATTTAAATTGAATTGACTTGAATTGAATGAATTGAATAAATGAATTGAATTGAATTGAATTGAATAAATGAATTGAATAAATTTGAATTGATTTGAATTGATTTGAATTAAATTGAATTGAATTGAATTAAATTGAATTGAATTTAATTGAATTGAATTGAATTGAATTGAATTGAATTGAATAAATGAATTGAATTGAATTAAATAAGTGAATTGAATTGAATAAATGAACTGAACTGCATTGAATTGAATTGAATTGAATAAATGAATTGAATTAATTTGAATTGAATTAAATTGAATTGAATAAATGAATTGAATTGAATTGAATTGAATTGAATTGAATAAATGAATTGAATTGCATTGATTTAAATTGAATTGAATTGAATTGAATTGAATTGAATAAATGAATTGAATAAATTTGAATTGATTTGAATTGAATTAAATTAAATTGATTTGAATTGACTTGAATTGAATTGAATTGAATTGAATTGAATTGAATAGATTTGAATTGAATTGAATTGAATTGATTTGAATTGATTTGAATTGATTTGAATTGAATTGATTTGAATTAATTGAATTGAATTGAATTGAATTGAATAAATGAATTGAATTGAATTGAATTTAATAAGTGAATTGAATTGAATAAATGAACTGAACTGCATTGAATTGAATTGAATTGAATTGAATAAATGAATTGAATTAATTTGAATTGAATTAAATTGAATTAAATTGATTTGAATCGAATTGAATTGATTTGAATTGAATTGACTTGAATTGAATGAATTGAATAAATGAATTGAATTGAATTGAATTGAATAAATGAATTGAATAAATTTGAATTGATTTGAATTGATTTGAATTGAATTAAATTGAATTGAATTGAATTGAATAAATTTGAATTGATTTGAATTGAATTAAATTGATTTGAATTGAATTGAATTGAATTGAATTGAATTGAATTGCCTTGAATTGAATTGAATTGAATTGAATTGAATAGATTTGAGTTGAATTGAATTGATTTGAATTGAATTGAATTGAATTGATTTGAATTGATTTGAATTGATTTGAATTGAATTGAATTGAATTGAATAAATGAATTAGATTGAATTGAATTGAATTTAATAAGTGAATTGAATGGAATAAATGAACTGAACTGCATTGAATTGAATTGAATTGAATAAATGAATTGAATTAATTTGAATTGAATTAAATTGAATTAAATTGATTTGAATTGAATCGAATTGAATTGATTTGAATTGAATTGACTTGAATTGAATGAATTGAATAAATGAATTGAATTGAATTGAATTGAATAAATGAATTGAATAAATTTGAATTGATTTGAATTGATTTGAATTGAATTAAATTGAATTGAATTGAATTAAATTGAATTGAATTGAATTGAATTGAATTGAATTGAATAAATGAATTGAATTGCATTGATTTGAATTGAATTGAATAAATGAATTGAATAAATTTGAATTGATTTGAATTGAATTAAATTAAATTGATTTGAATTGAATTGACTTGAATTGAATGAATTGAATAAAAGAATTGAATTGATTTGAATTGAATTGAATAAATGAATTGAATTGATTTGAATTGATTTGAATTGAATTGATTTGAATTGTTTGAATTGAATTGACTTGAATTGAATTAAATTGAATTGAAATAAATTGAATTAAATTAAATTGAATTGAATTGAATTGAATTGAATTGAATAAATGAATTGAATAAATGAATTGAATTGAATTGATTTGAATTGAACTGCATTGAATTGAATTGAATAAATGAATTGAATTGATTTGAATTGATTTGAATTGAATTGAATTGATTTAAATTGAATTGACTTAAATTGAATGAATTGAATAAATGAATTGATTTGAATTGATTTGAATTGAATTGATTTGAATTGAATTGACTTGAATTGAATGAATTGAATAAATAAATTGACTTGATTTGAATTGAATAAATGAATTGAATTGAATTGAATTAAATAAGTGAATTAAATTGAATTGAATAAATGAATTGAATTGAATTGATTTGAATTGAACTGCATTGAATTGAATTGAATTGAATAAATAAATTGAATTGATTTGAATTGAATTGATTTGAATTGAAATGAATTGAATAAATGAATTGAATTGATTTGAATTGAATTGATTTGAATTGATTGAATTGAATTGATTTGAATTGAATAAATGAATTGAATTGATTAGAATTGAATTGAATTAAATTGAATTGAAATAAATTGAATTGAATTGAATAAATGAATTGAATTAAATTAAATTGAATTGAATTGAATTGAATTGAATAAATGAATTGAATGAATGAATTGAATTGAATTGAATTGAATTGAATAAATGAATTGAATTGCATCGATTTGAATTGAATTGAATAAATGAACTGAATAAATTTGAATTGATTTGAATTGATATCAATTAAATTGATTTGAATTGTATTGACTTGAATTGAATGAATTGAATAAAAGAATTGAATTGATTTGAATTGTAATTAATTAAATTAAATTGAATTGAATTGATTTGAATTGAATTGAATTGAATTGAATTGAATTGAATTGAATTGAATTGAATTGAATTGATTTGAATTGAATTGACTTGAATTGGATCAATTGAATAAATGAATTGAATTGATTTGAATTGAATTAAATTGAATTAAATTGATTTGAATTGAATCGAATTGAATTGATTTGAATTGAATTGACTTGAATTGAATGAATTGAATAAATGAATTGAATTGAATTGAATTGAATAAATGAATTGAATAAATTTGAATTGATTTAAATTGATTTGAATTGAATTAAATTGAATTGAATTGAATTTAATTGAATTGAATTGAATAAATGAATTGAATTGATTTGAATTGAATTCAATTAAATTGAATTGAAATAAATTGAATTGAATTGAATAAATGTATTGAATTAAATTAAATTGATTTGAATTAAATTGAATTGAATTGAATAAATGAATTGAATTGAATTGAATTGAATAAATGAATTGAATTGAATTGAATAAATGAATTGAATAAATTTGAATTGATTTGAATTGATTTGAATTGAATTAAATTGAATTGAATTAAATTGAATTGAATTTAATTGAATTGAATTGAATAAATGAATTGAATTGAATTGAATTAAATAAGTGAATTGAATTGAATAAATGAACTGAACTGCATTGAATTGAATTGAATTGAATAAATGAATTGAATTGAATAAATGAATTGAATTGATTTGAATTGAATGAAATTGAATTGATTTGAATTGATTTGAATTGATTTGAATTGAATGAATTGAATAAATAAATTGACTTGATTTGAATTGAATTGAATAAATGAATTGAATAAATGAATTGAATAAATGAATTGAATTGCATTGATTTGAATTGAATTGAATTGAATTGAATAAATGAATTGAATAAATTTGAATTGATTTGAATTGAATTAAATTAAATTGATTTGAATTGAATTGACTTGAATTGAATGAATTGAATAAAAGAATTGAATTGAATTGAATTAAATTAAATTAAATTGAATAAAATTGAATTGATTGATTTGATTTGAATTGAATTGAATTGAATTGATTTGAATTGAATTGAATAAATGAATTGAATTGATTTGAATTGATTTGAATTGTTTGAATTGAATTGACTTGAATTGAATTAAATTGAATTGAAATAAATTGAATTAAATTAAATTGAATTGAATTGAATTGAATAAATGAATTGAATAAATGAATTGAATTGAATTGATTTGAATTGAATTGAATAAATGAATTGAATTGAATAAATGAATTGAATAAAATTGAATTGGATTGCATTGGATTGGATTGGATTGGATTGAATTGCAATGAATTGAATAAATGAATTGAATTGATTTGAATTGATTTGAATTGAATTGATTTGAATTGACTTGAATTGAATGAATTGAATAAATGAATTGAATTGAATGAAATTGAATTGAATTGATTTGAATTGAATTGAATTGAATTGATTTGAATTGAATTGACTTGAATTGAATGAATTGAATAAATAAATTGACTTGCTTTGAATTGAATTGAATAAATGAATTGAATATAATTGAATTAAATAAGTGAATTGAATTGGATTGACCAAATAAATTGAATTGAATTGATTTGAATTGAATTGAACTGCATTGAATTGAATTGAATTGAATAAATGAATTGAATTGATTTGAATTGAATTGAATTGATTTGAATTGAATAAATTGCATAAATGAATTGAATTGATTTGAATTGATTTGAATTGATTTGAATTGATTGAATTGAATTGACTTGAATTGAATAAATGAATTGATTTAATTTGAATTGAATTGAATTAAATTGAATTGAAATAAATTGAATTGAATTGAATAAATGAATTGAATTAAATTGATTTGAATTGAATTGATTTGAATTGAATTGAATTGATTTGAATTGAATTGACTTGAATTGAATGAATTGAATAAATAAATTGACTTGATTTGAATTGAATAAATGAATTGAATTGAATTGAATTAAATAAGTGAATTAAATTGAATTGAATAAATGAATTGAATTGATTTGAATTGAACTGCATTGAATTGAATTGAATTGAATAAATAAATTGAATTGATTTGAATTGAAATGAATTGAATAAATGAATTGAATTGATTTGAATTGATTTGAATTGAATTGATTTGAATTGATTGAATTGAATTGATTTGAATTGAATAAATGAATTGAATTGATTAGAATTGAATTGAATTAAATTGAATTGAAATAAATTGAATTGAATTGAATAAATGAATTGAATTAAATTAAATTGAATTGAATTGAATTGAATTGAATTGAATTGAATAAATGAATTGAATGAATGAATTGAATTGAATTGAATTGAATTGAATTGAATAAATGAATTGAATGAATGAATTGAATTGAATTGAATTGAATAAATGAATTGAATTGCATCGATTTGAATTGAATTGAATAAATGAATTGAATAAATTTGAATTGATTTGAATTGATATCAATTAAATTGATTTGAATTGTATTGACTTGAATTGAATGAATTGAATAAAAGAATTGAATTGATTTGAATTGAAATTAATTAAATTAAATTGAATTGAATTGATTTGAATTGAATTGAATTGAATTGAATTGAATTGAATTGATTTGAATTGAATTGACTTGAATTGGATCAATTGAATAAATGAATTGAATTGATTTGAATTGAATTAAATTGAATTAAATTGATTTGAATTGAATCGAATTGAATTGATTTGAATTGACTTGAATTGAATGAATTGAATAAATGAATTGAATTGAATTGAATTGAATAAATGAATTGAATAAATTTGAATTGATTTAAATTGATTTGAATTGAATTAAATTGAATTGAATTGAATTTAATTGAATTGAATTGAATTGAATAAATGAATTGAATTGATTTGAATTGAATTCAATTAAATTGAATTGAAATAAATTGAATTGAATTGAATAAATGAATTGAATTAAATTAAATTGATTTGAATTAAATTGAATTGAATTGAATAAATGAATTGAATTGAATAAATGAATTGAATTGAATTGATTTGAATTGAATTGAATTAAATTGAATTGAAATAAATTGAATTGAATTGAATAAATGAAATGAATTAAATTGAATTGAATTGAATTGAATTGAATAAATGAATTGAATAAATGAATTGAATTGAATTGATTTGGATTGAATTGAATTGAATTGATTTGAATTGAAATGAATTGAATAAATGAATTGAATTGATTTGAATTGATTGAATTGAATAAATGAATTGATTTGATTTGAATTGAATTGAATTAAATTGAATTGAAATAAATTGAATTGAATTGAATAAATGAATTGAATTAAATTAAATTAAATTGAATTGAATTAAATTGAATTGAATAAATGAATTGAATTGATTTGAATTGAATTGAATTGAATTGAATTGAATTGAATAAATGAATTGAATTGCATTTATTTGAATTGAATTGAATTGAATTGAATTGAATTAAATAAATGAATTGAATAAATTTGAATTTATTTGAATTGAATTAAATTAAATTGATTTGAATTGACTTGAATTGAATTGAATTGATTTGAATTGAATAGATTTGAATTGAATTGAATTGAATTGAATTGATTTGAATTGAATTGAATTGATTTGATTTGAATTGATTTGAATTGAATTGAATTGAATTGAATAAATGAATTGAATTGAATTGAATTGAATTTAATAAGTGAATTGAATTGAATAAATGAACTGAACTGCATTGAATTGAATTGAATTGAATTGAATAAATGAATTGAATTAATTTGAATTGAATTAAATTGAATTAAATTGATTTGAATTGAATTGAATTGATTTGAATTGAATTAAATTGAATGAATTGAATAAATGAATTGAATTGAATTGAATAAATGATTTGAATAAATTTGAATTGATTTGAATTGATTTGAATTGAATTAAATTGAATTGAATTGAATTGAATAAATTTGAATTGATTTGAATTGAATTGAATTAAATTGATTTGAATTGAATTGAATTGAATTGAATTGAATTGAATTGCCTTGAATTGAATTGAATTGAATTGAATTGAATAGATTTGAGTTGAATTGAATTGATTTGAATTGAATTGATTTGAATTGATTTGAATTGATTTGAATTGAATTGAATTGAATAAATGAATTAGATTGAATTGAATTGATTTTAATAAGTGAATTGAATGGAATAAATGAACTGAACTGCATTGAATTGAATTGAATTGAATAAATGAATTGAATTAATTTGAATTGAATTAAATTGAATTAAATTGATTTGAATCGAATTGAATTGATTTGAATTGAATTGACTTGAATTGAATGAATTGAATAAATGAATTGAATTGAATTGAATTGAATAAATGAATTGAATAAATTTGAATTGATTTGAATTGATTTGAATTAAATTGAATTGAATTGAATTAAATTGAATTGAATTGAATTGAATTGAATTGAATTGAATAAATGAATTGAATTGAATTAAATAAGTGAATTGAATTGAATAAATGAACTGAACTGCATTGAATTGAATTGAATTGAATAAATGAATTGAATTAATTTGAATTGAATTAAATTGAATTGAATAAATGAATTGAATTGATTTGAATTGAATTGAATTGAATTGAATTGAATTGAATTGAATTGAATAAATGAATTGAATTGCATTGATTTGGATTGAATTGAATTGAATAAATGAATTGAATAAATTTGAATTGATTTGAATTGAATTAAATAAATTGATTTGAATTGACTTGAATTGAATTGAATTGAATTGAATAGATTTGAATTGAATTGAATTGATTTGAATTGATTTGAATTGATTTGAATTGATTTGAATTGAATTGAATTGAATTGAATTGAATTGAATAAATGAATTGAATTGAATTGAATTTAATAAGTGAATTGAATTGAATAAATGAACTGAACTGCATTGAATTGAATTGAATTGAATAAATGAATTGAATTAATTTGAATTGAATTAAATTGAATTAAATTGATTTGAATTGAATCGAATTGAATTGATTTGAATTGAATTGACTTGAATTGAATGAATTGAATAAATGAATTGAATTGAATAAATGAATTGAATAAATTTGAATTGATTTGAATTGATTTGAATTGAATTAAATTGAATTGAATCGAATTGAATAAATTTGAATTGATTTGAATTGAATTAAATTGATTTGAATTGAATTGAATTGAATTGAATTGAATTGAATAGATTTGAGTTGAATTGAATTGAATTGAATTGATTTGAATTGATTTGAATTGATTTGAATTGAATTGAATTGAATTGAATAAATGAATTAGATTTAATTGAATTGAATTTAATAAGTGAATTGAATGGAATAAATGAACTGAACTGCATTGAATTGAATTGAATTGAATAAATGAATTGAATTAATTTGAATTGAATTAAATTGAATTAAATTGATTTGAATTGAATCGAATTGAATTGATTTGAATTGAATTGACTTGAATTGAATGAATTGAATAAATGAATTGAATTGAATTGAATTGAATAAATGAATTGAATAAATTTGAATTGATTTGAATTGATTTGAATTGAATTAAATTGAATTGAATTGAATTAAATTGAATTGAATTGAATTGAATGAATTGAATAAATGAATTGAATTGATTTGAATTGAATGAAATTAAATAGAATTGATTTGAATTGATTTGAATTGACTTGAATTGAATGAATTGAATAAATAAATTGACTTGATTTGACTTGAATAAATGAATTGAATAAATGAATTGAATGAATGAATTGAATTGATTTGAATTGAATTGAATTGAATAAAATTGAATTGAATTGAATAAATGAATTGAATTGCATTGATTTGAATTGAATTGAATTGAATAAATGAATTGAATAAATTTGAATTGATTTGAATTGAATTAAATTAAATTGATTTGAATTGAATTGACTTGAATTGAATGAATTGAATAAAAGAATTGAATTGAATTGAATTAAATTAAATTGAATAAAATTGAATTGAATTGATTTGAATTGAATTGAATTGATTTGAATTGAATTGAATAAATGAATTGAATTGATTTGAATTGATTTGAATTGTTTGAATTGAATTGACTTGAATTGAATTAAATTGAATTGAAATAAATTGAATTAAATTAAATTGAATTGAATTGAATTGAATTGAATTGAATAAATGAATTGAATAAATGAATTGAATTGAATTGATTTGAATTGAATTGAATAAATGAATTGAATTGAATGAATGAATTGAATAAAATTGAATTGGATTGCATTGGATTGGATTGGATTGGATTGAATTGAATTGAATTGCATTGAATTGAATAAATGAATTGAATTGATTTGAATTGATTTGAATTGAACGAATTGAATTGAATGAAATTGAATTGAATTGATTTGAATTGAATTGATTTGAATTGAATTGACTTGAATTGAATGAATTGAATAAATAAATTGACTTGCTTTGAATTGAATTGAATAAATGAATTGAATTGAATTGAATTAAATAAGTGAATTGAATGGAATAAATGAACTGAACTGCATTGAATTGAATTGAATAAATGAATTGAATTAATTTGAATTGAATTAAATTGAATTAAATTGATTTGAATTGAAACGAATTGAATTGATTTGAATTGAATTGACTTGAATTGAATGAATTGAATAAATGAATTGAATTGAATTGAATTGAATAAATGAATTGAATAAATTTGAATTGATTTGAATTGATTTGAATTAAATTGAATTGAATTGAATTAAATTGAATTGAATTTAATTGAATTGAATTGAATTGAATTGAATTGAATAAATGAATTGAATTAAATAAGTGAATTGAATTGAATAAATGAACTGAACTGCATTGAATTGAATTGAATTGAATTGAATAAATGAATTGAATTAATTTGAATTGAATTAAATTGAATTGAATAAATGAATTGAATTGAATTGAATTGAATTGAATAAATGAATTGAATTGCATTGATTTAAATTGAATTGAATTGAATTGAATTGAATAAATGAATTGAATAAATTTGAATTGATTTGAATTGAATTAAATTAAATTGATTTGAATTGACTTGAATTGAATTGAATTGAATTGAATTGAATAGATTTGAATTGAATTGAATTGAATTGATTTGAATTGATTTGAATTGATTTGAATTGAATTGATTTGAATTAATTGAATTGAATTGAATTGAATTGAATAAATGAATTGAATTGAATTGAATTTAATAAGTGAATTGAATTGAATAAATGAACTGAACTGCATTGAATTGAATTGAATTGAATAAATGAATTGAATTAATTTGAATTGAATTAAATTGAATTAAATTGATTTGAATCGAATTGAATTGATTTGAATTGAATTGACTTGAATTGAATGAATTGAATAAATGAATTGAATTGAATTGAATTGAATAAATGAATTGAATAAATTTGAATTGATTTGAATTGATTTGAATTGAATTAAATTGAATTGAATTGAATTGAATAAATTTGAATTGATTTGAATTGAATTAAATTGATTTGAATTGAATTGAATTGAATTGAATTGAATTGAATTGAATTGCCTTGAATTGAATTGAATTGAATTGAATTGAATTGAATAGATTTGAGTTGAATTGAATTGATTTGAATTGAATTGAATTGAATTGAATTGATTTGAATTGATTTGAATTGATTTGAATTGATTTGAATTGATTTGAATTGAATTGAATTGAATTGAATAAATGAATTAGATTGAATTGAATTGAATTTAATAAGTGAATTGAATGGAATAAATGAACTGAACTGCATTGAATTGAATTGAATTGAATAAATGAATTGAATTAATTTGAATTGAATTAAATTGAATTAAATTGATTTGAATTGAATCGAATTGAATTGATTTGAATTGAATTGACTTGAATTGAATGAATTGAATAAATGAATTGAATTGAATTGAATTGAATAAATGAATTGAATAAATTTGAATTGATTTGAATTGATTTGAATTGAATTAAATTGAATTGAATTGAATTAAATTGAATTGAATTGAATTGAATTGAATTGAATAAATGAATTGAATTGCATTGATTTGAATTGAATTGAATTGAATAAATGAATTGAATAAATTTGAATTGATTTGAATTGAATTAAATTAAATTGATTTGAATTGAATTGACTTGAATTGAATGAATTGAATAAAAGAATTGAATTGATTTGAATTGAATTGAATAAATGAATTGAATTGATTTGAATTGATTTGAATTGAATTGATTTGAATTGTTTGAATTGAATTGACTTGAATTGAATTAAATTGAATTGAAATAAATTGAATTAAATTAAATTGAATTGAATTGACTTGAATTGAATTGAATAAATGAATTGAATAAATGAATTGAATTGAATTGATTTGAATTGAACTGCATTGAATTGAATTGAATAAATGAATTGAATTGATTTGAATTGATTTGAATTGAATTGAATTGATTTAAATTGACTTGACTTAAATTGAATGAATTGAATAAATGAATTGATTTGAATTGATTTGAATTGAATTGATTTGAATTGAATTGAATTGATTTGAATTGAATTGACTTGAATTGAATGAATTGAATAAATAAATTGACTTGATTTGAATTGAATAAATGAATTGAATTGAATTGAATTAAATAAGTGAATTAAATTGAATTGAATAAATGAATAGAATTGAATTGATTTGAATTGAACTGCATTGAATTGAATTGAATTGAATAAATAAATTGAATTGATTTGAATTGAATTGATTTGAATTGAAATGAATTGAATAAATGAATTGAATTGATTTGAATTGATTTGAATTGAATTGATTTGAATTGATTGAATTGAATTGATTTGAATTGAATAAATGAATTGAATTGATTAGAATTGAATTGAATTAAATTGAATTGAAATAAATTGAATTGAATTGAATAAATGAATTGAATTAAATTAAATTGAATTGAATTGAATTGAATTGAATAAATGAATTGAATGAATGAATTGAATTGAATTGAATTGAATTGAATAAATGAATTGAATTGCATCGATTTGAATTGAATTGAATAAATGAATTGAATAAATTTGAATTGATTTGAATTGATATCAATTAAATTGATTTGAATTGTATTGACTTGAATTGAATGAATTGAATAAAAGAATTGAATTGATTTGAATTGTAATTAATTAAATTAAATTGAATTGAATTGATTTGAATTGAATTGAATTGAATTGAATTGAATTGAATTGAATTGAATTGAATTGATTTGAATTGAATTGACTTGAATTGGATCAATTGAATAAATGAATTGAATTGATTTGAATTGAATTAAATTGAATTAAATTGATTTGAATTGAATCGAATTGAATTGATTTGAATTGAATTGACTTGAATTGAATGAATTGAATAAATGAATTGAATTGAATTGAATTGAATAAATGAATTGAATAAATTTGAATTGATTTAAATTGATTTGAATTGAATTAAATTGAATTGAATTGAATTTAATTGAATTGAATTGAATTGAATAAATGAATTGAATTGATTTGAATTGAATTCAATTAAATTGAATTGAAATAAATTGAATTGAATTGAATAAATGAATTGAATTAAATTAAATTGATTTGAATTAAATTGAATTGAATTGAATAAATGAATTGAATTGAATTGAATTGAATAAATGAATTGAATTGAATTGAATAAATGAATTGAATAAATTTGAATTGATTTGAATTGATTTGAATTGAATTAAATTGAATTGAATTGAATTAAATTGAATTGAATTTAATTGAATTGAATTGAATAAATGAATTGAATTGAATTGAATTAAATAAGTGAATTGAATTGAATAAATGAACTGAACTGCATTGAATTGAATTGAATTGAATAAATGAATTGAATTGAATGAATTGAATAAATGAATTGAATTGATTTGAATTGAATGAAATTAAATTGAATTGATTTGAATTGATTTGAATTGAATGAATTGAATAAATAAATTGACTTGATTTGAATTGAATTGAATAAATGAATTGAATAAATGAATTGAATGAATGAATTGAATTGATTTGAATTGAATTGAATTGAATTGAATTGAATTGAATAAATGAATTGAATTGCATTGATTTGAATTGAATTGAATTGAATAAATGAATTGAATAAATTTGAATTGATTTGAATTGAATTAAATTAAATTGATTTGAATTGAATTGACTTGAATTGAATGAATTGAATAAAAGAATTGAATTGAATAAATGAATTGAATAAAATTGAATTGGATTGCATTGGATTGGATTGGATTGGATTGAATTGCAATGAATTGAATAAATGAATTGACTTGATTTGAATTGAATAAATGAATTGAATTGAATTGAATTAAATAAGTGAATTAAATTGAATTGAATAAATGAATTGAATTGAATTGATTTGAATTGAACTGCATTGAATTGAATTGAATTGAATAAATAAATTGAATTGATTTGAATTGAATTGATTTGAATTGAAATGAATTGAATAAATGAATTGAATTGATTTGAATTGATTTGAATTGAATTGATTTGAATTGATTGAATTGAATTGATTTGAATTGAATAAATGAATTGAATTGATTAGAATTGAATTGAATTAAATTGAATTGAAATAAATTGAATTGAATTGAATAAATGAATTGAATTAAATTAAATTGAATTGAATTGAATTGAATTGAATTGAATAAATGAATTGAATGAATGAATTGAATTGAATTGAATTGAATTGAATAAATGAATTGAATTGCATCGATTTGAATTGAATTGAATAAATGAATTGAATAAATTTGAATTGATTTGAATTGATATCAATTAAATTGATTTGAATTGTATTGACTTGAATTGAATGAATTGAATAAAAGAATTGAATTGATTTGAATTGTAATTAATTAAATTAAATTGAATTGAATTGATTTGAATTGAATTGAATTGAATTGAATTGAATTGAATTGAATTGAATTGATTTGAATTGAATTGACTTGAATTGGATCAATTGAATAAATGAATTGAATTGATTTGAATTGAATTAAATTGAATTAAATTGATTTGAATTGAATCGAATTGAATTGATTTGAATTGAATTGACTTGAATTGAATGAATTGAATAAATGAATTGAATTGAATTGAATTGAATAAATGAATTGAATAAATTTGAATTGATTTAAATTGATTTGAATTGAATTAAATTGAATTGAATTGAATTTAATTGAATTGAATTGAATTGAATAAATGAATTGAATTGATTTGAATTGAATTCAATTAAATTGAATTGAAATAAATTGAATTGAATTGAATAAATGAATTGAATTAAATTAAATTGATTTGAATTAAATTGAATTGAATTGAATAAATGAATTGAATTGAATTGAATTGAATAAATGAATTGAATTGAATTGAATAAATGAATTGAATAAATTTGAATTGATTTGAATTGATTTGAATTGAATTAAATTGAATTGAATTGAATTAAATTGAATTGAATTTAATTGAATTGAATTGAATAAATGAATTGAATTGAATTGAATTAAATAAGTGAATTGAATTGAATAAATGAACTGAACTGCATTGAATTGAATTGAATTGAATAAATGAATTGAATTGAATGAATTGAATAAATGAATTGAATTGATTTGAATTGAATGAAATTAAATTGAATTGATTTGAATTGATTTGAATTGAATGAATTGAATAAATAAATTGACTTGATTTGAATTGAATTGAATAAATGAATTGAATAAATGAATTGAATGAATGAATTGAATTGATTTGAATTGAATTGAATTGAATTGAATTGAATTGAATAAATGAATTGAATTGCATTGATTTGAATTGAATTGAATTGAATAAATGAATTGAATAAATTTGAATTGATTTGAATTGAATTAAATTAAATTGATTTGAATTGAATTGACTTGAATTGAATGAATTGAATAAAAGAATTGAATTGAATTGAATTAAATTAAATTAAATTGAATAAAATTGAATTGATTGATTTGATTTGAATTGAATTGAATTGAATTGATTTGAATTGAATAAATGAATTGAATTGATTTGAATTGATTTGAATTGTTTGAATTGAATTGACTTGAATTGAATTAAATTGAATTGAAATAAATTGAATTAAATTAAATTGAATTGAATTGAATTGAATAAATGAATTGAATAAATGAATTGAATTGAATTGATTTGAATTGAATTGAATAAATGAATTGAATTGAATAAATGAATTGAATAAAATTGAATTGGATTGCATTGGATTGGATTGGATTGGATTGAATTGCAATGAATTGAATAAATGAATTGAATTGATTTGAATTGATTTGAATTGAATTGATTTGAATTGACTTGAATTGAATGAATTGAATAAATGAATTGAATTGAATGAAATTGAATTGAATTGATTTGAATTGAATTGAATTGAATTGATTTGAATTGAATTGACTTGAATTGAATGAATTGAATAAATAAATTGACTTGCTTTGAATTGAATTGAATAAATGAATTGAATATAATTGAATTAAATAAGTGAATTGAATTGGATTGACCAAATAAATTGAATTGAATTGATTTGAATTGAACTGCATTGAATTGAATTGAATTGAATAAATGAATTGAATTGATTTGAATTGAATTGAATTGATTTGAATTGAATAAATTGCATAAATGAATTGAATTGATTTGAATTGATTTGAATTGAATTGATTTGAATTGATTGAATTGAATTGACTTGAATTGAATAAATGAATTGATTTAATTTGAATTGAATTGAATTAAATTGAATTGAAATAAATTGAATTGAATTGAATAAATGAATTGAATTAAATTGATTTGAATTGAATTGATTTGAATTGAATTGAATTGATTTGAATTGAATTGACTTGAATTGAATGAATTGAATAAATAAATTGACTTGATTTGAATTGAATAAATGAATTGAATTGAATTGAATTAAATAAGTGAATTAAATTGAATTGAATAAATGAATTGAATTGAATTGAATTGATTTGAATTGAACTGCATTGAATTGAATTGAATTGAATAAATAAATTGAATTGATTTGAATTGAAATGAATTGAATAAATGAATTGAATTGATTTGAATTGATTTGAATTGAATTGATTTGAATTGATTGAATTGAATTGATTTGAATTGAATAAATGAATTGAATTGATTAGAATTGAATTGAATTAAATTGAATTGAAATAAATTGAATTGAATTGAATAAATGAATTGAATTAAATTAAATTGAATTGAATTGAATTGAATTGAATTGAATTGAATAAATGAATTGAATGAATGAATTGAATTGAATTGAATTGAATAAATGAATTGAATTGCATCGATTTGAATTGAATTGAATAAATGAATTGAATAAATTTGAATTGATTTGAATTGATATCAATTAAATTGATTTGAATTGTATTGACTTGAATTGAATGAATTGAATAAAAGAATTGAATTGATTTGAATTGAAATTAATTAAATTAAGTTGAATTGAATTGATTTGAATTAAATTGAATTGAATTGAATTGAATTGATTTGAATTGAATTGACTTGAATTGGATCAATTGAATAAATGAATTGAATTGATTTGAATTGAATTAAATTGAATTAAATTGATTTGAATTGAATCGAATTGAATTGATTTGAATTGAATTGACTTGAATTGAATGAATTGAATAAATGAATTGAATTGAATTGAATTGAATAAATGAATTGAATAAATTTGAATTGATTTAAATTGATTTGAATTGAATTAAATTGAATTGAATTGAATTTAATTGAATTGAATTGAATTGAATAAATGAATTGAATTGATTTGAATTGAATTCAATTAAATTGAATTGAAATAAATTGAATTGAATTGAATAAATGAATTGAATTAAATTAAATTGATTTGAATTAAATTGAATTGAATTGAATAAATGAATTGAATTGAATAAATGAATTGAATTGAATTGATTTGAATTGAATTAAATTGAATTGAAATAAATTGAATTGAATTGAATAAATGAAATGAATTAAATTGAATTGAATTGAATTGAATTGAATAAATGAATTGAATAAATGAATTGAATTGAATTGATTTGGATTGAATTGAATTGAATTGATTTGAATTGAAATGAATTGAATAAATGAATTGAATTGATTTGAATTGATTGAATTGAATAAATGAATTGATTTGATTTGAATTGAATTGAATTAAATTGAATTGAAATAAATTGAATTGAATTGAATAAATGAATTGAATTAAATTAAATTAAATTGAATTGAATTAAATTGAATTGAATAAATGAATTGAATTGATTTGAATTGAATTGAATTGAATTGAATTGAATTGAATAAATGAATTGAATTGCATTTATTTGAATTGAATTGAATTGAATTGAATTGAATTAAATAAATGAATTGAATAAATTTGAATTTATTTGAATTGAATTAAATTAAATTGATTTGAATTGACTTGAATTGAATTGATTTGAATTGAATAGATTTGAATTGAATTGAATTGAATTGAATTGAATTGATTTGAATTGAATTGAATTGATTTGATTTGAATTGAATTGATTTGAATTGAATTGAATTGAATTGAATAAATGAATTGAATTGAATTGAATTGAATTGAATTTAATAAGTGAATTGAATTGAATAAATGAACTGAACTGCATTGAATTGAATTGAATTGAATAAATGAATTGAATTAATTTGAATTGAATTAAATTGAATTAAATTGATTTGAATTGAATTGAATTGATTTGAATTGAATTAAATTGAATGAATTGAATAAATGAATTGAATTGAATTGAATAAATGAATTGAATAAATTTGAATTGATTTGAATTGATTTGAATTGAATTAAATTGAATTGAATTGAATTGAATAAATTTGAATTGATTTGAATTGAATTGAATTAAATTGATTTGAATTGAATTGAATTGAATTGAATTGAATTGAATTGCCTTGAATTGAATTGAATTGAATTGAATTGAATAGATTTGAGTTGAATTGAATTGATTTGAATTGAATTGATTTGAATTGATTTGAATTGATTTGAATTGAATTGAATTGAATAAATGAATTAGATTGAATTGAATTGAATTTAATAAGTGAATTGAATGGAATAAATGAACTGAACTGCATTGAATTGAATTGAATTGAATAAATGAATTGAATTAATTTGAATTGAATTAAATTGAATTAAATTGATTTGAATCGAATTGAATTGAATTGAATTGACTTGAATTGAATGAATTGAATAAATGAATTGAATTGAATTGAATTGAATTGAATAAATTAATTGAATAAATTTGAATTGATTTGAATTGATTTGAATTAAATTGAATTGAATTGAATTAAATTGAATTGAATTGAATTGAATTGAATTGAATTGAATAAATGAATTGAATTGAATTAAATAAGTGAATTGAATTGAATAAATGAACTGAACTGCATTGAATTGAATTGAATTGAATAAATGAATTGAATTAATTTGAATTGAATTAAATTGAATTGAATAAATGAATTGAATTGATTTGAATTGAATTGAATTGAATTGAATTGAATTGAATTGAATTGAATAAATGAATTGAATTGCATTGATTTGGATTGAATTGAATTGAATAAATGAATTGAATAAATTTGAATTGATTTGAATTGAATTAAATAAATTGATTTGAATTGACTTGAATTGAATTGAATTGAATAGATTTGAATTGAATTGAATTGATTTGAATTGATTTGAATTGATTTGAATTGATTTGAATTGAATTGAATTGAATTGAATTGAATTGAATTGAATAAATGAATTGAATTGAATTGAATTTAATAAGTGAATTGAATTGAATAAATGAACTGAACTGCATTGAATTGAATTGAATTGAATAAATGAATTGAATTAATTTGAATTGAATTAAATTGAATTAAATTGATTTGAATTGAATCGAATTGAATTGATTTGAATTGAATTGACTTGAATTGAATGAATTGAATAAATGAATTGAATTGAATAAATGAATTGAATAAATTTGAATTGATTTGAATTGATTTGAATTGAATTAAATTGAATTGAATCGAATTGAATAAATTTGAATTGATTTGAATTGAATTAAATTGATTTGAATTGAATTGAATTGAATTGAATTGAATTGAATTGAATTGAATTGAATAGATTTGAGTTGAATTGAATTGAATTGAATTGATTTGAATTGATTTGAATTGAATTGAATTGAATTGAATAAATGAATTAGATTTAATTGAATTGAATTTAATAAGTGAATTGAATGGAATAAATGAACTGAACTGCATTGAATTGAATTGAATAAATGAATTGAATTAATTTGAATTGAATTAAATTGAATTAAATTGATTTGAATTGAATCGAATTGAATTGATTTGAATTGAATTGACTTGAATTGAATGAATTGAATAAATGAATTGAATTGAATTGAATTGAATAAATGAATTGAATAAATTTGAATTGATTTGAATTGATTTGAATTGAATTAAATTGAATTGAATTGAATTAAATTGAATTGAATTGAATTGAATGAATTGAATAAATGAATTGAATTGATTTGAATTGAATGAAATTAAATAGAATTGATTTGAATTGATTTGAATTGACTTGAATTGAATGAATTGAATAAATAAATTGACTTGATTTGACTTGAATTGAATAAATGAATTGAATAAATGAATTGAATGAATGAATTGAATTGATTTGAATTGAATTGAATAAAATTGAATTGAATTGAATAAATGAATTGAATTGCATTGATTTGAATTGAATTGAATTGAATAAATGAATTGAATAAATTTGAATTGATTTGAATTGAATTAAATTAAATTGATTTGAATTGAATTGACTTGAATTGAATGAATTGAATAAAAGAATTGAATTGAATTGAATTAAATTAAATTGAATAAAATTGAATTGAATTGATTTGAATTGAATTGAATTGATTTGAATTGAATTGAATAAATGAATTGAATTGATTTGAATTGATTTGAATTGTTTGAATTGAATTGACTTGAATTGAATTAAATTGAATTGAAATAAATTGAATTAAATTAAATTGAATTGAATTGAATTGAATTGAATTGAATAAATGAATTGAATAAATGAATTGAATTGAATTGATTTGAATTGAATTGAATTGAATAAATGAATTGAATTGAATGAATGAATTGAATAAAATTGAATTGGATTGCATTGGATTGGATTGGATTGAATTGAATTGAATTGCATTGAATTGAATAAATGAATTGAATTGATTTGAATTGATTTGAATTGAATTGATTTGAATTGACTTGAATTGAATGAATTGAATAAATGAATTGAATTGAATGAAATTGAATTGAATTGATTTGAATTGAATTGATTTGAATTGAATTGACTTGAATTGAATGAATTGAATAAATAAATTGACTTGCTTTGAATTGAATTGAATAAATGAATTGAATTGAATTGAATTAAATAAGTGAATTGAATGGAATAAGTGAACTGAACTGCATTGAATTGAATTGAATAAATGAATTGAATTAATTTGAATTGAATTAAATTGAATTAAATTGATTTGAATTGAAACGAATTGAATTGATTTGAATTGAATTGACTTGAATTGAATGAATTGAATAAATGAATTGAATTGAATTGAATTGAATTGAATAAATGAATTGAATAAATTTGAATTGATTTGAATTGATTTGAATTAAATTGAATTGAATTGAATTAAATTGAATTGAATTTAATTGAATTGAATTGAATTGAATTGAATTGAATTGAATTGAATAAATGAATTGAATTGAATTAAATAAGTGAATTGAATTGAATAAATGAACTGAACTGCATTGAATTGAATTGAATTGAATAAATGAATTGAATTAATTTGAATTGAATTAAATTGAATTGAATAAATGAATTGAATTGAATTGAATTGAATAAATGAATTGAATTGCATTGATTTAAATTGAATTGAATTGAATTGAATTGAATAAATGAATTGAATAAATTTGAATTGATTTGAATTGAATTAAATTAAATTGATTTGAATTGACTTGAATTGAATTGAATTGAATTGAATTGAATTGAATAGATTTGAATTGAATTGAATTGAATTGATTTGAATTGATTTGAATTGATTTGAATTGAATTGATTTGAATTAATTGAATTGAATTGAATTGAATTGAATTGAATAAATGAATTGAATTGAATTGAATTTAATAAGTGAATTGAATTGAATAAATGAACTGAACTGCATTGAATTGAATTGAATTGAATTGAATAAATGAATTGAATTAATTTGAATTGAATTAAATTGAATTAAATTGATTTGAATCGAATTGAATTGATTTGAATTGAATTGACTTGAATTGAATGAATTGAATAAATGAATTGAATTGAATTGAATAAATGAATTGAATAAATTTGAATTGATTTGAATTGATTTGAATTGAATTAAATTGAATTGAATTGAATTGAATAAATTTGAATTGATTTGAATTGAATTAAATTGATTTGAATTGAATTGAATTGAATTGAATTGAATTGCCTTGAATTGAATTGAATTGAATTGAATTGAATAGATTTGAGTTGAATTGAATTGAATTGAATTGAATTGATTTGATTTGAATTGATTTGAATTGATTTGAATTGATTTGAATTGAATTGAATTGAATTGAATAAATGAATTAGATTGAATTGAATTGAATTTAATAAGTGAATTGAATGGAATAAATGAACTGAACTGCATTGAATTGAATTGAATTGAATAAATGAATTGAATTAATTTGAATTGAATTAAATTGAATTAAATTGATTTGAATTGAATCGAATTGAATTGATTTGAATTGAATTGACTTGAATTGAATGAATTGAATAAATGAATTGAATTGAATTGAATTGAATAAATGAATTGAATAAATTTGAATTGATTTGAATTGATTTGAATTGAATTAAATTGAATTGAATTGAATTGAATTGAATGAATTGAATAAATGAATTGATTTGATTTGAATTGAATGAAATTAAATAGAATTGATTTGAATTGATTTGAATTGACTTGAATTGAATGAATTGAATAAATAAATTGATTGATTTGACTTGAATTGAATTAATGAATTGAATAAATGAATTGAATGAATGAATTGATTTGAATTGAATTGAATTGAATTGAATTGAATTGAATTGAATTGAATAAATGAATTGAATTGCATTGATTTGAATTGAATTGAATTGAATAAATGAATTGAATAAATTTGAATTGATTTGAATTGAATTAAATTAAATTGATTTGAATTGAATTGACTTGAATTGAATGAATTGAATAAAAGAATTGAATTGATTTGAATTGAATTGAATAAATGAATTGAATTGATTTGAATTGATTTGAATTGAATTGATTTGAATTGTTTGAATTGAATTGACTTGAATTATATTAAATTGAATTGAAATAAATTGAATTAAATTAAATTGAATTGAATTGAATTGAATTGAATAAATGAATTGAATAAATGAATTGAATTGAATTGATTTGAATTGAATTGAATAAATGAATTGAATTGAATGAATGAATTGAATAAAATTGAATTGGATTGCATTGGATTGGATTGGATTGGATTGGATTGAATTGAATTGAATTGCATTGAATTGAATAAATGAATTGATTTGAATTGATTTGAATTGATTTGAATTGACTTGAATTGAATGAATTGAATAAATGAATTGAATTGAATGAAATTGAATTGATTTGAATTGAATTGATTTGAATTGAATTGACTTGAATTGAATGAATTGAATAAATAAATTGACTTGCTTTGAATTGAATTGAATAAATGAATTGAATTGAATTGAATTAAATAAGTGAATTGAATTGAATTGACCAAATGAATTGAATTGAATTGAATTGATTTGAATTGAACTGCATTGAATTGAATTGAATTGAATAAATGAATTGAATTGAATTGATTTGAATTGATTGAATTGAATTGACTTGAATTGAATAAATGAATTGATTTGATTTGAATTGAATTAAATTGAATTGAAATAAATTGAATTGAATTGAATAAATGAATTGAATTAAATTAAATTGAGTTGAATTGAATTAAATAAGTGAATTGAATTGAATTGAATTGAATAAATGAATTGAATTGAATTGAATTGATTTGAATTGAACTGCATTGAATTGAATTGAATTGAATAAATGAATTGAATTTATTTGAATTGATTTGAATTGAATTGAATTGAATTGATTTAAATTGAATTGACTTAAATTGAATGAATTGAATAAATGAATTGAATTGAATTGATTTGAATTGATTTGAATTGAATTGATTTGAATTGAATTGAATTGATTTGAATTGACTTGAATTGAATGAATTGAATAAATAAATTGACTTGATTTGAATTGAATAAATGAATTGAATTGAATTAAATAAGTGAATTGAATTGAATTGAATAATTGAATTGAATTGATTTGAATTGATTTGAATTGAATTGAATTGAAATGAATTGAATAAATGAATTGAATTGATTTGAATTGATTTGAATTGAATTGATTTGAATTGATTGAATTGAATTGACTTGAATTGAATAAATGAATTGAATTGATTAGAATTGAATTAAATTGAATTGAAATAAATTGAATTGAATTGAATAAATGAATTGAATTAAATTAAATTAAATTGAATTGAATTGAATTGAATTGAATTGAAATGAATTAAATTGAATATATGAATTGAATAAATGAATTGAATGAATGAATTGATTTGAATTGAATTGAATTGAATTGAATTGAATAAATGAATTGAATTGCATTGATTTGAATTGAATTGAATTGAATAAATGAATTGAATAAATTTGAATTGATTTGAATTGAATTAAATTAAATTGATTTGAATTGAATTGACTTGAATTGAATGAATTGAATAAAAGAATTGAATTGAATTGAATTAAATTAAATTAAATTGAATAAAATTGAATTGATTTGAATTGAATTGATTTGAATTGAATTGAATAAATGAATTGAATTGATTTGAATTGATTTGAATTGAATTGATTTGAATTGTTTGAATTGAATTGACTTGAATTGAATTAAATTGAATTGAAATAAATTGAATTAAATTAAATTGAATTGAATTGAATTGAATTGAATTGAATTGAATTGAATTGAATTGAATAAATGAATTGAATAAATGAATTGAATTGAATTGATTTGAATTGAATTGAATAAATGAATTGAATTGAATGAATGAATTGAATAAAATTGAATTGGATTGCATTGGATTGGATTGGATTGGATTGAATTGAATTGCATTGAATTGAATAAATGAATTGAATTGATTTGAATTGATTTGAATTGAATTGAATTGATTTGAATTGACTTGAATTGAATGAATTGAATAAATGAATTGAATTGAATGAAATTGAATTGAATTGATTTGAATTGATTTGAATTGAATTGACTTGAATTGAATGAATTGAATAAATAAATTGACTTGCTTTGAATTGAATTGAATAAATGAATTGAATTGAATTGAATTAAATAAGTGAATTGAATTGACCAAATGAATTGAATTGAATTGAATTGATTTGAATTGAACTGCATTGAATTGAATTGAATTGAATAAATGAATTGAATTGAATTGATTTGAATTGATTGAATTGAATTGACTTGAATTGAATAAATGAATTGATTTGATTTGAATTGAATTAAATTGAATTGAAATAAATTGAATTGAATTGAATAAATGAATTGAATTAAATTAAATTGAGTTGAATTGAATTAAATAAGTGAATTGAATTGAATTGAATTGAATAAATGAATTGAATTGAATTGATTTGAATTGAACTGCATTGAATTGAATTGAATTGAATAAATGAATTGAATTTATTTGAATTGATTTGAATTGAATTGAATTGAATTGATTTAAATTGACTTAAATTGAATGAATTGAATAAATGAATTGAATTGAATTGATTTGAATTGAATTGATTTGAATTGAATTGATTTGAATTGAATTGAATTGATTTGAATTGACTTGAATTGAATGAATTGAATAAATAAATTGACTTGATTTGAATTGAATAAATGAATTGATTTGAATTAAATAAGTGAATTGAATTGAATTGAATAATTGAATTGAATTGATTTGAATTGATTTGAATTGAATTGAATTGAAATGAATTGAATTGATTTGAATTGATTTGAATTGAATTGATTTGAATTGAATGAATTGAATTGACTTGAATTGAATAAATGAATTGAATTGATTAGAATTGAATTAAATTGAATTGAAATAAATTGAATTGAATTGAATAAATGAATTGAATTAAATTAAATTGAATTGAATTGAATTGAATTGAATTAAATTGAATATATGAATTGAATGAATGAATTGAATTGAATTGAATTGAATTGAATAAATGAATTGAATTGCATTGATTTGAATTGAATTGAATTGAATAAATGAATTGAATAAATTTGAATTGATTTGAATTGATATCAATTAAATTGATTTGAATTGTATTGACTTGAATTGAATGAATTGAATAAAAGAATTGAATTGATTTGAATTGAAATTAATTAAATTAAATTGAATTGAATTGAATTGAATTGATTTGAATTGAATTGAATTGATTTGAATTGAATTGAATTGAATTGATTTGAATTGAATTGACTTGAATTAGATCAATTGAATAAATGAATTGAATTGATTTGAATTGAATTAAATTGAATTAAATTGATTTGAATTGAATCGAATTGAATTGATTTGAATTGACTTGAATTGAATGAATTGAATAAATGAATTGAATTGAATTGAATAAATGAATTGAATAAATTTGAATTGATTTGAATTGATTTGAATTTAATTGAATTGAATTTAATTGAATAAATGAATTGAATTGATTTGAATTGAATTGAATTAAATTGAATTGAAATAAATTGAATTGAATTGAATAAATGAATTGAATTAAATTAAATTGATTTGAATTAAATTGAATTGAATTGAATAAATGAATTGAATTGAATTGAATTGAATTGAATAAATGAATTGAATTGATTTGAATTGAATTGAATTAAATTGAATTGAAATAAATTGAATTGAATTGAATAAATGAATTGAATTAAATTAAATTGAATTGAATTGAATAAATGAATTGAATGAATGAATTGAATTGATTTGAATTGAATTGAATTGAATTGAATTGAATTGAATTGAATAAATGAATTGAATTGCATTGATTTGAATTGAATTGAATTGAATAAATGAATTGAATAAATTTGAATTGATTTGAATTGAATTAAATTAAATTGATTTGAATTGAATTGACTTGAATTGAATGAATTGAATAAAAGAATTGAATTGAATTGAATTAAATTAAATTGAATAAAATTGAATTGAATTGATTTGAATTGATTTGAATTGAATTGAATAAATGAATTGAATTGATTTGAATTGATTTGAATTGAATTGATTTGAATTGTTTGAATTGAATTGACTTGAATTGAATTAAATTGAATTGAAATAAATTGAATTAAATTAAATTAAATTGAATTGAATTGAATTGAATAAATGAATTGAATAAATGAATTGAATTGAATTGATTTGAATTGAATTGAATTGAATAAATGAATTGAATGAATGAATTGAATAAAATTGAATTGGATTGCATTGGATTGGATTGGATTGAATTGAATTGCATTGAATTGAATAAATGAATTGAATTGATTTGAATTGATTTGAATTGAATTGAATTGATTTGAATTGACTTGAATTGAATGAATTGAATAAATGAATTGAATTGAATGAAATTGAATTGAATTGATTTGAATTGATTTGAATTGAATTGACTTGAATTGAATGAATTGAATAAATAAATTGACTTGCTTTGAATTGAATTGAATAAATGAATTGAATTGAATTGAATTAAATAAGTGAATTGAATTGAATTGACCAAATGAATTGAATTGAATTGAATTGAACTGCATTGAATTGAATTGAATTGAATAAATGAATTGAATTGAATTGATTTGAATTGATTGAATTGAATTGACTTGAATTGAATAAATGAATTGATTTGATTTGAATTGAATTAAATTGAATTGAAATAAATTGAATTGAATTGAATAAATGAATTGAATTAAATTAAATTGAGTTGAATTGAATTAAATAAGTGAATTGAATTGAATAAATGAATTGAATTGAATTGAATTGATTTGAATTGAACTGCATTGAATTGAATTGAATTGAATAAATGAATTGAATTTATTTGAATTGATTTGAATTGAATTGAATTGATTTAAATTGAATTGACTTAAATTGAATGAATTGAATAAATGAATTGAATTGATTTGAATTGAATTGATTTGAATTGAATTGATTTGAATTGAATTGATTTGAATTGAATTGATTTGAATTGAATTGAATTGATTTGAATTGACTTGAATTGAATGAATTGAATAAATAAATTGACTTGATTTGAATTGAATAAATGAATTGAATTGAATTAAATAAGTGAATTGAATTGAATTGAATAAATGAATTGAATTGAATTGATTTGAATTGAACTGCATTGAATTGAATTGAATTGAATAAATGAATTGAATTGATTTGAATTGATTTGAATTGAATTGAAATGAATTGAATAAATGAATTGAATTGATTTGAATTGATTTGAATTGAATTGATTTGAATTGATTGAATTGAATTGACTTGAATTGAATAAATGAATTGAATTGATTAGAATTGAATTAAATTGAATTGAAATAAATTGAATTGAATTGAATAAATGAATTGAATTAAATTAAATTGAATTGAATTGAATTGAATATATGAATTGAATGAATGAATTGAATTGAATTGAATTGAATTGAATTGAATTGAATTGAATTGAATTGAATTGAATAAATGAATTGAATTGCATTGATTTGAATTGAATTGAATAAATGAATTGAATAAATTTGAATTGATTTGAATTGATATCAATTAAATTGATTTGAATTGTATTGACTTGAATTGAATGAATTGAATAAAAGAATTGAATTGATTTGAATTGAAATTAATTAAATTAAATTGAATTGAATTGATTTGAATTGAATTGAATTGAATTGATTTGAATTGAATTGAATTGAATTGATTTGATTTGAATTGAATTGACTTGAATTGGATCAATTGAATAAATGAATTGAATTGATTTGAATTGAATTAAATTGAATTAAATTGATTTGAATTGAATCGAATTGAATTGATTTGAATTGAATTGACTTGAATTGAATGAATTGAATAAATGAATTGAATTGAATTGAATTGAATTGAATTGAATTGAATAAATTTGAATTGATTTGAATTGATTTGAATTTAATTAAATTGAATTGAATTTAATTGAATTGAATTGAATAAATGAATTGAATTGATTTGAATTGAATTGAATTAAATTGAATAGAAATAAATTGAATTGAATTGAATAAATGAATTGAATTAAATTAAATTGATTTGAATTAAATTGAATTGAATTGAATAAATGAATTGAATTGAATTGAATTGAATTGAATTGAATAAATGAATTGAATTGATTTGAATTGAATTGAATTAAATTGAATTGAAATAAATTGAATTGAATTGAATAAATGAATTGAATTGAATTGAATTGAATTGAATAAATGAATGAATTGAATAAATGAATTGAATTGAATTGATTTGGATTGAATTGAATTGAATTGAATTGAATTGAATTGAATTAAATTGAATTGAAATAAATTGAATTGAATTTAATTGAATAAATGAATTGAATAAATGAATTGAATTGAATTGATTTGGATTGAATTGAATTGAATTGAATTGATTTGAATTGAAATGAATTGAATAAATGAATATAATTGATTTGAATTGATTTGAATTGATTGAATTGAATAAATGAATTGATTTGATTTGAATTGAATTGAATTAAATTGAATTGAAATAAATTGAATTGAATTGAATAAATGAATTGAATTAAATTAAATTGAATTGAATTAAATTGAATTGAATAAATGAATTGAATTGATTTGAATTGAATTGAATTGAATTGAATTGAATTGAATAAATGAATTGAATTGCATTGATTTGAATTGAATTGAATTGAATAAATGAATTGAATAAATTTGAATTGATTTGAATTGAATTAAATTGATTTGAATTGACTTGAATTGAATGAATTGAATAAAAGAATGGGCATTCTTTTTCTAAACATATAACAGAAAGATGTAAGAACGCTATCACTGTTATGTACACTATCTCAGGGCTGTCTGGTCTATCCGTCAAAACAGGGCTCAAACTATTCAATTTAAAAGTCGCCCCTGTGGCTACTTATGGTATTGAAATTGTATGGCCTCATTTATCTGTATCCGATTTTGATAAATTAGAATCAGTAAAAGCAATGTTTGTTAAAAGATTACTGTGTCTGTCAAAATTTACCGAAACTAGACTGGCCTATAAACTGATAGATTCCAATTATTTTATTACAGAAATCAAAGAAATGTTTAAACTTCCAACGACAGATCAATATTCCAATTTTATAGCTGTCAGGAATCAAAAAGCTCAGGATATTAATCCTGAGTTTTACAGCACTGATGCTATGACATGTAAATATTGGTGTCTGCCCCAATTGGATAGATCCAATGTTAGAAATGTTTTAACTCGCCAGGCTGTTCACGGCTTCCACCATCTAATTTGTAAATCTTCTGGTTATCATAAAGCTGAACAATCTTGTATATGTAAATCATGTAATGAATATTGTAGCCAATATCATTTAAATATCTGTAAATCTAGAATTAAGCCTATTAGCGATTATGCCAGGGGAGATTTCATATAGTCTATAGATTTTGAATAGCAATGAAGCAATAAGTTTTTTTTTATTCTATCTATTTTCTATGTCATATTTTGTTTTATATATGTGATTATATATATGATATATTATTATTATGATGTAACAGGCTGTTAGTATCATCTGTTATTTTATTTTATATTGTTTTATTATCATTTTCTATTGTTCTATTATTCTGTAACTATTATATATGTTTTGTATGTATGTTTTATGTGTTCTATTGTAATGTTTTTCTATAATGTATGTTTCTAGTGCTGTTAATATGTACACTTTCTGTGTTTAATAAAAGCTAGACTAATAATAATAAAAGAATTGAATTAAATGAACTTATTAACAAAACTAAAAATACAGTAAAAGAGTTGGAACTTTATTGCACACAAAACAGATTAATATTAAACCCGAAAAAATCAAATTACATTCAATTTCATAGTAATGCAAATGTACCTGATCTCAGCCCTCTAATTAAATTATCCGACTCAAATATACCTTCCATTTATCAAACGAAGTTTCTAGGCTTACGTATTGATGAAATTCTATGTTGGAATGATCAAATTGATTACTTAAGAAAAAAAATAAATAAATCTAATTTTGCACTTTTTTCACTAAAAAACACTGTATCGAATAAAACGTTATTGATGGTATATTTTGCTTATACATACTCCTTTCTGTCACTGAATTGTATATTTTGGGGTACTGATAACTCTAACATAAACAGAATGTTTGTATTACAAAAAAGATCAGTTAGAATAATGAAAAATTTGAAGCCAAGAGTATCTTGTAAAACGCATTTTTCTGATTTAGGCATTATGACAATGCCTTCCATATATATATTTAATGCAATAATGTTTAAAAGAAAAAATATGGACCAATATATTGAAAACAGAGATATACACTCTCATAATACACGTAATAGGAATAAAACATTTGTATTACCTCATTCATCTACTATTCTTGAAAAGAGTCCATACTATCAAACATCAAAATATTATGACTTTCTCCCGGTTTTGGTTCGTAATATAACAAGTGACACTTTGTTTAAAAATATATTAAAAAAAAGTTCTGATCTCTAAGGAATATTATGATGTAAGAGATTATTTTCACAATGACTGTAAAATCACGTGCACAGATGTTCTTAAGTTTGTTTCCAGAAAAAATATTGAACAATATTCATAGCATAATTAATGTAAAAGTGTTGTAGATGAAATGTGGTATTTTCAATAATGAATTATGTAACCATTTTTCAAAAATTACAAATATCTTTAAATATTTAATAATATATGTGCATTTAATAATAAAAGAAACTATTCTATGTTTGAAATTAATAGAAATATTACTGGACATAATACTAGGCAGTCAAACCTAATCCATAAAAAATATGGAGCTTACGAGCAAACTAAAAGAGATCATTTCCTTCTGAGCTCGTTATTGTATAATAAACTTCCTGATTCTTTAAAACAAATTGAAAGTATATCAATTTTTAAGACACAATTGTTTACTTATCTTATTAAAAAGAATTGTTATTCTATTCACAAGAAAAATATTAATAATGAACGTGTCAATTCTTATTTCTGATAATCTTTGTTTTATATATATTGGAATTATTTGTATATTATAAATTGTATGTATGTATTGTTTTACTAATTTCTTTTTGTGTTTTCAGATATTAAATAACTGTATAATGTAGTCACAATGTACCAACTGGTATTTAATGTGAATAAATAAATAAATAAATAAATAAATAAATAAATAAATAAATAAATAAATAAATAAATAAATAAATAAATAAATAAATAATATAATTAAAATACATTGTATATAACATTCTGGTTTTTGAAATATTAAAACTGACAAGTTATGTAATAATGCTTATCTAATTTACATTATATAATTTATAGAATATATATTATGACAAGATCTATGTTTGTATTGTGATTTTAATTAATTACTGTATACTGCCAAATGATCAAATAAATATTTCTAATTTCTAATTTCTAATGGTACGTGTATATTACATATTTTGCAATACTGGGAAATTTGGGAATTGCATAAAATAATATAATCATTAATTATTAAATAATATATACATTTATATATACTTTTATCCGTATATACTTATATACTTTAACAGAAGTCATGTTAAAAGTACGCAGTGTAGTAGAGAGTGCAGAAGGCAAAAGAGTGTTATGAGTATTTCTGAAGCAAGTGGAGTATGCAAGAATCGAGTGCTTTGGAGGGCAATTTGTAGACGGCCGAGGTAATAATGCTGCTGGCTTACCCAGTAAAGGGATATGGCGTCACGTTATGTATGTATGTACTTATATCAGTTATATCTACAATATAAATTTATACCTCGCGAGGTCTGAATATATATATAAACAAGCTTTTTATTCTACTTATTTTCTATTTTATATCACATTTTCTTTTATATGTACCTATGTATATATATATATATATATATATATATATATATATATATATATATATATATATATATATATATATATATATACTGTATTATAATTAATTAATGTACTGTATTCACAATGAATACCAGTTGGTAACTATATTAGACTTATATTATATAATATAAATATTTATTATACCGTGATTGCATGTGATCCGAGTGAGTGCACTAGAGGTTCTTTGATTATATATAGATACACTGTAGACCTTAAAATGTAATACATTAAAAGTTTTCAGTAAATTGATCATCAAAATTCTCACCCTGCTGAGACACCAGCCAGACCTTATGTGCTAAATAATGTCTATTTAAAAACCACTCATGATGATAGTGCACTCTCATTCTCAGGGGATGTTATGAAAAAATATATCTGTGCACTAATTAATTTAAAACTTGAGCTATAGATGAGAGCTAGCTAGGGCAGTGAATATTCAACATAACAATTTCATTATAAATTGAGCAACAAATATTTAGAATTGTTTTTTTAAATTTATTTATTTTATCTCTGTAACGCCTTACAAATTGTATTCAACATATTATGAAATTACAATGTTTATTGCTGTAAGAATGAAAGTCAAGAAAGAAAATGCAGTTTTTATGGAACCACAAATTCATATTGTTTACAAAAGAAATCTAAAAGCCTTTTTTTTTCCTACACTAATGCAGCAACTTTACAGGAGGTCCAAACATTTAGTCCATTATTTTTTGCACCAATGAGAACATCTCAAATTTCATTCTCCACACCTGAAAATTTATCATTAGGAACCTTTTTCTATTTTTACTTGACGAAGACAAATAAATTTCGTGTGACTTTGAAGACTGCAAAGTTAAATACAAAATATAATGTGTTGTTTTAAGCATAATTTCCTTCTCTTCAATTGAGCAAATACTATACAACTATAACATTATAACAGCATAGAAAGTTTATATTTTTAAATCATGCATGCACGATACAGCACGGGACTGTTGCTCACATACTTGGTCAGTCAAGGAAAGGACATGGCATGCAGATAGATTCTCTGGGTACATAACGGAATATATTACAGGTAGTGCATCATCACCTCAGACTGAAAGTTTTACTCAATTTACACAACAAAAGAGATGGTCAGGTTTCACAAACTAAAATATCCCTCAACAATCACATTATTATTGAATAAAAGGATGATATGAACATTACGTTCTGATATTAATGATCCACTGCTATTCTAGGTGACAGCATTTACCGCAAAACTGCCAACCAACAACTATTACCGAGCAATGACAAAAAGAACCGAAAAGAAATCTGGCAACATTGTAAACAGTGTTGCCATGCAGGTTTCTTTTTATTTTCTGGTCTATGTTTTTTTTTTTTTTTTTTTTTTGCTTTGTATGGTAAAAAAGTTAGTGTTTTTGGGGTTTTAAGAAATTTCCTGTGTCAATTTGAGCAATTGCGGTAAATTGGTCAGAATTGCTGCGACATCATACATCAGTATAAAGTAAAAACACAGCAATTATGTTAGCATCAAATTCACTGTACCTGATTGTAATTATGGCATGACAACAGAACGAGATACTATGTGAATATGTACCTTGATTATACCTGGAAGTTAAATATAAATTTGTCAGATTAGGCTTATAACAGCCTTTTCTTCTATTACCTCTGAAAAAGTATTATTTAAAAAAAATAAACAAATAATGTGTGTAACAAAAACATTTTACCGTGATTGGCAGCAGCAAAATGTGTCCATTATTTTGAGATAATGTTTCAAGATTGGGAAGATGTATATAGGCAACAAACGACATAATGCCCTCTAGTTGATCAATTATAGTTATACTGCAATTTTCCAGTATTATTGCTTTGGGAGTTTCAGAATTTGACACAATAGCCAAGTCTGTAAGTAAATCAATAATTACATGAACCATCTGTGTTCAATTATTGTCTGATTGTGTGAACATACATATAAATATACATCATTATTTTTTTACTATTCATATTCTCTAAGTGACATAGCTATGTTCTCTCAATCCTATGATTTACACGGTCCTCACTAAAAACAATACATGGGAGGTGCCACTCATTAGCCGAGCTTGAACATATTTACTGACATCAGTAAATTCTCCAACTCACTAATTTTGATAATATAATAAAATTACATACAACTGCTGCACCCGATCAAAAAAGATAAAAACTGAAGCCAAAATTTGATGTTATTGCAGATTTGAGTTGAACTCCATGGGAACCTAAATTAATAGAAAAGACCGACACAAGCAAAGGGTGTAGTCCGTATTAGGTTCCGAACGTTCAGAACATATGAGTGATTACGGACCGACTCTGAACAAAAACATTGCAATGACTTCAGAACATCAGATAACGGACCACTTTAAGAACATTCTTTTTCGCGGTAATACGCATCAGTTTAAAAAAAATACGAAAAGGAGAGAACTGTTCACTGGCTTCAGAAATTTTAACATAAAACTCACGTAACAGTTATTGATCACCAATTAAGCAAAGATTTACCTCAAATGAAACAGTTATCACGTAGGTTGCACAGGTTTGTTACGTACTTTTCAAATTTCCCCCAAAAAGTTGTGATCAGCTGACTCTAGTTCCGATGGTTCGGAGGAAAAGTTCGCAACACTCGGAACCTCTTTTTTGAAGTCAGCTGACTCACTTCGGGTAACCTCGGAAATGGTTCTGAACATTCAGAACATAATTACGGGACGCCAAATCGAATGTTCCGAACGTTCAGAACATAATACGGACTACACCCAAAGTAACAGCTGCTGTCAATTTCGTAGACAACTTGCTGAGATAGAAAATATTCTCTTTCTTTTCCCCCATTTCAAGTGTCAAAATTTAGTCTAAATAAATGTTGAGCAACAATATCAATTAAATGAACATTTCAGTTTATTGCAACAACAAATGTTAATAAAATACTCCATCAAAGTCACATGTTATCTGTAATCTAAATAACTAGAAAGTGGAAAATTTATTAGCAAAAAAAGCACTTGAGTTAACAGCTATGGTGTTTTTTAAGTTGAAGCACATTTGTATGTTCTTTGTTTTTTTTTCTACAAATCATCATTATGAAATGAGAGATAATTTTGGACAAAAATGTGTCGACTGATCTGCAATCACCAGCCTGAACAAGGAATCACATGATTGACGCCTTCAACATTTGCAAAAAAAATTCGTCCTCATAAAAACACAAGATAGTCACATTTTTCTTTTAAGGCACAGGTTAACGATTTCAGCACCAGCAATTCAACAAAAGTGCCAAAGGAACAAAAAAACAGTAACAGCTGTCGGGAATGTTCAGAAGAAAATGTTATAAAAAGCTTCTGCTAATAACAACGTGAAAACTCGACCTAACAAATAATTTAATATGTAACACTGAGAAATAATCAGAGAATTAAATAAAGCCTTTCTATTGCCAACACAATTAACTTATGGCCATTTTATTAATATTAGGCCAAACTCATTATTGTGACAGGCTTCTCTATACATTATATATAAAAAAATGTTGCAGGGATAAAATACATTGTGGCTAGGAGATGTCACTATCACTTGCCGAGGGCGTTGGCAGGCAGCGTGGAGGACCGCTGCTGGGCGGACAACATCTTCATGCTTGACCGCGTCGACTCCCTGAAACAGGACAACGTTACTCCACTTTGAGTGAGATATGTCAGTAATTAGTAGAGGCCGGATCTCCAGTTTTTCCAGTCATACAAATATGTATGTTATATTGATTCTGACTTTAAATGTTCACGAATCATGAAGTTTTATTGCCAAAAATGCAAAAAAGTTTGAACTGGAAAAAAACTGTTTTTGAAAAGTGAAAACTGTTTCAGTTTTTTCAAGTTTTGTAAACTTTTTCCAGTTTATGATAACTGGAAATGCAGTTTTGTCTTGCCAAAGCATTGTTTTTTGTGATAAAAATTATAATTAAATATTTGCATTATTATTTTTTTTCCTCCCCCATCTTGACACCACATCAATGATGGTGTTTCACGAATTTTCTTCACTGCAATGGCACTTTTTCAAAATATAAATTTTTCATTAAAAAAAAAAAAAAAAATAATAAAAAAAAATAAAACTAAATTATATTTTTGAGGGTTTAAAAACGTGAAATTTTAAAAACTGGAAAAAACTGTTTTTACGTTACTGAACTGGAAGTGAACTGTTTTCAGGAAAATTGAAAACTGTTTTTAGGAAAAAATTGAACTGGATCCAGTGCTGGAAATCACATTTTCAAAAACTGGAAATCCGGCCCCTAGTAATTAGGACAATGCTTACGGTTCATATGTTTACTGGGCACTTAGTTTTAAGTGTATTGTGTCAATTTTTGTCACTGTATTTACCGCCAGTGGTCGAATAAACATGTTCTATTCTATTCTAAGACTTAACGTTTTAATTATATTTGCAATCACAGAATCACTAAAATGTATAAATTAGATTTGACGAACCTTGGAGACACCCTAGCTCCATCGAGGCCACTGTTTGCCTTGTAGCCGCACTTCTGGATTTTCTTGCTGAGCCGGGTGACCCACTGCTTCTGCTCCTCAAGGCTTGCGGCCAGCACGAGCAGCTCCTTGGCGGAGTTGGGGTCGTAGTGCACCTTGCAGGGTGCCACCCCCTCCTCCTTGCGCTCAAGGTGCTCCCGGTGGACCTTGATGCGGCACCCTGCGAAACAACATCACACGTTGAATGTTTTTGTCATCACCACTTGTAGTCAACGTCGAAACAACCTCCATCACAAATCACAAATTGTCAGTTATAAAGTAAGGATGATGGTGGAAACTCACTTCTGCACTCGAGGGCTGGAGGCGGCCTGAACATGTGCCACAGCGGCTTGGGGCACACCTCGCAGTTAGTCGGCATGTGGAATGAGATCTGCAGGAACTCGTGGCCCTTGAGGGCGATGGTGCCGGGCTTGTCGTCGCTGCGCAGCTCCAGGGGTGGGAGCATCAGCCCCCCAGCGCCCGCAAGCCCCTCGTCAGGTCTTCGAGCCTCCCCCTCCCCAGCGTACAGCAGCTGTCACAAAACATGTCACCACACAGTGTCCCATCTGTTTAGCCTGCACTCTTGAGAGAATTAAACAAAAGTATCACAATTATAATTTAAGCTCATTAGCTTCATTTAAAAAAGTAAGGCTTTAAACCAAATTGACTTCGTGTTCCTTAAGTTTAATTGGAGAACATTCTACAATTTCAGAAGGTTTGTTGTTCATTATTTTCTTTGCTAGCCCATCAAAAAGCCTTGTTATATAATTTTTGATTTCATTTCATTTCAAAAAAATACTTTTTGTAATTGGAGCAATTTACCTCAGAAACTTATACAGTATTGATTTTCTTCCAAGATAAATTTGGTGAGCTATTCTCAGCCATTCTCCCAAAAATGATTCCAGGAAAGGGCTATACTGAACCACTTATGTATGACATCTCTACAGCTTTAATAATAATTGTTTATTAAACACAAAAAGTGTACATGCTGTATTAAACTAGACATAGAACATAGTACATAATATGTACATGTATGTAAATATTATTTAAAATAATTCAGAATAATAAAGAAAAATGATCCCACTTAACCATGGATCACACTTTGTATAGGCATTTGCATTCCACCAATTGGGTTTCCCATATTGGCGTTATTCGTTACCTGAAATATGCGTGGGATGTCTTTGGCGTCAGCTCGGATCACATCTCCTTGGGTCACGGGTCGCACGTGGAACACTTTGCTGCAAAATTATCTACGTTAGCGGCTGCACATTTGTACCAAGAGTAACACTTACTTAAGATCTAATATGAGCACAGGATCAGCATTCAGCTTTTCATTCTCGGAATTATAAAATATGATTTTTTTGGATGATACAACTATGTATTGCTTTTTCCAGCCGTGTCTTCTTATGTTTTGTTTATTGGGGATGGACAACCAGCCCTCTAGTCGAGATTCTGAAACAAGGACGTCAACAGTTAACAACCCATGCAAGCTCATCTCAGATCTTCACCGGAACACAAACCTTGCAGGGGGTCTTCGCTCTCATTTTCAGCCCCACTGCTCAGTGAGGCGGTCTCGCTGGCTAGCGACGACAGCCGCAGCTGCAGCTGCTCAATCTCAGAGTCCTTGCTGTCGGCCTCCATCTGCAGCCGCAGCTTGAGTGCGTTCTCCTCAACCGCCTGGGCCTGCAGTTCCTGCAGCTCCCGCTGGTGCTTCATCACCATCTGACTGTACTTCTCACGCTCCTGCAAAAACATTTTTAACGTTTTGACTTTGTGTTCATACAAAAAAGTAACATGTAAATGTAGATGCAACAAATAAATTTAACCTTACAAAAAAATAAAATTAAATTAAAAAAAGATTAGGTTTCAGGTTTTACGGTAGTCTTTAATTTTTTGAAGATTCGAAACGTTTCAAAATATAAGTAACTTTCGAGTGAACCTCTGTGACCACAAGATTTTCACCTGCTGTGACTCTTTCGATCGGTAAGGCCTTGCTGGTTATTCCTATCTTTTCCTTTAATAAGATTATCACAACCTAAATTGTTTATTTCCCTTAAATGAAATTGAAAATTAAAAAAAATAAGAGAAAAAAACAATGGAACAATGGAGATGTGTTTTTGAACAAGAAGCTATGTCTTCCAGTTTCCACGTACAAAAGATCATAATTTCTACCTGTGTCAGTTCCTGCTGCAGCTTGCGACACTCCTTCTCTCGGCGACGCAGGTCTGCGGAGGACACCTTGTTCTTGCCCTTCTCCTTGCTGAGCGGGTCCTTGCGGTTCATCACCTCCGCCAGCTTGTTGACTGCCTGGCTCTTGAGCAGCTGCTCCTGCTTCAGCTGCGCCTTCAGACGCTCCAGCTCGGCAGACAGACTTGCCGCCCGGGAGAGATCTAAAAATAACGTTCTTAACTCCCGAACAATAAAAGAGTACTTGGTCCTTACCTTCTTTCATTTTCTTCATTTGGTTGCTAACATCGTCCTTCTCCTTCTCAATGGATTTCTTGTAGTCAGTCTCTCGCTCTTTCATCTGCCAGACAATATTAAGTATACTTTAATAATGAACAACAATATCAAAACAATTATACTTCAATAATGAACAGTTTTTTCAAACCTTAAGGTAGAGATAACGCTGAACAGCTGATCGACGTAATGCCCTTTGATTAACATGTAAACCTTAGCAAATTGACAAAAATTCTGAAATTTTTTTGAGAGGCAGATATTAGTGCCTAAAAGCCATAGAAAAAATTTCAAAACGAATTAACGAGCCGATTTTTTTTAATTAATTTTTTTAATTTTCAGCATAGGGCTTTCCCATAGAGAGCCAAACTAAAAAATTAATTTAAAAAAATCGGCTCGTTAAATGTTTTTGAAACTTTTGCTATGGCTTTTAAGCACTAATATCTGCCTCTCCAAAAAATTTCAGAATTTTTGTCAATTTGCTAAGGTTTACATGTTAATCAAAGGGGATTACGTCGAACAGCTGTTCGCCGTTATCTCTACCTTAATTGGACTCAAGCAATTTACTTATTGTTTCTAATCCAACCTAACTTCAATTTTCTATTTTTTTTTTTTTTTTTTAACTTGCAAAGCATAATGAAAAACCTACATGATTTTTTTCTTGCAGAAATAAATAGAGCCAGCAAATTATGCTACTCTGTTTTCTTAATTTTTTTTGGAGACCATCAAGTATTGCTACAAAGTCAGTATCCTTTCATTAAGAATAAATTAGTTCCTGGGCTCTAAAAATTCTGAAATCAGAGTAGCATAATTTGGTACCCAGACTTGTACAGAGCAACAATTCTCAAGTTCTGTTAAACAATATTATATTGAACTGTTCAGTTTAACCCATAATTTATGACACAGGCTTCTAATTGCTGTAGAATTCTGTATAGTTTTATGAGGGCACTTCCGCGACACACAGCTGTGATATAATTTAAACTCACAGCATTGATTGCAGAGTCCCTCGACGTCAGCTCGTTGCGGTGCCTGGCCAGCAGGTCCTTCAGCTCCAGCTCCCTCATGGTCTTGTCCTTCTCCAGGTCGGCCACGGTTTCCTCTGCGATGGAGCGCGCCAGCGCCTCTGCGTCTGCACGGGCCAGCGTCAGCTGCAGCTGGTGGGCCAGGTTGCCGCGCTCCTCCTCCAACTCAGCCACGCTGCGAGAACGTTCCTCACACTCCTCTCGCAGCTCCTGGGCCTGCGTCTTGTACAGCGTCTGAAATATCAACATTTCAGCTCAGTCTGCCACTCTGAAAATTATAGTAACTTACATTATAACATAAATATTAAGCAAAAAAAAAAAAAAAAAAAAAAAAAAAAGCAATAATCCATCTAGTTTTTTATATATGCAGGATATAAATAGTGATAATATCTTTGAAAATCTGGCACACATTAGTCACATCAACATCTTATTTAACTAAAAAATTAATATCTCAAAAACTGGACTCCCTGTACTTTTTTTTACTTCAGAAAGTGAAAAATCATTTCATTCTCTATGTTCTGATCTAAATTTTATGTTTTTTTTTTTTTATTTTTTATTATTATTAATATTATTATTATTTTTTTTTACAATAAAAATATATTTACCAGTGACAATAATCCTTAAAAAAAATTAAAAATATATCATAAGTCTAGCGATTTCATGAAAAAAAAAAAAAAAACACTGAGGATGAATTTCCTTCTTCAATTCATCACAAGAATTGAGTACATAAAGGACCAAGAGATGGCGCTGAGTGCTGAAATTTTGGCGAGGATACAGCAATACCTATAGCAGAATCCTATTGGGAGAATCACAAAATCAACAAATTTTATATGAAATACATCTTATACGAAGTTGAAATATTTTTTTATATTTGTCCGAACGTATTTGACAACTAATTATGGTGTTGTCACTTCTGTAAAATTATGCTGTGGCTGCTGAGAGAGCATTTACATGATTTTACAATGTTAAACATATACAATGGGCCTCGCTAGACGCACGTAGTTCAGCTGTTTCCCGTCAGTTTCCGCGAGGGGCGCTACTAACTTTAAGACGTCAATATGTGACCATACACATTTAATATAATTTAAAAAATAAATATTACAGATTGTACAGAAAAGAACTGAAATTGTACCGATTGAAATAAAAAAAAATTGTTAATTTTTTATTTAAAAAATATCAATTACAAATCAAGTACAGTAAACTTTCGATTTTGTGAAGTCTCAAGGGACCCAAAACATCATGACTTCATAAAATCGAACTTCACAAAATTGAATCTTTTTTAAAAAATATCAGATTTTTAATATTTCTTTGTAAAAAAACAAATAGGATGCTTATTTAAGGCAGAGATAACACGCCCAATGTTAATAAAAATCCCATTCATAAAAATTACGAAAAAAATTTAAAATGTTCTCCTTTACATACCTTATCAGTAGATAAAATATCAGGTATACAAAAACGAGCTAGTATTTTTAGTTACTAATTTTTAATTCAACTAATTTAACATGGAAGTTCCATTTCTCCATGATAAATTAGTCAACTTTAAAAATTCATAACTCGTAAAGTAGCTCTTTTCTGTATACATGATATTTTAGCTACTGATAGGGGATGTAGAGGAGAACATTTTAAATTTTTTTCATAATTTTCATGTGTGGGATTTTTTTAGCATTGGGTCAGCTGATCCGTATTATCTCTACCTTAAGAGCTTCAGGGTAAGCATGAGGGTAAGGTAACACGAATCAGCTGATTTTGTAGTCCCATTTGATAAATATGTAAACCTTAGCAAGTTCACAACAATTCTGAAAAAAATTTGAAATACAGATTATAATACCTAAAACATAAAAAAAATTAAAGACAATTTATCCAAGATGATTTTTTTAAATTTCAGCACAGGGCTTTCCCATGGAGAGCCAAACTAAAAACTGAATTAATAAAAAATCAGCTCGAATAATTGTCTTGAAATTTTTTCTATGGCTTTTAAGGTAAGATAACATGCCCAATGTTAATAAAAATCCCATTCATGAAAATTATGAAAAAAACAAAATGAAATGTTCTCTTTTACATCCCCTATCAATGGCTAAAATATCAGGTATAAAAAAACAAGCTAGTTTTTTAGTTATTAATTTTTAAAGTTGACAAATTTGACATGGAAGTTCCATTTCACTATGTTAAATTAGTGAACTACAAAAATTCATAACTCGAAAACTAGCTTGTTTTTGTATACCTGATATTTTAGTTACTGATAGGGGATGTAGAGAACATTTTAAATTTTTTTCATAATTTTTATGAATGGGATTTTTATTAACATTGGTCGTGTTATTTCTATCTTAAGTACTAAAATCTGTCTCCATTTTTTTTTTTTTTAGAAGAAGTTTTGTGTGTCTGCTACGGTTTACATGTTAGTCAATTTGGACTACAATATCAGCTGATTCATGTTACCTTACCCTTAATGTTACTTTTATTTATTTAACATAACATACATATGTGTACTGTTCACTGTAAAAACACATTCTAAAACCATCCAGTTTAAAATGAAATACCGTATTTGACGAATTACAGGCACAATTAAGAAAGGAGATACTGTAAAGTATTATAAGTTTATTTTTGCAAACTTTAATGTCCTGTCGACGTATTATATGATACTGTATCGGGAATCTGTAGCACGCAGCTGTATAATAGGCAAGAACTAACGCTTCAAGGGGAAAAAATCTGTCACCATTTTACTATCTGTAAGTTGTGTATCAATCAGAAAGATTTAGTCACAATGTACCAACTGTGAATAAACAATCACTACGTTTACATGACGGTGTTTAATGCGTATTCGTTGACGACGGATAATGTTATTCTTATGAGGCGTCGTCAACGAATACGCATTAAACACCGTCATGTAAACGTAGTGAATGTTTCTGTCACATCAAATAACAAACAAATTATCAAAATATTACATCTGTTTACAATTCCACCATCTTGGCTGAATGGAAGCTGGCAAGACTCATATCTTGGTATGATATGAAGATGGAACAACTCACGGAGAAGTACTGCTCGGCCTCCAGCTGCTCCTGCAGCTCTCTCATGTGCATGTCGTCGAGGGACCGTGCCGCGGTGGCCCGGCTCGCTGCCTCCTCGGCCGCCCTCCGCGCTTCTCGCAGCTCCTGCACTTCCCTCACCAGCTGCGTCTCCCGCGCCCGCAGCTGCGCCACCTCCGAGCTGGCCTGGCCGAGCTCCGACTGCAGAGAGCCCTTCTTGTTCTGCTCGGACTCGAGCTGGCCCTGCAGGGCCCGCACCTTCTCCCCCTCCTGGCGGTGCTCCCCCTCAAGCTTCTGCAGCCGCTGCTGGATCTGGCGGTAGTCCACCGACAGCATGGACATCTGACGCTCCTTTTCCTGCGCAGACAAATCTGCCTTCTGACGAGCGCTCTTCTCCTCGTTCAGCTTGGCTTGCAGCGCTGCAAACAATAAATTGAAAATGAACAGCACTGAAACAATGGGCTCAGAGTAACTACGAATTATTATTAATTTGGCTTCAAATTTATTTCTTGTTAGTCTTTTATGTTGACCAGAGATGATGCTGAAAAAATTATAACTTTTACAACTGTCTAATAAAATTTTTCTATTCTGGAAGTAATATTCTCTTAAGCAATTATTTTTGTAGTTGTTCAGAACTTTTCATATTAACAGATCAAGTCTAAAATAATGGTAATTGTTTATTGGGTTAATCAATTGTGGACTGAACAAAATATAACAAACTAACATCCAAACACGAGACTCTGAAGTAACTTACGAAATCATCTTATCTTCATACTTTTGAAGTATGCCTATGGTTTCACATAATTTAAGTCATAGGGACTCAGAACTGATTAAAAAAAATGGCACAATGTTTGCCATCAACAAATCATAATCCATAATTATTTTATTACTTTTTGTGACACTTTTTATTGCAATTTAAGTACTTATCATTGGTAAAACTCTTGAGGAGCTTATTCAGAATCAGGCTACTGCTATGAAAATTCTTCAAGAATATCTCAATACTAACCATCTGGTAATGAATAATTTGAAGACCAATTATGTATATGCTATGTGGTGATGTGGTTTTTATCAATCACAAAACAAGAATCAAGTACATAAGTACATATATTTTTTTTTTTTATGATTATGTTAAAAGAAATTATTACTTATTTCAAAGCAACAAAGATGTGACTGGACGCAATACTAGACAGTCTACTCTATTACATTAAAAGTTCGGAGGTTATGAGCAAACTAAGAAAGACTATTTTTATCCGAGCTCAGTGTTGTGCAATAAAAAAAACTGAAAGTGTATCTGTTTCTAAGAAACAATAATTTTTTGCCTACTTTATTAAAAAAATTATTATACCATTAAGCTCATGCAACAAGAAAAATGCCAATAATAATTTTTAATTTTATATTATTATAATAATCGAATATTGCTATTTTGTAATAATTTGAATGTATGTCTATATTAGTATTGCAATATTGTAATATTCATGGGAATGAACAAGCAGACTACCTAGCCAAGATGGGCAGCAATATGAAACAGCCAGTAACAAACATATCCATTCACTCAATTAAAGCTCATATTAATAATGCAGTGAAACAAAAAGTTAACTTAACCTGGAAAGAACAAGCAAGTACTAAAGCATGGGGAGATCTCATATTTAAATGAGCCAGAACTCATTCTTATAATAGACTCACGGATACTGCTAAATTTAGATTAGACACAGGCCATGACTATCTTGGATGCTATCAGAAGAAATTTAAAATCCAAGATAGTGACATTTGTAAATTATGTAAAAATGAACCTCAAGACAGAGGGCATCTGTTTAGATGCTCTGCATTAACTACAGAACTTGACTTGTTGCCTGACAACATGAAGAGAGAAGAGAAAGAGTCTTTTCTCTATTGGCTTGCTAGAAGTAAAATGGTTTAGTGACCAATACGTGGGCATAAGAAAAGAAGAAGAAAACTTGATGTTACGTAATTTGTTATAAGGTAAAAACTCGATATTGAGTAACGGAGTAAAGGTCCCGTAAAAAATAATTAGTATTGCAGGTATAGAAAAAACTTGATATAAGGTAAACCCAATTTCCTAGGTCCCTTGACTTTATGTAATAACAAGTTTTTACTGTATTACTATATATATATATATTTTTTTTTACAGCTAAATCCAATTTGTTTAGTATGTAGTTACAATGAATCAACTGATATTTAATGTGAATAAAAGTAAAACAAACAAATAAAAGTGATAATTCGAACTTAGTTCTACAGCAGAACAGACTACCTTTGACCACCTCCAGGTTAGCCTCCTCCTTGCTCACGAGCCGGCTCCTCTCTGTTTCCTCGTGGGCCCGCACCTCCTGCTGGTATCGGTTGTGGGCCGCCTTCAGCTCCAGTTCCAGCGAGGCGCACTCCTTCTCCAGCGAGGACACCTTCTCTCCCAGGCCGCGGCAGTCCTCCGCCAGCCGGCTCTCTCGTCGCTTGGAGCTCTCCAGGTCCGTCTGGCAAGTCTGCAGCCGACCTGGCATTTCATATTTTATTAGACAGCTCCTTGGTCCCCGGTTTAAATCCCGAACATGGCAGACTTTTCGTGACTTGGGATGGGTGTGACTGACTACTAGATGATGGAGTTGGTAGGAAGAAGGCAGCTTATGGCTGTCTATACTCCCCTGGGGTGATTAAGACCGCGGAATGTTGTGCAAACAACATACGTGCCCCACTTAGAAATGGAATTTAATTGTCTGGCGTGCAGATTGGGTATCAGGAGCCCCAGAGAGCAACGTTGAAAGTTCCGTCGTTGGTAACCAACTATATTTCATGGGAAAATAGCTGTTTACGTTATAGATTGAGAAACCAAAATTATTTCAGCAACTGAGAATTCAATTTAAAGAACTCGTGGTTTTAGTGGGTGAAATTGAACTACCAATGTGTTGTTTGACAATAACTTTGAATTTGGTCGGGTGGCCATGAACTTCCTACATGATTGAACTTCAATTTGAGGCTTACCTGCAACATTCATAATTTGAATTGGGCCAAGTTTTAATGCAACTGGCAACCTACATGATTTTTTTTTCATTGCATAACTGAATAGCAAAATAGAGGGAATCAAATTTTGCTACTCTGATTTCTTTTTTTTTTTCCCCTCATCTTTTTAGAGACTATTTATCACAAGCTCCCACATCCCCTGGGACCCCTTCCTTTCATTAAGAGCCAGTTTTTTTTATTTAAAAATAGTTCTTACTCTCTAGCTCGTGCTGCATCCCGGAGGCCTGTGATCGGGAGCTCCGCTCGTGCTGCAGCTGGCCCTGCAGCGTTGCCACATCTTCCTGCAGGCTGTCCCTCTGGGCCTGCAGAGGCCCCATCTTGGACTGTAGCTCACGCAGGAGTTGCTCCGCCGTGGCCCTGAGAACAGATACATAAAAACATAGGGAAAGGAAAAAAAGGCTGTGGTATACTTTTAAGATAATTTTCAGTAGCTGTCAGACATGATAATTTACGTACCTTGCAGCAGCCAGTTCGGAGGCCTGCTTGCGCAGCCTGGCTCCCGTCTCGCTCTCTGACTTGAGTTTGTCCTGCAGCTCTGAGATCTGCTTCTCGAGCGAAGAGGCTCTCTCGCTGGCCGCCACCTCCCGCCCCCGCTTTCCCACCTCCTCTTCCAGGCGCCGCTGTGCTCGGGTCAAACTGGCCTCGAGATTGCGACGGGACTCGTTTTCACTCTCTGCCTTGCGTTGACTCTGAAAAAGGTTTGTTACAAGCTATGACTTGCAGGGTCATTGCTTATGAAATTTTATCAAGTAAATAAAAAAATTTCAACATAAATAATACACTTCAAATTAATTGTTGTTTTAAGACTTAAGAGCATTTTTTTTTTTATTTTTACATTTCCCTATTTTATCTCATGTTTTATTATATTTCTTTCACGAGTCCATAACTAACAAGCCAGAGATACACAAACACCTTACTTTTCTTAATTTTTTATTTTATTATGGCCTTGATGAAATACATCATTAAAAATATACAGGGACTCTGGTTTTTAAACAATTATGTGACAGAAACGTTAATAAAGTGTGTGAGATAGGCCAAGTTGCTGACCTAATCTTTACCAAGTTTCTCTTACGTTAGAAATGCCCACTCTACTAAATCGGGACACTTTTTCCTCCCACATTTACTTTTCTTTACATTTTCCTCTTAGTAAACACATAAGAGGAAAATGTAAAGTAAATGTAATGTAATGTAATGTGTAAATGTAAACACATAAACACATTTTTTGTTTCCAGAAAAAATATTGAACAATATTCATAGCATAATTAATGTAAAAGTGTTGTAGATGAAATGTGATATTTTCAATAATGAATTATGTAACCATTTTTCAAAAATTACAAATATCTTTAAATATTTAATAATATATGTGCATTTAATATAATTAAAATACATTGTATATAACATTCTGGTTTTTGAAATATTAAAACTGACAAGTTATGTAATAATGCTTATCTAATTTACATTATATAATTTATAGAATATATATTATGACAAGATCTATGTTTGTATTGTGATTTTAATTAATTACTGTATACTGCCAAATGATCAAATAAATATTTCTAATTTCTAATTTCTAATTTCTAATAATCTTATTGTATTATTATTATTATATTTTATAATCTATTCTGTACACTGTTTTTGTGTTCAATAAATAATTTATTATTATAATCTTATTGTAAACATTAATATGCTTGTAGCAGCAAGATTGAAACAATTTCAAAGGGTTCCTCGTGGTTCTTCAAATCAGTTACTGTAAGGGTAGCAACATCATTTACTTTGTATATTACATGCAAGTGGAGGTATCATAACACCTCAAGATGGAAGTTTCTGTCATTGCAAGTTACCTCCTTGAGTTCGTGTCTCAAAATGGTGATGGTTTTCTCGAAGGCGGTGGCCTCGGCCCTCATCTCGGCCTCTCGGTGCGCCACCTCGTCCAACTGCGCGCTGAGGGCCCGCTGCCGTGCCTGCAGGTCTTCGACTGCCCGCCGTTCGCTCGTCAATTGAAGCTCCAGCGCCTCAGCCTTGCCGGTCTGCCACAAAACAGATTAGTTGTATTTTCTGCAATTAATTCATAAAGATGTCATTTTCAACTGTAATTATTATTTTTTTACTATCACAAAATCCTCCCACAAAAAAAAAATAATTATTCAAATGTTTTTAAAAGATACACTCACTCTTAAAAAGACTGTGGTACTTACTTTATCCACCTGCAAGAACGCGGCAGCAGCACACAAGATGAAACAAAACACAACAGTTAAGCAACAAGCACAAAATAAAAGGAAAGCAAAAGTTTACAAGCACGTCTAATTTGGCGGCTCGGTAAAAGATTTTAAATTTCAAATTTCAAGCAATTTAAAGACTTGTTGTAAAATTGACTTCCACTAATTAGACGCTAACAAGACAATGGTGATCGACTGCAGAGGTGCTTTAAGTAAATGCACACCCCATGTTATAATACAGGGTTAACATTGTTTAAACCATTCATTCCAACACAAGGAAAGACAAAACTTATACTGTATTGAGTATTGACCTCAAAATTTTTATTGCAGAAATAGATAGAGGGTGCAAAGTTATACTACTCTGATTTTTTTCAGATTTTTTAGAGACCACGAACTATTTTTCTAAAAAAATATTGAAAGTACAGAGAGAGAGAGACGTGTCAATAAAAATATAGGACCTAAAAGCAAAGTAGGTTTAAACTTGACCGACTTTAGAGAGATGTGTCAATAAAAATATAGGACCTAAAAGCAAAGTAGGTTTAAACTTGACAGACTTTTTAACAATACTTCCTGCCCTGTAAAAAAAAATCTGAAAAAAATCAGAGTAACATAACTTTGCACCCTCCATCTATTTCTGCAATAATAAAAAAGGTTGATACTCCATTGACCCAATTCCAATTTAATTGACCCTTACGATTGAAAGTGTGTTTTCTCCCTCTTTCAAATGATAAATTAACATGATTTTCCCCCTGCCACAATGAGTGCAATATTTACTAAAGGTAGAGAAACACGCCCAATGTTAATAAAAATCCCATTCATGAAAATTACAAAAAAAAATTTAGAATGTTCTGATTTACATACCTCATCAGTAGGTAAAATATCAGATATACAAAAACGAGCTAGTTTTCGAGTTATTAATTTTTAAATTTGACTAATTTAACATGGAGAAATGGAACTTCCATGTTAAATTAGTGAACTTTAAAAATTCTTGAAAGAAAAGGATAGGAATAACCAGCAAAGGCCTTACCGATCGAAAAAGTCACAGCAGGAGAAATTCTTGAGGTCACAGGTTCACACTAATTATAAATTTACGTTTTTTCAAAACGTTTCGCATTGTCATAATTAAATAAATAAATATATAATTAAATGATGCAAATAATTAGTGTGAACCTGTGACCACAAGATTTTCTCCTGCTGTGACTTTTTTTTATCGGTATGGACTTGCTGGTTATTCCTATCCTTTTCTTTCAATAATTTATATCAACCTCAATGGTTTATTTTCCTTAAATTGAATAAAACTTTAAAAATTCCTAAGTAAAAACTAGCTCATTTTTGTATACCTGATATTTTACCCACTGATGAGGTATGTAAAGGAGAATATTTTAAATTTTTTTCATAATTTTCATGAATGGGATTTTTATTATTTTATTAACATTGAGCATGTTATCTCTACCTTAAAGACCTGTAGTTAGCATCTGGTAAGAAGAAAAAGTGAAAAATAACAAAAAAAAAAATAAATAAATAAATAAATAAATAAATAAATAAATAAATAAATAAATAAATAAATAAATAAATAAATAAATAAATAAATAAATAAATAAATAAATAAATAAATAAATAAAATAAAATAAACAAATAAAAAAAAAAAAAACATTACAGATGCACCAAAAATGAAAGTTTTGTGCCAACTCAAAATAAATGTGTGAAATTATTTCAAAGTAACATAATAATTCAGCTAATAATGCTGTTTACAAATGTTATTTCTGTCCATTATTAATATTTATTTATCTATTCATTATGTTTTGCTGGCTTAGCGAGATTTCCTGGCACTTTTTTTATTCGTTAATACAGTATACAATAAGTTTATTTATCGTTGACAAAATTTCTTTAAAAGTATCCCACCTAGAGCCATACTAAAAACGTAAACTAAACTTCTATAAAGCATCACACCAAGAGAGCTCCTGCAGTCTTTGAAGAAGGAATTTTAAGCTCAATTGAACAGTTTCTTATAACTTGCAAGTGTCTGGCAATTCTTTCTCACAAATCAGAAAACTCACCATGTCAATGGAGTCCACCATTGGCTTGCCAGTTCTCGCCAGCAGCCTGCAACATTGTCAAATTAGTTGTGGCCTGTGCAGTTCCGTGTGCCCCACACTTACTGGTAGTCTCGCGAGTACGTGAAGCCCACGAAGGGCAGGTGGTTGCCGGCGAAGGCCTTGGGGGTGGGGAAGTTTTCCTCGGGGCTCTCGTCCTTCTCCAGCTCGTCGAAGTTGCTCGTGTCCTCGTCTCCGTTCAGCTCCGGAACCACAGGCGGCGCACCTGCACATATACAACACTCGTAACACATTTATAGATGGATCATAAATAGGGGATGTAAAAACTTGTTATAATGTCAAGTCAAGAGACCCAGGAAATTAGGTTTACCCTATATTGAGTTTTTCCTATACCCCCAATGCTAATTATTTTTCTATGGGACTACAATCTCCTATACTCAAAATCGAGTTTTACCTAACAAGTTGTGTAATAATGAGTTTTTACTGCATTTATCCAGTTTTCCCAGTTTTTCTAAATTGTATGCTACATTGAATTTGACTTTCAAATGTTCACGAATCATGATGTTTCATTGACAAAAATGGAAAAAAGTTCAAAAAAATTGTTTTTTAATAGTGAGAACTGTTTTAGTTTTTCAAGTTTTATAAAACTGGAAACACATTTTTGTCTAATAAAAGCATGTTTTTGATGGTGAAAATTGAATTCAATACCTTGTCTGAATAATGTTCCTGACTCCATCATGACACAACATTGATGGTGTTTCACACAACTTTCCTTGACTGTTAACAATGGTATTGAAATATCAGAATTTTTATACAAAAAGCATCTATAGCAATTTTATTTGTGGTCTTAATGGTTAAGGTGGGGAGGCAGCCTTCCACACCATCTATTAGAATAATGAAGTACTTATATTTTATTTAAGTAGGTATTGCAGTTGCTACTTTGAAAACTATCACAGTGCCTTCAGAATATTAACATCTCATTATGCAAAAAAAATCAGCCAACTAGATTGATATGTGTTTGAGGAAAATTGATATCAAATTTAAAACACACCATCTGTTGATCAATTTTCAAAATATGATTTTTGGTAAATTAAAATCAATTTATCTCAATCTTTACAGCTAACTGAGATATTTATGATAAATACTCACTAATATGGCGGAGGAGTTGTGATACTTTTGAAAGAAATCAGCTTAAGAGTTTTACTAGGAAAAAAAATGAACTCTTCAGTTTCAACAAATCCCTCCGTTTGAGCCTACCTGCCAGCCTTAAGGGTAAGGTGACATGAATCAGCTGTTTTTTTACACCCATTTGATTAACATGTAAACCTTTGTAAATTCACAAAAATTCTGAAAAAAAAAATTGAGAGACAGATTTTAGTACCTAAAAGCCATAGAAAAAATTTCAAGACAATTATTTGAGCCAATTTTTTTTAATCAAGTTTTTAATTTGGCTCTCCATGGGAAAGCCCTATGCTGAAAATTAAAAAAATTAATGAAAAAACTCAGCTCAAATAATTGTATTGAAATTTTGTCTATGTCTTTTAGGTACATACTACATACTAATATCTGTCTCTCAAATTTTTTTCAGAATTTTTGTAAATTTGCTAATTTGCCATGTTAATCAAATGGGTGTAAAAAAACAGCTGATTCACGTTACCTTACCCTTCAGAGACTGGTAGAGGTAAAATTTTAAGAAAACTGGATTTTGCTGCAAAAGAAAAATGAACTGTTTTTGACATTTTTTGAGAAATTTGATAACTTTTTTTGGCACTGGATTCAGAACTGGAAATCACACTTTAAAAAACTTGAAATCCTAATTATAAATAACAAACTGATTTTTTTACCTGTTGCAGTTCAGGTTTGTTCTGTACAGAACAGTTAGTATCTTCTGTTGTACAAAAAATTTGTTATCTTATATATTAAGAAGCACTTTGAAAACCCCAAATCTCCAATGCTTTTCTTATGGCGAACGCCAGATCGGCTTGACAGACCCCTTCCCCCCTTCGGAACTCGACGAGACCTTCTGGGGGGGTCGTCGGTAGGGGCCGCCGGGGGAGGGTGACGTGCACCAAGGTCCGCGCTTGGGGGCGGGGGACGGGGGCGGATTTTCCCCGGGTGGTGTGCCTCCGCGGGAAAGCTGATCAATCTCCGAGTTCGTGTTTTCGCGTCTCCTCATCTGGGTTTTTGGATACGTTAAGATGCAAGGCAAAAAGTTACGAGACGTTTTGGACGGTGGCTGCCCGCAAATGGAATCACGTGACCACAGAAATCATTAACTTTCTTCGTGTGACTGCTGCCATCCCATTGGCTGCTTCTGTTTAGAGGCAACGTTGCGAAAGGGGATCTGACTGCTCATCAGTGCAGTGATGTGAAATTCGCGCGAAGATTGGTCCGCGGAAATGCGCATGCGAATATCCGCGCAAGTGCGCGCATATGTGCGTAAGATCGTTTCAAGATGGTGGCCGCCCGCAAATGGAATCACGTGAGCACAGATATTGTAGGCATTCAGAAGTTCGATTTTCTTCCCATAGATGGTGATGCCACGGTAGCACGTTCCAAGCAAACTACTTTCAGGTGTGACTTAATTATTATATAACTTTATATAAAATTGATTATTTTCGTAAATAATGCTCGGATTTACTCCCAATTAGGTCTAGGGGGGGTTATAAAATTCAGGTGCAAGTAATGCGGGTTGCATACTTTCAGGGGCATGTAGGTTGTGGTTGCATACTTTCAGGGGCATGTAAGTGAAGGTTGCCTACCTTTAGGGGTAACTTATAATAACTTTATATAAAAACGAATATTTTCGTAAATAATGCTCGGATCATCTCCCAATTAGGTCTAGGGGGGTTATCAAATTAAGGTGTAATTAATGCAGGTTGCATACTTTCAGGGGCATGTAGGTTGGGGTGGCCTACTTTCAGGGGCATTTCGAGTTCGGTACATCATAGCATTACGAGGTTTAATCACAACTGGCCACCTCTTTGTGTTGAAGATGGGCAGTGTCCGGAGTAAGCCCATTGCCTTGCTCGCTCGATCACAACCGGACGCTAAGAAAATAATTAACTCGAATCTGCCCAAACTCCTTAAGAAAATTATTAAATAAAATAAAATTAATATTATAATAATAATAAAATAGTAGGGGCCTAACAACTGCGTCAACACGAATTTCTCCCAGGGAGGGAGCGGCGTATTTTTATACTTGAAATGGTCACTCATCCAACTATTAACCACGCTTGACGTAGCCTGACTTCGGTGATCTAACGAAAACCGGTCAATGCACAACGCTACGCGGCGCTCCACCTCTACTCTGAATTTTTTTTTATTCTTATGATTCCTGCAACTATTTTTAAATAATTATTGAAAGTTCTGTAATTTAAGTTGGCACCCCTGAATCGTTATTAAAAAGGATAGGACAGAGACGCCTGTTGACGCCTCCAGGGGGCGTGGCAGCACATTTAATAACTATTTAATTATTTAAAAATAGTTGTGTGTTTCAAAAAAAAAAAAAAGAAAAAGGAGAAAATCAGAGTAGCATAATTTGGTACCTTCAATTCATTTCTGCAATAAAAAATTTTCATGTAGGTTGTCCATTTTGCATTAAAACACCGTTATGATATCACGTACTGAATACTTATATAGATGGCAACGTATGATTGACAAAATTATTTAAAAGACTTGAAAGCAAACGAGCGTAAGCGCGAGTTTACACCCCACCCCTAGTTTAATAAATAATTAAATAGGAAAAATTAATAAATTTCCTTAAAAATTGAAGATTTTTTTTTTTTTAAAACTTTTAGTTCTTACAAGCCAAACATGGGCATTACAAAAGAAGATTTAAGAGGACGCAAACCAAAAAAAAAGTTTACCACAACAACAAACTCACAGTCTCTAATGGAGTCAAAGGTCCATTGGTCGTTCTGGAAAAATGAGTGATTCTTGATCTCCTCAACTCCGTTTCTCCCCAATCTCTTGGTTCTGAAACAGTAATGTGTGTTAAATCCTACTTCAAATTGATGTTTGAAGGTTTAAAATAGTTATTGAATGATTAAACTGGATGATATTCAACAGTCATTTCTTGATAAAACTGTGGTTACAAAACCGTCTACCTGTCTGTCAGAAAGCCGCAGATGAGGCTCTTGGCGCTGGGGCTGATGCTGACGTCCGGGGGAAAGTGCAGGGAGTTTCGGTGGTCCATGATGCGACCGTAGGTGCCCACAAGGCTCTCTGCGTAGAAGGGCGTGTCCCCCACCAGCATCTCATACAGGAAGACACCCACGGACCACCAGTCACACTCCCGGCCGTACTCCCCCTCCCCCCCCTGTGACTGCAGCACCTCGGGCGAGATGTAGTCAGGGGTGCCAACTGCAGTGTCCGAGCGAACCAGCCCGTCCTGAAATTTAGTGATATTGTTAATATACTTTGCTTAGCACTCATCAGTGTTTATTTATTTATTTTTCACCCAAGTTACAAAAAAGAAATATACATTGTAAAAAGGATGTGGATATCAGCAAAGCACTATAAGCACTATTTCACATATGTGGCTGCAACCCTTAATAACTTACAATTAAAAATACAGCAATAAGCTAATGTCATAATAAAAATGTTATAACATAACTTAGAATTTTTAACTAAATAGTGATTTTTAACAGCAGAAGGAAACTGCTGGTCAGTACAAATTTTAACATTGCAAGGAAGCTGATTCCATTTGGAAACAGATCTAATAACAAAACCATTTTTATACAAATTTATTCTAGCCTTTGGCGGTATGAGCAACACTGCACCATCTTGCCCTCTAACTGGACGGCCAGTGCTTACTGCTTCAGTAATTTTTAAATCTGCCTGTCCAGTTTGACATTTTTTAAGAATTTAAGATCAATTACATCAAAATAATCTTTAATAGGAACAATATTTGTTCTGGAACAGTAAGGAACAAAGTTATTATACACAAATTTTAAGTCTTTTTTCTCCAAACTTACAAACTTGGACATATTAGAGCTGGTAGTTGGATGCCATGCAGGAGTTGCATATGTAACAACAGATCTAATGAGCGACAAATAAGTCAAGCGCTTTACTTTCACAGTGCAACCATGCAAATTATGCTTCAAAAATCCTAACAGTTTGGCAGCCCTGCATCTAACAGACTCTGAATGCAAATTCCATTTCAAACAACAACAACAGAATTCAATTTTCCAACCTTTGAGGGGTATTTTTTTACATTAACTCTACCAAAATTGGCATGTCAATTCACGTCTGGCCTCAACAAATTTTCACCTTAATTGAAAACTTCCTTTGGTTAGGTAAAATTTAACATTGATCCCTTCATTAAGAAAAAAATTTGCAACCCTTTTAAGATTGAGAACAAAGCTTGAAATTTCATAGGCACAATCAAACTTTCTTTGTCTAACTTTTTTCTTTAATTAAAAATAAATATCGCATAGACGATTTGTCATATTAAATAAATAAGCACAATCAAATTTGCCGACATTTTCTCAAAGTATGAAAGTTTTAACACAAAATTGAATTTTTATTAAAAAAACTCGTGAATGACTAAACAACTGGTCGTACTTATCTTCATTTTAAACTGAGAATTACAATTGCCATAAGCATATCTTACTGAGTCCATTCTCATATTGTTAGAAGCAAATGGTATCTGAGAATGTGTCCATTCTCATATTGTTACAAGCAAATGGTGTCTGAGAATGTGTCCATTCTCATATTGTTACAAGCAAATGGTATCTGAGAATGTGTCCATTCTCATATTGTTACAAGCAAATGGTGTCTGAGAATGTGTCCATTCTCATATTGTTACAAGCAAATGGTGTCTGAGAATGTGTCCATTCTCATATTGTTACAAGCAAATGGTGTCTGAGAATGTGTCCATTCTCATATTGTTACAAGCAAATGGTATCTGAGAATGTGTCCATTCTCATATTGTTACAAGCAAATGGTGTCTGAGAATGTGTCCATTCTCATATTGTTACAAGCAAATGGTGTCTGAGAATGTCTTACCGAGTCCATTCTCATGCAGGTGCCGAAGTCTGCCAGCTTGAGGTGTCCGTCTTGGTCTAACAGCATGTTGTCCGGCTTTACATCCCTGCAGGAATGACATTACCATGAGTGGACATTAATGTTTGAGGAGGGAAGACAAAACAAATCCAGAATGAAGGTAATTTTTATCAAGAATTTGGCTGACCTGTGAACGAAGCCCATGGAGTGGATTGCGTCGAGAGCCAGCACCACCTCTGCGCAGTAGAACTGAGCCCACTTTTCCGGAACATCATAGTTCGACATCAGGTTGACCAGGTCCCCACCTGAAAAAACATTTCTCATTTAACAGCAGCATTTCTTGTTTAATAACACTGCCAAGGTTCCAATATTGCAGCGGATGATATTTTATGTAAATGATGCAAGTTTGGCCAGTCATATAACAAATATCTTTGAAAATATTGCAACCAGGTCTCGATTGTTCAAGTAAGTCCCTACTTACCAGGCATGTAGTCCATCACCATGAACAAATATTTGTCGTCTTGAAAGGCGAAGTGCAGCTGAACTATCCACTCAGAGTTTGCGTGAGCCATTATGTCTCGCTCCTCCCAGAAGAATGCAGAGTCTGACCGCTTGATCTGGGACACAGAATTAGGAGCACCGGTCACTAGGGCCCAGATCTCCAGTTTTGCCAGTTCAATTAGTGTCGCATTGATCACAAGCGCCCAGATCTCCAGTTTTGAAAATATGTATGCCACATTAAACCTCACTTCAAATGTTTACAAATCATTAAGTTTCATTTCAAAAAATGCAAAACAATTTAAAAAACTGATTATATAAAGTGAGAACTATTTCAGTTTTTAATGTTTTTTTCCAGTTATTATAAACTTTTCCTAGTTTTATGAAACTGGAAAACGCAGTGTTGTCTAGTAAAACATGTTTTTCGTGATAAAATTTATAATTAAAAAATGATTATTTTTCCCTCCTCCATCTTAACACCACAGTGATGGTGTTTTATGCAAATTTTCTTAACTGCACACAATGTTCATCAAAATATCTAGCAAAAAAAAATTATCAAAAAAGCATTTATAGTAATTATATTTGTGAACTTAATGGTTAAGAGACTGGTAGAGGTAAAATATTAAGAAAACTGGATTTCACTGGAAACTGAAAATGAACTGTTTTTCGATTTTTTTGGAGGACTGATTTTTTTTGGGGGAAAAAAAAAGACTGAATCCAGTGCTCACCATTTCGAACTTGCTGAGCAGCTTCATGGCGTAGACCCTCTGCGTGGACTTGTGGCGCACCAGCTGCACCTCTCCGAAGGCCCCCCTCCCGATGACCTTGACCAGCGAGAAGTCCTCTGTCTTCATGCGCATGTGGCAGATATCCTTGGCCACCACGTCATCTGTGCACGAGAAATATTGTTATTTCAGAGACCAGCGGGGGGCTGCTTCGCCACGTACATCGGTTCATGAAGGCTTCCACGTTCTTCATTCTCTTCACTGCGGGGTGGTCGCAGTCCGACACAAGGGCTTGCACGGTGTCCTGAAACAATCAAGATTTCATCAAACAAATCAACAGCTCTGACAGAAAGAACACAACAAACCTAGGCACACCGAACTACAGTGTGATTAGTTACTTTTAAGAGCTGAGCAGCTTTGTTTTATTTGCTGAAATTTAGTTTGAGCAATCACACACTGTTAGAACAAGCTCACTGTCTGTCATTTTTTTACTGCCTCACTCGAAAGAGGCCAAAAAGTACCCCTTTGAATTTTTTGTGATTTTTTTACAAACTTCCACCACTTTGAATTGTTGCTTGTTTATTATTTGTTTCCATAGCAATGTGATTGTTTGACAAAAGACTGTAACGATCACATCATAGGCATATAGGAACCAAGGTCAAATTAACTCCTTAAATCTCCATTTCCGGTATGATGGTACTAAAAAAAAAAAAAAAAAAATTCAAAGGGGCATTTATCGACCTCCTCTTTTGATTGAGCCACAAAAAAAAAAAAAAAAAAAAAAAAAAAAAAAAAAAAAAATTTTGTGGCACCACTAATAAAACTTCTAACACAGACATAATGTTCACTTCTGGACATCACAAAATTTACTCCTGCTTTGTAAGCATTACCACATAGCCTATGGAAGCGTGGTGAATCAAAACTCTTTTCATTTCGGTAGACTGAATGCTTTTTTTTTACTCTCTCGAAATGTCAAATCTGCATCTCTTAGCTCTAGCGAGGCAGGATGTCTGAGTTGTACATAGCGTGCAAGTGTAGATTACAAGAATATAACGTCATCATTGACACAAACCAGAAGGCAGTCCACGTTGGCCACGCTGCGAGGGTCCGTGATTTTCTCCTCGAGCTGACGAAGCCGCCTGCGACGGTCCTCGTCTGCAATCTTCTCCATTCTGAGAACAAGACAAAGAAACTTGGCAACATTGGCTACAGTGTGACAGTTACCATTGTGAGAACAAGATGAAGAAACTTGGCAACATTGGCTACAGTGTGACAGTTACCATTCTGAGAACAAGACGAAGAAACTTGGCAACATTGGCTACAGTATGACAGTTACCATTCTGAGAACAAGACGAAGAGTTGGCAACATTGGCTAGTGTGACAGTTACCATTCTGAGAACAAGACGAAGAAACTTGGCAACATTGGCTACAGTATGACAGTTACCATTCTGAGAACAAGACGAAGAAACTTGGCAAAATTGGCTACAGTATGACAGTTACCATTCTGAGAACAAGACGAAGAAACTTGGCAACATTGGCTACAGTATGACAGTTACGTCAGTTACCTTTCTGAAAAAAAAAAAAAAAAAGATAGACAACTTACATATAGACCAACTACATATCGTCGAGCGTCCAAATATCAGGCTGGTAGATTGCGACTTAACGTCCAATCTCAAATGTTGGTGGAGGGTGGAGGGATACTCCACGAAGTCAACTATTCTATCAGATGGCTCTTTGTTTAGTATTTGCACAAACTTCTTTATGTATGAATAGGATACGAGTATATTTTATTCTTCAATTAACCACCTAGGGCAAATGCCGAGTTCAGTGCTTTTAAGAGCTAGAGATCTGTATGCATATATATATATATAAATATATATATATATATATATATATATATATATATATATATATATATATATGGATATGCAATAATAATGCATAATATAGTGTATGGTACTGTACTGTACTGTACTGTATGCATATTATTATTTATACATACCAAGCCGACCAATATGCATTTACGCATTCTGTATGCACAATTTTGATACAAAATAATACTGTGTGGTATGCAAATGAATCAAATGTAACCAACTATTATGAATTTAAATAGCGAAAGCTAAAATAAAGATTATTTTATTATTTTATTTCACACTGATGTATGCATATTATATGCATACACTGTATATGCACACTTTACTGCAATGCATTGTGTAAGTATGAATGTAAAAGATGTGTGTGGAAAGAGTGTGAGAGCGGCAGATCCAGGGATTAAATGTGAGGAGATCAAATGCAATCGATGGTACCATACCAAGTGTCAGGGAATCAGCATTAATGAATACGAGGAGTTGCAGGTTAATAACGAGTCATGGAAGTGCAATTTCTGTAGATTGTTGGATGAGAGGGTTCAGATTGAGCGATAGGTGATTTTACAAGAAATAGGTGAGGTGGTTAAGCAAGATTTTTGGAGATTACAAAGAAGTTTGAGGTAAAAGAGCAGGAGGCGAAGGCCGAGGCATTGAACCTAAAGAGGCAGGTAGAGGGGCTAGAAGTGGAGCTGCAGGCAGTAAAGAAGTGGAGAGACCCGAATGTTGCAGTGGTAGCTATGGATATAGAGACGGAGGAACGTAAGGTAGACCATTTGCGGGAGGTGGATGACGACTTGTTCTCAGCTCCAGGGGACTATGCTTTTGATAACGCTGCAGTTAGGGACCTTCGGTGCAGTAGGGGGGCAGCGCTTCAGCTTATCGAGGAGTTTGGGGGAAAGAAGGAGTTGAAGAGCCAGGACGCTGAAGTTGGGGAGGTGGCGTATGTAAAGAAGGAAAGGGATATCTTCTACTTGATTACGAAGGAGCTATCGAGTGGGAAGCCCCGTATGGCAGATATGATTCGGTGTTTGGTAGCATTGAGAAATGCCTGCCATTCAAAGGGGATACTAAAGCTGGCTATGCCTAAGATAGGTGCAGGGTTAGACAAATTGGACTGGCAGGAAGTTAAGGCAGAGATCAATAAGGTGTTTTTCGACTCTGGAATTGATGTAGTTGTGTACACGAGAGAGCCGAAAGTGGCTGTGGTGATTGGTGATTCGTCGATGAAGGTAGCGGAGGGCAAAGTTGACGGAGTGTTGATGTTGGTAGAGGACGATCATACGCGGATTGGACTTGGCAGGCTAGAGGGTCTAGTAAAAGACGCCCCTGTCATTGAGGAGACTAGGAAGATGGTGCTCTATTTGGGGGCCTGCGTAAGTAGAATAGCTTTGGACAGAAGTAGATTAGAGGTTTACGCAGAGGTGGAGAGGCTGATTAAGACTGCAGTGGACAAATGTGAGGAGCATAATTTAAGTCTCATAGTGGTGGCTGGGGTGAATGTTCACACTATCCCTGAAAAAATGTTAAGGATTGCTAATGCAATCATTAAGGAAGTTTGCAGTGTAATGGGTATCCAAGTCGAAGATCCGTGGATACCGTTTACAAACAAAGCAGAAAGGCAGGGAGATCGTTGGCTTACGCCGAACAAAGCAGGTAGGGTGCTAGGCAATTTTGTCAGTGACCTTTGTCACTGAGACGGGGGGCGGGTTGCAAGGGAAGGGAGTTTGAGGAGAGGGGAGAAAGAGGAGATGGAAGGGAGGAAGCTCAAGGAGATTCGGTGATTGGAGATTTGATGATTGGAGGGAGGGGAAGCAGCATTGATAAATGTTTGAATGAATGTATGAATGATTGTGTAAATAAACAAAAAGTGCATCGACGGAGAAAAATAAATGGAGACAACACTCATGGAGTGGTGAATTGTGAAGGTAAGCAGAGAAAACTTGATGATGGGAAGGTGAGGGTGATGGAGGTGAATGCTTGTGGGATTTTGGGTAAGGTTACTGTCTTAACCACAAAAATTGAATTATACGACCCTGATGTTATTGTTATCATAGAGACAAAGTTAGATGAAGGGATTCTTGATGCCGAGTTAATGATGCCATTGTATGATGTTTTTAGAAGAGATAGAAATAGAAATGGAGGTGGAGTAATGGTAGCAATTAAAAAGCTACTAAGAGGTAGAGTAGAGTGGGTGGACGAGGATTGTGAGCTAATGGGGTTGGAGATTATGCTAAAGAGTGGGAAAATAAAATTGCTAGCTGGTTATAGACCAAGAGATGCGGCTGCGAATAATCAAATCTTAGTGAAATTGGTGCATAAACTGGACGAAATGAATCCAGACCAACCAGTGCTGATTGTGGGGGATTTAAATTTACCACACGTTGACTGGAATGATAGGAGGGAGGAAGTAGGTTCGGAGAACCAAAGACTGGTGGCACGGATTTTGAATAGGGATTTAGTCCAAGTGATTGACGAGTACACGAGAGAACATACAAATGGCACTAGAAATATTCTGGATGTAGTTTTGGTTAGACCTATAGAATACTGGGTGGAAACCCAAGTGGTAGATGGAATTAGCGATCATAGAATTTTGCTGGTAGATTTTGCAGTAGGCAAATCAATTCGGTCGGTGCAAAAGACGAAAAGATGGTTTTATAATAGGGCTGATACAGATAGGTTAAACGATGAACTGGCAAATAGATATAATAATTGGAAGAACGCGAATGATGTAAATCAGCTGTGGAATTCATACGTAGAAATTTGTAACGAGCTAAGAGATATATATGTTCCATCAAAGATATTCTCGGATATTAGCGACCCGCCTCAACATAATAATAGAGAAGTGAGAAGTAGGAAAAGATGTTTGAGAAGACAGTATGGCCGTTTTAAGAGGGGAGAGGTGAAGAAGAGTAGTGTTAAAAAAGCGGAAATAGAACTTAACACTGCCAAGGTGCGCTCTGAAAATGAGTTTATGAAAAAAATGTTTGATGAGAGGGATAAAAGTGGTAGTTGGAGAAGAATGTATCAGCATGTGAAGGGACTTCGGCTAGCAGGAAATCAGATACCAGTGCTAAAAGATACCGGGGGAGGGGGGGGTACATACCACAGATAAGGAGAAGGCAGATGCATGTGCCAGGCAATATCAGGCAGTTTTTCAAGAGGATTCGGAAGCAGGGGAGGTTAGCAACGTAGCAGTTGAGAGACAAAATGAGAATTCTAACGGTAATGCTAATTTGGGTGATAAGAAGAAGTTTAAAATTAGGTTCAAAGATGTACAAAGGGCGCTAAAGTCTCTGACTACAGGGAAGGCAGCTGGCCCAGATGGTGTACCAGCAGCTTTTCTAAAGCTTAATATAGGTATGCATTGTAGATATCAAACCTTTTTGTTCAAGGCTATTTTAAATGCAGGCGTCATCCCGCATGGATGGAGGGAAGCATGGGTAACTCCCATTTATAAGGGCGGTGCTAAATGTGAAGCAAAAAATTATCGACCGGTCAGCTTGACCTCGGTGTTTTCCAAAGTTATGGAAAAAGTAATTGTTCGGTTTATGATGAGAGAGCTAGAGAACCAAAGTTCTTTAGCAAAAGGCAACACGGATTTAGAAAACGTTATTCTTGTGATACCCAGCTGTTGGGTTTTGTGCAGCAACTAGCAGATTGCTTAGACAGTAAAGGGGAAATGCATGCGGTGTTCCTGGACTTTGAGAAGGCTTTTGATAAGGTTCCGCACAGCATCGTGATAGATAAATTAAGGAGGAAGTGTATGCTTGATGAATGTTTGGTTGACTTGATACAGGATTTCTTAAGGGATAGGGTTCAAAGAGTGAAGATTGGATCAACTTTTTCGGATGAGATTAGGGTAACCTCAGGGGTTCCGCAGGGGAGCGTCCTCGGACCAATCTTGTTTTTTATTTTTATTGAAGATTTGCCGGAGGGAGTAGATTCTTTAATGAGGTTGTTTGCTGATGATAGTGTTTTGTATAGGAAAATAGTAAATGAGGAAGATAAGAGGAAGCTGCAAGAAGATCTAGACACTGTAGGTAGGTGGGTGGACAAAAATGGTATGAGTCTTAATGTTGGCAAATGTTCGGTAGGTAATTTTAGTAGGAAAAGAGTAAAAGAAGATGCAGTATACCTAATGAGAGGCGAGGTACTTAGGGAGGACGATAAATATAAATACCTTGGGGTGGTTCTTCAGAGAGAGCTGAATTGGAATGAGCATATTAGGTATGTAACGTCAAAGGGAAGGAGAAATTTGGAGTTCGTTATGAGAAATCTGAAAGGGGCGACTGTATTTGTCAGAGACAAGGCCTATAAGACCTTAGTGAGACCAATAATGGAGTATGCATGTAGTGTGTGGGATCCATATAGACAGATTGGAAAGAAGGAGGTGGAAAAGGTTCAGAGGAGGGCTGCTAGAAGAGTTATGGGTAGAATGAGAAAATGGAGATTAGTTGCAGATGACAAAAAGGTGTGGAAAGATTATGAAAGCGTGTCGAAAATGATTCAGACTTTGGAGTGGGAGCTACTCGAGGGAAGGAGAAGATACATACAACCGATTAGGAAATTTCTTTAAAGTTAACAGCGAGATGGCAGGTTGGAGCGAGTTTAGTGACAGAACTAGGAAAGGTAGATATATTGGGAGGGTGGATCATCGGTGGAAACTGGAGTTCAGGGGTAGTGGAAGTGATGTGGGAAAGTACTCCTTCATAAACCGAACAGTGAGGGAGTGGAACTCCGTGCCGTCCGAGGTGGTGGGGGCGGAGAGTTACGGGGGATTTAAGAGTGCGTTGAGCACTATATTGCGAGCCACCGTGGTTTAGCCACATTTGCCGCAGATCGTTAAAATCTAAATCTAAATGCATACAGTCATTCATATAAGATGCAGACCAGATATAAACATGAAACCATATTTTAGGAAGCAAAATTGTGACAAATGTTAACATCAAAAACCACTTTCAGTTTCAAGGCTAATTTATGTAGACTTCCTAATGCCAAGGAGTAAACAAATGACGTGAATGACACCAAGCCCCTGCAATGTCACCATTGACACACCACACCTAACCAAGTGAGACATGCACAATCAGGCTGAAATACGATATCAAATACGCCATTAAAATATTACGTACCTTATAAATTTCTAAATAAGTACAACACTTGGTAAATTACAGCAACAGCCTGTCATTGTTTAGCACACTTTTATTCTTTGTAAAATCCAACCCGCCTCGATTCGCTTTGACATGGCTTCTTTTTTCGCCGCAGCTGCTTCCATTCAATCCCACAGTGCATTGCGCGATATTACGCAGCTGAAGTTCGAAATTCGAAAGCAGTTCGAAAGTTGCGATTTGCGAGCCCCTCCCACTTTTTATGACTTTTCACTCTTTCCAGCTGTTTTACAGTTTCTTCCAGTAATTTTCTGCGATTTTCTGAAGTGTTTCCGCTTTCCAGCAGTTTCAACTTTCCTTCAAATTCAAGTTTCCAAATCTCGTTGTTTCAAATATTTCAGATTATTATATACGTTAGCTATAAGAGTCTTCAGGCTTCAGGCTCTCAGATTTAAGAGGGTCTACATAGACATCATAGACATATAGCTTCGTATGTATTGATTTACAGCATATGCATACTGTGTATTTGCGAGTTCCCTCTGCGTACGCCGTACAGTATATCATACATTATTTGCATCAACGACTTGCATAATTACATACGTATGCTGTACATGTATGCACATATGCGTATTGTACATACACAGTAACAACTATAATAGTATATAGGTACTTACGGTGAAGTACGGTATCATATATATAATACTGTATATTCAATACACCTGCATACAATACAGTTGAGTTTACCTGCAAACAGAATGGCTGACCTTATGGCTGAAAGCAAGGTATGTGTGCATATCATAATATGTGTATCATACACCACGTAGCCCGGTTTCGGACCGTTCATCATAATTTCAGTTCCATATCAGAGCATCTCTTTGAGTAAAAAAAATTTTTGCGTGGAGAGGCAATGATTTTTGAAAAAGTGCCGGTTTTGGATTTGTTATGTTATTTACAGTATGCATATAGCATAGCCCTCTCTGGTGCTTAAAAACAGGTCGGAACCAAAACAGGGCTAAAATCCAAAACTGGGCTATGCACTGTATAGTACATACATCATACTGTAGCTAGATCCGCACCTGTGTATTTGTATGCATACAATACATGGTGACAATTAATTGCCACGAGAATGTCCACATGTAACTACTAACAAATAACACAGACACTGATTTAAATAATCAGTCTTGTCTTAAATCATACATATTTTTAAGTAAAAACATATTTATAAAAAAAATAATAAATAATATAGTGTTTGGCTTGTTTGAGGATAGTATTAAATTATGCAAAACTCATTACGAGGACATACATTTTATATTTTTTTATGAACAATAATTATGCTTTTCAACAATTTGATAATCATTTTGAAAAAACTTTTTACTTCATCATGTTGTTTCCAGATGTGCCAGCCCAGTGACTGGCAGATAAGTAAGAACAAGCTGGCGGAGAGAGGGCGCTACTTGCTGGAGCACCCCCACTGGAGCGACTGCTCATTCCTCGTGGGGTCAGAACCAAACCAGCAGGTCAGTGACATTGAAAGTACTTGGAAAATATTGTCCTATTTTTTTATTTAACTTTCAACTGCCACGTTCCTGCTGGTGTTTGAAGCAGGGTTAATCCTCTATTGAACAGGGGGACATAATCACTCACTTAAAAAAAAAAAAAAAAATGAAATTCGCCCTTTTTAGGCAATTTCACCAAAAAGAGTTTTTTTCAAAGCCAATCAGAATCTAAAATTCGGCCAGCATAAGCTGGAAGGAGGTGACCATACCTCCTAAGAATAGAGGATTATCCCTGGTTTGAAGCCTTGTTTTAAATTTGCAGACTTTCAACTGTCACAAGCTGTTCCTGGCCGTGTCCAGCCCTGTGTTTGAAGCCATGTTCTACGGAGGGATGGCGGAGAAGATCAACCCTGTGGCTATTCTGGACGTTCAACCAGAGGCCTTCAAGGCCATGCTAGAGTACGTTTAAAGTGCAGTGGGAGAAGTGCAATTTAATTAAAAAGACAAGCGTTTAGAGTATTAATAATAATAATAATAATAATAATAATTTTATTAACTTTGGTTTCTATCCATATCAATTTCAAGTTCCGATGTCACTTTATATTTCATGAAATATTAATTAACCCAAGGTCTTTTTTTGTCACCAAAAGGGGGAGGGAGGTTGAATCCACCCACCTTCTAAATTAAAAAAAAAAAAAAAAAAAGTTGAAGTTTTCTCTAACTATTTTTGTGTGGAAATACATTGCTGGGTGTCTAACTAAGGATTACAAATTTCTTCAGATTTTTTGCAGAAGTATTTCACACTTTTTTCCACTTTAAAAGAGTCACGGGTCGTTTTGACCCCCCCTGGTCATTCTGGGGTTGGTTAAAGGTGTTCTCAATGCAATTAGATTGGAGAGATGTGATGTCTGTGTTGATTTTCGCAGGTACATATACACGGACGTCATCAATCTGCAGTCGTTCGACCAGGCCTGCGAGCTGTGCTACGCTGCCAAGAAGTACATGCTGCCCCACGTGGTGGAGGAGTGCACCAAGTACTTGTGGAGCGACCTCTACCCCAGGAACGTCTGCCGCGCGTACGAGTTCGCCAAGTTGTTCGAGGAACCTCAGCTGATGGAACGTTGTCTGGAGGTAATCTTTTTCTCATTTTAAATGATTGATGAGAAGTTAATTATAACATTTTGAGTAACCAAAATTTGTGTCTGTATTTCTATTTGCTATTTTAACTCTGTAATCTAAAGACAGTGCTCTAAAAACCTAAAACATATTCATAGCTGCAGTATTTGCTTTTTGTTTGTTTTTCCAGATCATGCAGGAAAAGACGATGGAGGTGATAGGCGAGGCCAACTTTGAAGATGTGTCTCTGGCGACGCTCGAAACCATTCTGGAGCAAGACACTCTGAAGGTGTCTTCTGAGCTGGACCTTATTGACGCCAGCTTGCGGTGGGCACGGAAGGAGGCGGAGCGCAAGGGCCTCAGTGCAGACGGAGTGGGGCTGCGTGAGGCTCTGGGCCCCGCCCTGGCTCAGCTCAGGTTCCTCACCCTCTCTCCGGCGCAGTTTGCAGATGGACCCGCCCTCTCTGAAGTGCTCACGCGGGACGAGAGCTTCGGTATCCTGCTGAACATTTCGTCTCCCGGTCGCATTCAGCTTTCAGAAGGACTGTCAACAAGAACCGAGCGAAGGCGCTCCCCCAACACAGACCCCCTATCATCCTTCATCTTCGGAGAGCCCTCGGGCCTGAGGGACAACCGCAAGTGTGTTTGTCAGCGCACGCTGCTTCAAGAGGTGCAGTGTTACAACGGCTGTAACCTGGACTGCTCCGTGACGTTTTCAGTTGACCGCAACATTTGTGTGCTTGGTATTCAACTTCCAACGCAAATAATTCGACCTCAGACCGAGTCCACCTTCGTTGACGTTCTTGGCGGGCGTCGACCTCCGTTCTTCCAAGCAAATTCTTCAACCTACAACGAACTCATCTACGCACATCTGCTCGATTCTGAAAACAGTCGTCTCACATACACTCACTTTACTGGGCGTGTGAGGTTTGACTCCCTCATTGACATCAACTTCAACCGGCCTGTCTTCATTCAAAAGAACAAAGAGTACCGGATTTGGGTGGTGCTGAACAAACTCGGCACGTACCCCGGCGGCTTGTGTGCCGAGCAGATGGCTTGTGCTAACGTGGCATTTCGGTTCCGCGGGGTGGAAAACAGCACCCCGGAGCGAGACAGCATCATCAGGTCAATCATCTTCACCAGAGCCTGAGCCCAACTGCTGGCGAGGCCTAAAAATAAGCAGCTTGAAATGAGAATTACCTTGATAACTACATTGATTTTTATTATAGAATTTTTTTAATTGACCATGTAAACTAAATGAAATCATCAGTAAAACAAAGATGGTCATTCATTTAATTTATTTAGGAATTTTTATATATTAAGCAGCTGAAAAATTGAATTGAAAAATTGTTAGATGCCAACAAACCTAAAAACATTCAGTCTCAATACACAAATAATGTTGCTAACTAATTTAGTTTAAATGGATATTATTGTAATGTTTATGAAGTACTTGAAAATAATTTATAAACATTACACTAACTTAAATGTTTGCTTTGGATTTTCCAGCATTATTTTTAATTGTGCAGCAGGTTCTGCTGAATTTTAAAATGTTGAGCATTGAGAAAATTTGACAATATTTTATGAATCAGTTTGTGTCTACTATATACATGACTTGCAGGGTAAGCCAGCAGCATTATTACCCCGGTCGTCAATGTCCAAGGCAATTTTTCTCTGTCTTTTAGTAAATGTTATTTTAAGAAGCGAGACTTAATAGACCCCACGTACTGAGGACATGTTACTAACGGCTTGCCCTGCCGACCGGAATTTGGGATTAATTTAGCCCCTGACCCACAGAGACAATGCACTCATTCCCTTGAGCCAGGATTCCTGCAGCAGGAACTGCCTCAAGGTCGGGTCAGCATTAGCCCGTGTTCACTAACCATAAGAGGAAACAATGCTGTGCTACTGATTACACTTTGAACACTTTTAATGCCTATTGATATGATAATAAATTATTGGAACACAAGTATGCATTGACATCTGTAAATGCACAATTCTTGATCCGTGTGTACAAGGGATTAAAGATTTTTTCTGAATGTCAAATTGACTTATTTACATTTACAATCAGAGAATACAGTTTATACAATGATTTTTGGCCTCTTGCTATAAAAAAAAAATGTAAAAGACAGTTAATTTGCATCGGAAGGTGCAATTAAGGGCAATTAAAGTTGACTACATAATTTAACATGGAAGTTTCATTTCTCCATGTTAAAGTAGACAACTTTAAAAATTCATAACTCAAAAACTAGATCGTATTTGTGTACCTGATATTTTAGCTACTGATAGGGGGTGCAAAGGAGAACATTTTAAATTTTTTTCAGAATTTTTGTGAGGGATTTTTTTTTTTTTAACATTGGTGGCGTTATCTGACCCTTAAGGTAGAGATAACGTCGGTCAGCTGTTTTTTTTTTTAGCTCCATTTGATTAACATGTAAACCTTAGCAAATTCACAAAAATTCTGAAATTTTTTTGAGAGATGGTGCCTAAAAGCCATAGAAAAAATTTCAAAACATAACGAGTCGATTTTTCTCAATAAATTTTTTAGTTTGTCTCTCCATGGGGAAAGCCCTATGCTGAAAATTAAATAAATTAATTAAAAAAATTGGCTCGTTAAATTGTTCTGAAATTTTTTTTATGGCTTTTAGGCACTAATATCTGCCTCTCAAAAAAATGTCAGAATTTTTGTGAATTTGCTAAGGTTTACATGTTAATCAAATGGAGCTAAAAAAACAGCTGACCGACATTATCTCTACCTTAATATACTGGTACCTCTTTTCAACGCGTGAAGGCTGTTATGAATTCCTTATTCAACTTCCAGTTAATTACATTAACTGTGATGGGCAGTATTGGAATTTATTTCTTATCTTTAAGCTAATTAATTGTAGTTTTCAGGTGTCGACATCTGAACATTTTACCATTCGAAGGGATCGATATAGAAATATGCAACTTTGATCTCTCAGCTGCCCCTATAAAACATTGTACATTTAACAGAATATACTCATAATAATGTAACACTGACATTTATTTTTCATTAATATTATTTTGCTGCATTGGTAAATTTAGAACATCAGTCACAGTGTTTGATTTGTTATACTTGTGATGACCATGGCATGATTAACTTGATGTAATATTGTATTTATACAATTATACTAAGAGATTCCGCTCTATAGTGTAGTCGATAGTACTCCTGGCTCTGGTCCGAGAGGTCCCCGGTTCAATTCCCGAACACGGCAGACTTTTGAAGACTTGGGATGGGTGTGACTGACTACTAGATTATGGAATTGGTAGGAGGAAAGCAGGCTTATTGCTGTCTATACACCGCTGCCCTGCAGTCCTGCACTGCCACTGCAGGCTGCACAGATCTGGTAGTAGGAGCCCAGAAGAGTGCAGGAAAGGGTTCTGGGAGCCTGCATGGTAAGCCCCAGCATGGTCGCAAGATAACTCTTACTGACAAGGCTAAATATCGACCTGGCCACACCCGAAAGGGTAAAATGGCGTCAAGGGTATTAATTAATACTAAGAGAGCACAGTTTAATTTCTAAATTCTTTACGAGATTTATGTTTATATAACCCTAGCATTATAACAAAGAGAAGGGAAGTGGGAGTCAAAACAACCCACAAAACAAAACTATAGTGTAAAAAATCACTAGTAAAAAAATTATTGATCTTTATTATTGTATTACCACAATTATAAATAAATAAGTGGATATGATTTCCAGGCAATAAAATTTCATCTCCATACGAACAAATGGAGTTCAAATTCTCTTGTATATAAGGAAAAATTGTATTCAATTGTTAAAAAAATTGTATCGTGTACCGGCTTAATAGTTTGATTTTTTTTTTACAATTTAATTATTGATGAATACATGAAAAAGTTTTTTTTTTTTTTTTTTTTAAGTAAATCAGCAAGTCCCTCTTTCCCCCCTCTAAAAAAAAGACCTTCGATTATATGTAAAATATTTATGTTTTTCGATCAAATTATTTTTAATGCTCACAAGGCTGCTGCCTTCTATATCTCCTTTATTTAGACTTGACAACTTGAAAATATCTTTAAATCATATTTGCAATTTCAAATTAAAATGAATCTAATCATATGTATGCCATTATAATTGCTTGTCTCAATTAAATTTCTAGTAAGTTAAGGGTAAGGTAACGCCACCAATGTTAAAAAAAATCCCTCTCACAAAAATTCTGAAAAAAATTTAAAATGTTCTCCTCTACACCCCCTATCAGTAGCTAAAATATCAGGTGTACAAATACGTTCTAGTTTTTGAGTTATTATGAATTTTTAAAGTTGACCAATTTAACATGGGATTCGAGTTTCATTTCTCCATGTTAAAGTAGTCAACTTTAAAAATTTATAACTCAAAAACTAGATTATATTTGTATACCTGATATTTTAGGTACTGATAGGGGGTATAGAGGAGAACATTTTAAATTTTTTTCAGAATTTTTGTGAGAGGGATTTTTTTTAACATATTGGTGGCGTTACCTTACCCTTAAGTAAGTATTATCATTTGGTTTGGAAAAAAAAAGTATTTTAATTGCATTGATATGACAGTATTAAAAAAAATACAACTTAAATTGTAATGTTGATAAAACTAACTGTTTTGTATTATATATTATGCTGTATTGAATTCATTTTACTAAAAATGAAACAAATATTTATATGTACATATATATTTAAGGGTAAGATAACACAAAACATCGATTGTTGTAGTCCCATTTGATTAACATGTAAACCTTAGCAACCTCATAATAATTCTGAATTTTTTTGAGACACGTACAGTTCTTAGCGCCAAAAAAATATAGAAAAAAATTTCAAAACAATCACTCAATCTGATTTTTTTAAATTTCCAGTATAGGGCTTTTATTCCCATGGAGACCTAATCTAAGAAATTAATTTAAAAAAATTGGATCGTCCGATTGTTTTGAAATTCGTTCTACATTTTTTTGGTGCTAAGAACTGTCTTAAAAAAAAAAAAAATCAGATTTATTTTGAGGTTGCTAAGGTTTACATGTTAAATCAAATGGGACTATACAACAATCGGTGTATTGTGTTATCTTACCCTTAAGATAACGAAATTAAAACTGAGTTAATTTTATAACCTAAATATAAATAGATGGTGTATAATAGTGTCAAAGTGGACTAACTCAAAAGTGTAAGATTGTCACAAAATGGACTAACCATGATCAAGTATAAGAAATAAGCCAACAATTTTTTATTATTATTCAAGTTTATTGTTATTTTCTTTTTCATGCAAATAAAGAGCAATTAATAAATCAAGTTTCAAACAAAAAATTTAATCAAACATTATAACAAAGCTATTTTTTAAGGCAGTCTTCATAAATTTCACAGTTAATCTTAATTCTAGAAGAAAAATTAGATTTAGAATATCAGACATAATTACAAACTCAATTTTTTTTAATTGCAGAAATGGATGCAAATAAGTTATGCTACTCTGATTTTTTTCAGATTTTTTAGACTTTGTGAACTAATTTTAAAAAATTATTGAAAGTACCTGTCGTTATGTCACGAGACGCCGCTCCTTGAGAAAAAGATAGGACTTGCCGCCTTGTGACGGGGACGTTACAAAAAGAACTTTCAATCATTTTTAAAAAATATATATAGTTCCCGGTCTCAAAAAAATCTGAAAAAAATCAGGATAGCATAACTTTGCACCCTCTATCCATTTCTGCAATAAAGGAAAAAAATTGAAGTCAATAATACTCTATTTTACATAATACTCTATTTTAATTTTGCAGGGGTGGCGAAAAAAGTTACAAGCCTGCATGATTATATATTTTATACTAGTAGAAAAATGTGATTAAAATAATGCAAGTTTACTTAACTTAAATTTCTTATAATTAATATTTGAGAACCAAACAATAATTATAAGTTTTGTTTTTTGAAAATTCAATTAAAAAAATTATGTTTATTTTAAATATTAGACAAAAAAAAAATTAACATGCACATACACTACATTAAAATATTATTTAAATTGCAGACACAATACATTATATATGCTTTCCTTAAAAAATAGTGACCATACATACATACAATAAACACGGCATGTGAAACCTAAACCAATGATGATGTCTCAAAAAATCAACTACATAATACTTTTTTACAATTAATTAAATCAATGACCAATGTTTTATAACAATTACATAATTAAATTAAATTTTAAGGTAAACAGGCAATTTTCTAGACTTATTTTTAACATGGAATAAAAAAAATGTGAAAAGAAATCAAATTATTACACAATATATAGCTGTGCAGGATCTAGAACCTGGAGGAGTTTTTATTTCTTTGCTGCTCTTCTGCTTCTTGCTGTTGCAGCAGTCGAAATTAATTGCTTTTGTTGTTGCTGCGTTCTGTAGCGTTGCAGCTGCTGGGCCTGGCCTCGAGCTGAGCTGCCAGAAGCATCAAGCACCATCAGGTTCTGCTGGAACGACATGATATTAATTTCATGATGTTTGGAAGGCAACTCTATATATATATTAATTGAGGGTATTTCTAACAACATACCCAGTGACCACATGGACATCCCGGGGACCTTGCGAACATCCCCGCAAGATCCCCCCCAACATCCCTGAACGTTTTACGTGCTAGTTTTCAAAACCCTTTAACTTTAAACATGTTTTCCGTGTTCTAAAAAAGGTTTTAGCTATATTATAACACTTCGAAAATAAATTTCTAAGTTTTTAATATTTTTATGAAAGTCTCTCAGAACATCCCCTGGGGATGATGCAACACGGCTGTCCCTTGAACATCCCCGGGGGACTTTGAAAGGACCCTTTAGTCAATGTTTTCATTAAAATCATAATATGTGATTCATTATATATTATATACTGATTTTAAAAATATACAAATTTAGTTAATATTATATTTAAAATATTATATGAAAATATTATATATATCATGCAATATTATTTCGCATTTTGGAACCTATACTTTATTATATAGTTGATCGATTTTAGAATAAAAATATGTCCCAAAAACTATTATAAGTAGAATTAATTATATCTTGTTTCTAGTTTTTATCTACAATAAAATATTAATACAACAAGTGAACAAGTTAAAATTTCACGAGTTCGTATTAACCCTCGATCTGCCTTTATTTATATATGGAGGTACACTCCCTAGTCGAAAAGTAAGAGTGCCAATTAAGTGATAATTTGAGCAGTAGTCAAATAGGCAGTAGGCAATAGGCAGTATTTGACTACTTGTTTTTAAGTAGTCAACAACTTGTTTTAAGTAGTTGACTTATACTTATAGAAACAAGTAGTCAACTACTTGCCATATATGACTATATACTGCTCAAATTATATATCACTTAATTAGCACTTTATTTTTCGACTAGGGCTGTACTGCTGTACTAGTCTAGCTGTACTGAACGTTCTGTACGTACGTGAGGAAGAGAACAGAACTTATTTACATATCTTGATATTGTATATATTAATATGTATATTATACAAATGTATATCCAAAAATGTGTATAATATCCAAAGTTCCTTTGTGAGAGGGCTCTGCGTCAGTGCTTTAAAAAAATTGGCGCGGCGATCCGAACACTCTGATTCGTCGGATTCAGCGATTGTGGGCGTGACCTTCAAAGCAGTTTTCGGCAGTTTTAGCGACAGAAAATTTTTACAAATTTGTTTACGAAAAATTAAAAGAAAATTTCAAGTGAAATATGAAAGCAACTTAATTAACTGATTGAAAGTTGCTGAATTTCATAAAAAACAAATTTTGGAGGGGAAACGTAGCGTTACTGCTAGTGTCATCTTACGCCGACTACGTGAAAGTTTCAAAAAAATTGAGGAACGAAAAGTTAGTTTTTCTTAATTTTCTCAATTTAGCAAGCATAATTATAAAATATTTAAACAATTAATAAATTTTCTGTTTTTTTACTAAGATATTGGTGTATAAAACATGTTATTTTGACTTAAGAAACTTGTTAAACATTCATGAGTTTCGCCCAATGAACAGATCATACATGTTTACAATCGGCTGACTCCATCATAACTTTTGTCAGTTTTGCACATTTTGGGGCAATAATCCCATTTTCTGCAATATATTCGGCAGAAGTCATCGTTTAAAATGAAGCTAGTTGATAACGTCGTTCGCAGTTTCAAAGTAGCTAAGGTATTCCGTCAGAATACCAACAAAATCAACAGCATTGATTTTTCCCCTGATGGGCAAACCATCGTGTCCTGCAGTGAAGATGATCAAATCGTCATCTACGACTGTGAAAAGGGCACCCAAATCAGAACGATCAACAGTAAAAAGTATGGAGTTGAGCTTATTCTCTTCACCCATGCCAAGAATACAGCGATTCACAGTTCTACTAAGATTGACGACACGATTCGCTTTCTTTCTCTGCACGACAACAAATACATCCGTTACTTCCCAGGACACACAAAAAAGGTCGTAACTCTCTGTATTTCACCAATGGAAGACTTATTTCTATCTGGATCATTGGATAAAACTCTTAGACTCTGGGACATTCGCTCTCCCAACTGTCAAGGTTTGATGCATCTCTCTGGACGCCCAGTTGCTGCTTTTGATCCAGAAGGTTTGATATTTGCTGCTGGATTAAACTCCGACAGTATCAAACTCTATGATCTCCGTTCATTTGACAAGGGGCCATTTGTCACATTCAAATTAGCACAAGAAAAAGAATGTGATTGGACAGGCCTGAAATTCAGTCGTGACGGAAAAACAATTCTGATCTCAACAAACGGTTCCTGCATTCGGTTGATTGATGCATTCAACGGTTCGGCGCTGCAGACCTTCACGGGACACTTGAACAACAAAGGTATTCCGATAGAGGCGTCGTTCAGTCCAGACTCTCAGTTCGTCTTCAGTGGCTCCACGGACGGCCGCGTGCACGTGTGGAATGCAGACACTGGATACAAGGTGTGCGTCTTGAACGGAGACCATCCCGCACCCGTCCAGTGTGTTCAGTTCAATCCCAAGTTCATGATGCTTGCGTCCGCTTGCACAAATATGTCCTTCTGGCTTCCCACAGTTGAAGAGAATAATTAAAGAGAAAAAAACTTAATGTTTGGTAATGTGTGACATTCTTGTGTACATTTTTTAATTGTTCTTTTCAGGTTATTAATTTTGATAATGTGCATGCAAATTACACATGAATAATTCTGAAGGGGGGCTACAAGTTAAAATTAATTTTGTTACAGCCACTTTTTTCATTTTAAAATATCCAATTTGCTTTGAGCCTCAGATCATGCCTGGAATGTACGACCTGCATGAAAAATTTCTATTGCAAAAATGAACAGAGGATGTCAAATTATTCACACTCTTCAGTCCAGGAACTGTTTTTAAAAAATTATTGAAACTGTGGCCACGCCCCCTAGAAGCTTCAATATTTAGGCATTTAGGTCCTATCATTTTTATTAAGGATCCAGAACTTGCTAGACTTTCAACAATTTTTTAAATAGTTCTAGGACTAAAAAAAAAAATCTGAAAAAATTTGTACGTAGTACAGTAACATAATGGTGTTCTGACCAAAAAAAAAAAATAAAGTTTTTGTCAATATTTCAAAAGGCACGAGAATTTCATGAAGAACGAGCCCTATTACAGCATTCTACGACAATTTCCTGATTTTATATGAATTTTTAAAACCTCTCATAAATGACGTCACAACTTTGCGTCTTACATGGGAAAATAGATCAGTTAACATTGCCAAATCCCATTACTGTATACTTAATATTGAAATGTAACCAAAACTTCATTTGCAAGGTTTTTAGGTGCTAGAATCAAGATAATTAAGGCTTCAAATTCCTACCTCAATAACTTTTGATTTTAGTAATGTTAATTGATGCATTTTCCCATTTAAGAAGCAAAGTTGTGACGTCATCAAAAAAAGCTTTAAAAGTTCATATAAAATCAGCAAATTGTCGTAGAACTCATAGAATGCTCTAATAGGGCTCGTTCTTCATAGAATTCACAGTACTTTTTAATAGTATTGCTAACTCAAATACCGGTCAGTACCACATTTAGTACCCTCTATGCAGTAAACAGTTGCTGTGTATTACCATAAATTACCTCCTACTTGTTTTTGACTATACCTTAGCAACGAGAAGTAATAACGAGCTAAAATAATGTAAAATTTATGACATTCTCTCCGGATAAGGTTTCTGGACTTCTTGATCATATTGCAATTTCACACATATTTCAGTAATTGCAAAATTTTAATGCTTAATTACAACAGAAAATACCTCCGACTAATTCCAGAAGGAATATCAAATTAATTTGACTGTATCAAGTACTCTGCAGTAACTTCCGGTAATTTCCAAGTGTCATCTGAGGCTTCTACCTTAAAAAATATTATGTTGCCCAGAAATTGCGTTGTTATTCCTCATTTCTTCTTACCATTAAAAGAAAAACTCGATTGGTGTATGAGTAACACTTGTTTTACTGTATGGCTTGTGGCAAGGCCTGAGTTTCTTTTAATCAAAATTTCAGATCCCAATAAATTTGTATGTACAGAGTTAACATTTTAACTTGTAACTTTGAAATATCTTGATTTTATTTTATCAGCATAAATCTGTGTGAATCGGGAAGAGTGATTTAACTATATTTAACGTGTAGGCTTATTTTTTCACACATTACATTTAATGATAAATTATTTTTACTGTATTCATTATTGTCCATTTTATCACAAATTTTCCCACCAAAAAAAATAATTTTTTTTTTCATTCAAATGTGTGTTATTTATGGCTTAACAATTAATTTGCATTTATTATAAATAGAAATATATACATTAAATCATTCATAGAGTAAAACTAAACTATTTAAAAAAGGAAAAAAAAAGTTTTTTTTTTTTTTTTTTTTTTTTACATTAATTATAACGTTGCTTACAATTGCAGGTACATATTGTATTCCATAGTGTAAATATTCACACTTCTACTTGATCAAAAACAGTATTTTTTAAGTTGGGATAAAGTAGGATACTGTATTTTTTTTTTTTTGTTTTTTTTTTTTTGCGAGATATGTGGCAAGTTTGAATCAACTTCAAATTTTCTCTGGTTTCAAATAAATAACATGGTTTTTAGTATGATTTTTCAAATTAATCAACATATATAAAAAATAGTTAAATGTATTTGACATCATGAACAATATATACGAAAGTTAAATCGAGTTTTTTTAAAAGTTTTTTTTACATTAAAAGATATAGAGAGTACTGTACTTTTTTTTAATGAAAAAATTTAAAGTCAGTGTAAAATAAAAGTGTTTACGGTGATTTTAATAGCTCTCAAATTGAGAATTTCTGGATTAATCTTAAAACCCAAAACTTAAACATCAGCTGTCATAGATTTTTTTTAAACTCTTGTTTGCATTAATTTTTTTTTTTTTTGTACCGATTGTTCAGGCAATGTTTGTATATATAGCGTTTGAAATGTACATAATTATATGAAATAATTTTTTTGAGCAAGACTTAATAGAATAAAAAATAATAATAATGGAAAATTTCATCGTCTTCACTATAATTGTTTTTGTGATAGAACTTTGTAATTTAAGTGTACACTAGCATATAACCTAATTTTTAATTTTTTCATTTCATAGTTTTTTCCCACTAAATTCCACTGACAAGTGCATTGTGCTGGCTCGCCAATTCTTTAAGGGTAAGATAACACAAAACATTGATTTTTGTAGTCCCATTTGATTAACATGTAAACCTTAGCAACCTCATAATGATTCTGAATTTTTTTTGAGAGGCAGTTTTTGGCATCAAAAATATATGGAAAAAATTTTAAAACATCGGACGATCCAATTTTTTTAAATTAATTTTTTAAATTTTCAGTATAGGGCTTTCCCATGGAGACCTAGACTAAGAAATTAATTTAAAAAAATTGGATCGTCCGATTGTTTTGAAATTTTTTCTACATTTTTTTGGTGCTAAGTTAGAACTGTCTCTAAAAAAAAAATCAGAATTATTATGAGGTTGCCAAGGTTTACATGTTTATCAAATGGGACTACAACAATCAATGTTTCGTGTTATCTTACCCTTAAAGAAACATTAAATTCCATGCCAGTACATATATTTTATATCAGTTGTTGTTTGAAAAGGTCCGAGTAGAGTTTGGCTTTGAGACAAGTTGACTTCAAATACTGATAACATTTTAATTCAAGACCTGTCTTAGTGATCAACATATACTGCAGTTTCTTGTATAAAAAATCTCTGAAAGATTTGGTTAAATATTTAATGCTGTTGATGTGCAAAGAAAGTGTAAAAATTTTGCAGTTACGTTCTGAGTATAAAATTTTGAAATGAAAGAATGTCTATATTTTGTCTTGCTTATAATATAATGTTTTAATTAATTTTTGTATATTATGTGGATTCAATTTAACTGATTAAAACATAGCAAGTGTAAATTTTGTTTAAAAGAAATGTGGTGACCTATTTTTATTGAATTCATGTTACTCTTGGTTCATTGCTTTTTATAATTTAACAAATTGGTTCATTAAATTTCTTTGGTAACCTTTACTATAATTATAGATTTCAAGATTATTTGTTTCATTTATTTTTACAGCTAGATTTATTGTTACCACATGTTTATAATGTTGGACAACATAACTATCTGAAACTTTTTATTTGTTTAGTAAGTACTATTTCATTTTTCTTTTGTCACCAAAATTTCTCGTTAAAATAGTTTCATCCAAACTAATTTATAACATATTTCATACATTTGGTATATATGTATACATTCATGTTTTTTTTATAGTTTCTGTAAGTTTGAATGGATATATGTGTAAGTTTAAAACTAATTATAAATTAATTAATTGGCAATACAAAAACATTGTATTTCAAATGTAAAATTAGTAGTTAATTTTTTGTAATAAACATCATGTAAAATAGTATGTAGTCCTTAATTGAATTGTTTATGTGTAGATCCTTTTACAATTCATGATAATAGAGTGTTAGAACACAACTTCAATTTTTTATATCATATGAATAAAAAGCAATTAATTCAAATGGGGGGGGGGAAGGGTGTGTAGTGAATCTGTTATATGAAAAATCAAAGGATATGCTAATAATATAGCAATAACCAGTAACAATTTAATGGTTGAAAATTGTCACAACAGGTTGAAAATCTTCTAGCACATGCGTGTCTTTAAATGTAAATTAATACAGACTTTTGAGTTACTTCCAAATAAAAATAAATAGTTAAGATGTCAGTTGATCGAATATAAATACCAGAATCCACATCTTTCAAATTTTAAATAATGGAGAAAATAGAGCAATAGTAAAACAATAACTTAATATATAAAAGAAAAAACAATTTTATTAATTAGCCAATTTGATAAGATGACACAATAATCAGGTGAATTTAGTCAATTTACAAATTTACGTAGTGAGCTTTGCAGTAGACTGAAACAAAAGAACAAAAAGCAGGAGTAAGGAAAATTTTTAGTCAAACTCTTGAAGAAATTGCTATTTTGTCTTAAGGTAGAGATAATGTCGGTCAGCTGTTTTTTTTTAGCTCCATTTGATTAACATGTAAACCTTAGCAAATTGACAAAAATTCTGAAATTTTTTTGAGGGGCAGATATTAGTGCCTAAAAGCCATAGAAAAAAATTCAAAACAATTTAACGAGCCGATTTTTTTAAATTAATTTATTTAATTTTCAGTATAGGGCTTTCCCCATGGAGAGACAAACTAAAAAATTAATTTAAAAAAATCGGCTCGTTAAATTGTTTTGAAACTTTTTCTATGACTTTTAGGCACTAATATCTGCCTCTCAAAAAAAATTCAGAATTTTTGTGAATTTGCTAATTTACATGTTAATCAAATGGAGCTAAAAAAAACAGCTGACCGACGTTATCTCTACCTTAACAAGGGTAAGATAACACGAAACATTGATTGTTGTAGTTCCATTTGATTAACATGACATGTAACCTCATAATAATTTTGAATTTTTTTTGATAGACAGTCCTTACTTATATAGCACCAAAAAATGTGGAAAAAATTTCAAAACGATCAGACGATCCAATTTTTTTAAAGTTTCAGTATAGGACTTTCCCATGGAGACCTAAACTAAAAGAAATTAATTTAAAAAAATCGAATCATCTGATTGTTTTGAAATTTTTTCCATATTTTTTTGGTGCCAAAAACAGCCTCTCAAATAAAATTCAGAATCATTATAAGGTTGCTAAGGTTTACATGTTAATCAAATGGGACTACAACAATCGATTGTTCGTGTTATCTTAATACCCTTAAGGTAGAGATAACACGCCCAATGTTAATAAAAATCCCATTCATGAAAATTATGAAAACAATTTAAAATATTATCCTTTACATACTCTATCAGTAGGTAAAATATCAGGTATACAAAAACGAGCTAATTTTCGAGTTATTCATTTTTAAAGTTCACTAATTTAACATGGAGAAATGGAACTTCCATGTTAAATTAGTCAACTTTAAAAATTAATAACTTGAAAATTAGCTCGTTTTTGTTTACTTTATACATGATATTTTACCTACTGATAAAAGGTATGTAAAGGAGAACATATCCTAATTTTTTTTCATAATTTTCATCAGTGGGATTTTTATTAACATTGGGCGTGTTAATTGTAAGATTACTACAATTATTATTTAAATTAATATCATAAAAGTGCTCTTCTGAAATATATTATAGGTGAAGTTTTGATATTTTGAAGCACAGAAAAGTGTTAAAAATTAAAAAAAAAATATCAATATTTTACAACAAGCTCTCAAGAGGGTAAATATTGACCTAGCTGATACATAAATATAACAAAAGCATTCAAATATGCCACTGCTGGACAACTGCTACTGGTGTATACAACTTTGAACTTGATTCAAAAATCAACTTCAAAAGCAATACTGCCTTAATATAGAATATTATTATACCAAATTTCATTTGAAGATCTAAAACATAAATTACTCACTAAAATTTTAAAATCATCCATCAAATCTTTGTTTCTGAAGCATATAATTAATGAATATTAAATATATCTCAGGTACCATAATTATATAGAGGGAAAATATATTGCCTGACATACTTAAATACAGTAGTAATTTTCCCTGAACTCACAGTAATTCATATTTTGCTTCATTTACATCCCCCATTTCTTCCATTTATAAAAACTAAGAAAAAAATAAAATGCATTCAAGCTTTTAACTACAGTAGCTTAAAGTTTTCAACAAACTTGAGTTGGTATAAAAAAAACTTCAATGCACTGCCTTCAGGACATTCAACTATATTGCATGGTTTCCATGAAAAGAATTGAACTATAGTACAAGCCAGTTGAATTGAACCAGCTCGTCATCAGGAGTCCATTAATTGAGTCCATGTAAAATAATTTGACGTCCCACCTATGAACTCGGAGACAGGGTCGTTGTCTCCGTCCCCCCGCGTGGTGCCCGTCACCTCCTCGTGCTCCACCATCGGCAGGAACAGCTGCACGAACTCCGAGGTGTACGGTGGGGCAATCGCCTCGAGCACCTGATTACAACAGCAGTAGAATAATGGTATTTTTTTTTAATTTCATAATTAAAAAAATGTACCAACGTTACTCCTGCTTTGTTTGCAGGTATTACCTTGGAGGCACGGTGAACCTAAACTCTTTTGAAGTTGTCTTACAGTCAAATTGATAGACTGGGTGTTAAGTGTCCCAAAATTGAAATTCTGCATGTCTCTGTCTATTGGTGCTCTAAGCAAGTTAGACAGGAGTTAAGTTTGTACTATCCAAATGTATAATTATATTATTCTGATTTTTTTTTTTTTTTTAGTTCTTTTGAAGTGCAGGAACTAATGTTTAAAAAGGATTGCAATTTTCTAAATAAGAGTGGTGCTACCTAATTTGATACCCATAACATCTTCAACCAAGCACAGGGCAAGTTTATGATATAATTCCAATATTATTTTAAAATTAGTTTTTCAATTTCAAAAAATCTGAAAAAAAAAATGGATAATTTTATATAACATTTTTAATTATGAAATTAAAAAGTGACGTTATCGGTGCCTAGTGTTACCTCTGTGACGAAGTATCTGATGAGGGAGATGTCGGTGTCTCCTCGGGTCCAGCACTGCTTGATGTACTGCACAACCGGGACAACACAGCCAACACTCAGCAGGTTCACCATCCGGTCCAGCAGCATCTTGCGCATCTCCAGCTGGACAGGGACAAAATCTCAGCAACTCCAAATCAAAGTTAGCAATTATTTTTTTACCAAAACATGGGAAGTAAGCTACTACTGAAAACAATTTGAGGATAAGAACACATACGAGAGAAAAAGATTTGCTGGGAGATAGTTTGAGTTCATTGACAAAAAGAGAAATTCAATGCAATGTGTTTCTAGGTTTGACTCGGCGCTTGTTTTGGAGGCAGAGAGAATGGGTTTTGCTCAGTTTAATTTTTTTCACAATTTAATTAAGGACAAAACACAATAAAAAAAAACGAACAATTTACATTATAATAATTCTCCTATATAATTGACCTATGCTACGAAATTAAGAAATCAATGTATGTTAAGTTCTTTTTGAGATGGGATACATTAAAACCAACATTTTCTGACTCTTGCAAGATGCAAATAATACTTAAATATAATTTTCATTATCCGTCGACAGTTTCACTACCAGAAACAATGTGATATGACAGGTATTTAAAATGGACACACCTGTACAAGGATCTCGAGTTCGTCCTGCTTGGACTCAAAGAGGCGCACCAACAAGCTGAGCACGGCGGGGTGCAGGAGGGGGTGGCACGTGACCACCTCGTCCAGCAGCGCCAGGTGGATGGGGGTGTGCTCCGTACTCAGCTTGAAGTAGCTCGGCTCCGTCACCGTGCACTCCACCCAGCGAACCACCCCAACGGACACCACCGGGAACCTGCAAGGAGTGACACTTTCACTTAACGGACACCACCGGGAACCTGCAAGGAGTGACACTTTCACTTGCCACAGAAAATTGCTCACTTTCGCCAGATGCTATCAGTTTAATTATTTACAAAGATTGGCACAATAGTCAAAATTGCAATACCTATATCAATGAAAACATTAGTAAATAATTAGCACAAAAAGTAAAACTGACAGTCTCAGATGAAAGAGACTAATTTTATCTTCATTTTATGAAGATCTTATTTAATGAGATTATTAGAGCATAATAGAGTTGTCTTCTCCTTTTTATAATGACATATTGGCTAACAGGTTCAGAATCAGAGAAGACTATCAGATTTCTCTGTTTTTATTTGTTTTTTATTTTATTGAATTTCCATCATGAGTACATAAAATAACAAGTCAGAGGCAGGAAATTCACAAACAGTCCAAATTTCGGTCACAATTTTGACTCATATAGTTCCAGGAATTAACGACTCTTAAAAGCTTCAAGTGGTGCCAACGTTTCTGGAAAACTGTGACAATTTTTTTGTTAAATTTCTGGCCATAAGACGAAAAGGTCTCTGACTATTTTACTTTCTGTCATCATACAAAATCTTCCACCACTCAACCAACAGCAACTTTTCTATCCAAAATAAAAATACTTTATTAATTTTTTAACTTTTAGCACTATTTTTGTAGGCTCTTGCAGTGGCGGCTCGTGGGGGGTACTGCTGAACTGCAGCCACACCAGCAAAGTTGGCAGAATTATTTCATTTTTTTAAATTATATTTCTATATTTTTATTTATAATTTTTCTTAATATTATGATATTTATTTAATGTTTTTTAATATTTTCTGGTAGTTTATAGTGTTATTTGTTGAAAAAACAGAAGTTTCTGTTAAAAAATTGAAGCAGAAAGTTTAAAACTACGAAGAAAACTGCAGCGCTTTCAGACACACGTTTAACGTTGTAGCGCTATCTCGGCCAATTTATCGCTCAGTATGGGCGCTCAATGATGATCGTGTGTCTGACTAGCGAGCAGCCTTTCTGTAGAGGCCGCTGCGGAGCTACCAATCACAGTGATCACAGCGCCTAGCTGCCCAATCACAGCGCCTGGCGCGCTGGTGCGCAAAATTTTTTTTTTTTTTTTTTTTTTATTTCATTTTAAATAAACATGATACATTTCATTTATACAAAAAGACATTTATACCTCAATGAGCTAAAGCTCGAGAAGAGGAATGAAAATTTTGTTTCATCTGGAAAAGAAAAACATGATGACAGAAATATTTCACTACATAATTAACAATAACAATTTAGTTAAGAAAAAAAGTTGATGTAGCTTATTCATATAAACACTATAAGTTTGGATTATAATATATTAAACAAATAGTCAAAACTAACACAAAATAGATACACAAATTACACATGTTTTAGAAATAGTATTATATTGATTGAAAATTAAAATATTATCAAATCAATAGTTATTTAGTATACAGATTGTATATTATAATAAGGTTTTATAATTATTAGGCATAATATAATAATGAAGAATATCTACATGTTTGCACATTTCTACTTAGAACAAATTGTTGAGCAATATAGTATTTTTTTACTCTATCTGAGAACATTTTTATTGAAGTTATATTTTTTATGTTATCAGGCAGAGCATTATATAAATGGGTAGCTTTACATAGAATGGAGAATTTACCTAGATTAGTTCTTGTAAAATCAATATGAAAATTATTTGAACGCCTAGTATTGTGGCTATGTACATCACTATTTAGTACTAATGAGAAATTATTTTTGATGAGATTGTTCATAATTTTATACACAAATAGACAAAGATTTTTTGAATTTAAACCTGTAATATTCAGCATGTTTGTTTCAGTGTATAGTTCAATAGTATTTTTCCTCCATTCATAATTATACAGTATTTTTAGAGCTTTATTTTGTAGGATTTGCAAAGGTTTCAATAAAACTTGGCAGGCATTTCCCCAGATTCCTACCATATAATTTAAATGTGAATGGACTAAAGAATAATAAATTTGTTTTTTAACACTGGGAGGGATATAATGTCGAGTACGCCATAAGATTCCAATAACTGGGAGAATTTTTTTTTTTATAGAACTAATATGATTTTCCCATTTTAATTGCGAGTCAATGATAAATCCTAGATATTTGTATTCATCTACTTGTTCTATTAAAATATTATCTACTGAAGGTAAGGTAGTACATATTATGTTTTGTCCTCTTTTTATTATCATAAATTTAGTTTTATTTGCATTTAGCGTTAAGAAATTAGTTTTAAACCAATTATTTAGTAAATTTAGGTCATGTTGTATATCACTTATTATATTTTCTTCACTTTTAGAACTGTATTGTAGACAAATATCATCAGCAAATTTCCATAGCTTTCCTCGTAATTTTAGATTGGTTATACTATTAATATAGATATTGAAAAGTCTCGGTGATACAATTCCCCCTTGTGGGATGCCATAGGTAATTTTAAGTTCTTGGCTTTTATTACTATTATTAACTATTACTTGATTCCTATTTGTAAGATATGATTGAAATAGTTTTAGAAATTTATTTCTTACTCCCATATTTTCAAGCTTCTTTAGTAATGTTGCGTGATGAACAGTGTCAAAAGCTTTTTTTAAATCAATAAATAGAAGACCCCCAATATTATCTTTATGTTCGTCTAACGAGGTTTGTAAATTATTAACTACGTCATAAACAGCAGTCTCTGTATTAGAATTTGGGCAAAATCCAAATTGAGAACTACTAATAAATTGAGTTGTGTTAAGATAAGCTTGTAGTCGTAAGTCTAAGATTTTCTCAAATATTTTTGATATAATTGTTAAGACTGAGATAGGTCTATAATTACATACCTGGCATGGATCTCCAGATTTGTATGCTGCAAATACTATTGCGCATTTCAGCTTATCCGGAAATACTCCTGTTTCTAGCATCAAATTAATAATTTTCGTAATTGGTTTTAATAGGCAATCAGAACAAATCTTTATGCATTTACACGTAATGCCATCTATTCCTGGACAGGTATTATTTTTTAAAGAATGTATGATTTGTGCTACTTCTTTAATATTAGTTTTAGGTGCATTGGCACTATTATCATTGTTTGTAAATTCGGTATTTGTTTGTAAAAGATTATGTCTATCAATTTTACTTGCTAATTCAGCTCCTATATTACAGAAATAATTGTTAATATGATTCAGTTTTTCTTGTTCTTCTTTAATAATCTTATTATTATCATCAACAAAATATTTTGGTAACATATTATTTGCATTACGAGATTTCTTATTATATATAATTTCATAAATTGTGTCCCAACATTTTTTGGGGGAATCAAGTTTAGTTTGGTTTCCAAAATATTTTATTTTAGCTAATCTTTTTTGTTTAGTAATTTCATTGCAAATTTCTTTATATTTATCTTCATATCCCTTAATATGGGGATAAAGTTTTTTGTACGCAAAATACTTATTTTTTAATTTTATAAGTAGCAGAATTTCCTGAGTCATCCAGCATTTGATAATCCGCGAGTTATTATTAACATTTATATTAGCTGTGATTGTACATTTTTTTATTCTTTCATCTAAGTCTTGTATAAATGCATTAAATACAGTATTAATATCTTTACTTTCAATTAAATTAATTGGATATTTTTTTAAGTTATTATTAAGCATGTCATATTTTGTTATTTTTTTAGAAGCAATTTTATTATTCTCTGCGGTATTTAAGATTTTATTAGCGATATTTATCAAAGCTAATTTATGATCGCTGATGTCATGGTCTATCAGGGAATAATTCGCTTTTAAATCATAAATGTTAGCAATACAGTGGTCAATTAATGTTGCTGTATTTACAGTAGTTCTAGAAGGGTATAATTCCGAAATTTTATTAACAAAATAATATCCATTAGACGTAATTATATCAGTATAGCTATTGTTTTGAGCTGTTGTTTGTAATAGATTCAAGTTGAAATCACCCACTATGATAGTATGAGAGTTTGAAAGTAAAGGTTCAAAATCTTCTAGAAAACGACCATGATCACTGTCTGGTGGTCTATAGATAACACCTACATTTATTTTTTGAGTTGGTAAATGAACGAATAAAAAATTATCATAATCATTACCTTTTGCTTCAACAACATTGTAAGATAGATTTTTACAAATAAGCATGGCCACGCCCCCTCCTGATTTTTTTTGTTTAGAGTTACGGCAAGAGAATACAAGGTTAAAATTATCAATATTGTAGAATTTCGTTTCATTTTCTTTTAGCCTAGTTTCAGTTAAACATACTATATGAATAGTACATATGAATTTTTTAATTAGTGAATCAAGCGAGTCCAGTTTATCTCGCATAGTTACTACATTTATATACAGAATATTTAAGTTACCTATTGCTTTGATATTAAAATCTTCTACGTTACCAAAATTAAAATAAGTTAAATCAACATTGTCACTTAGATTAAAGTCAGCCATTGCAAGGCATGCTTTTTATTATTGTTTACTCACTATTAGATTGTCACTCATCTATTCTGCATTAGCCAAGGTGTCAACTTGCTCGCGAGACTTGCACCAGATAGGCCTGGAGTCGAAGAGCTTGCGAGCAAAGACCTTGCCCTCGCGGGTGATCCACACGTACTTGTAGTTAGGACCATTGCGGTTCTTGAGCTTGTACCGAGCATAGTAGAAGATGTCTCGATACTCCTTGATGTACACTCTGTTGATGAACACTCGTTCATCAGCAGAAGCACAGGTTTCATCATCATAGACGTCTCTCACAAACATCATTGGTAAATTTTGGGTTTTATTATTAATAAACTCGTCACGCAGTTCGTCAGATTTTAGTTTCACTAAGATAGCCGGAGGTCTAGTCTTGCGGGTGGGGTTAGTTAAATTACGAGGATTTTGTGGTAAGCGCTTCACGCTTACAATGTCTTGGTTAGACAAGTTTTGCTTGGTCAAGGTAGCAATTTTACAAATCATATTCGGAAGGTTCTCCTCTGCAAGCACCGGTACTCCCTCTATTATAAGCTCGGAGTTTAGTTTTGCCTGGTTCATGATATATTTCTCATTTTCAAGATTTGTTATCTGTGCTGCCATCTCTTGATTTTTTAGTTTAACTTCTTCAAGTTCCCTTTTCATAATCATAATTTCCTTGCATTTATTATTGGTTTCTTCGTATATATCAGAGAGATGTTGCACTGATTTTTCAAGGGCAATAGATTTTTCCTCCAGTTGATTTACTTTGGGGACAATTTGATCTAGTTTGTTAAGTTTTTCTAAGATTAATTTTAGAGTCTCTGCCATTGACTGGTCCTCGTTTTCACCCTGTCCCTTTTCTCCGCGGCTGCAGTTGTAGCAGATCCACAAAGATCCGAGCTGCTTCATGGTTTTAAATTTAGCTTTGCTAATGCCAAAACACTTATAATGATATAATCTGCCACAGTCACCTTCACACTTCAAGTTATTATCAACGTTTTCACATTTTTTGTAGCACTGAGTGCATACGCCGTCATCACGTTCCGCCATCTTTTGTCTTTTTTTTTTTTTTCAAACATCTCAGAGCATTAGCAGGGTCTCTGGAGCATTAGCAGATTATCTTTTTGAGGTTTTCCGTTCGTAATAGATTAAAATTATAATCAAAATTATTATAAGTAATTTTACATGTTATTCTATTAGCATCCCTACTTATTGTATTTCGTTTTGTTTAAATTTTATATTTACGTTTATTTTCATTTTATATTCTCCGTCTCAGAAATAAATTTATTTATTTTATGATGAATTATATTAAAAAATTCACGACTCTTAACTCTGAAAGTTTAATTATTACTTATTACATTTTGCAGAAAATAAATATTGGTTGCAACTATATTACTTATATTTATTTTAAATGAATTTTTTTATTAAAAAAAAATGGTAGATATTTAAGCGAAAACCGAAAAAAAATCGCGCCTGCGGCGGGCTACTGGGGGGCTCCGCTCCCCAGACCCCCCGAATGTATTTGCCTTCACCACTGTCAGCAGACACACCTATGTCCAAGCCCACGAGCCGCCACTGGGCTCTTGAGTGGGATAGGATAGGAAAGAAAAATATACTGGCTCTATTACCTACACTGTTTCAAAAAGGCTACAGCAATATTGTAAGTATAGCATTGGAGAATAAAAAAAAATAAAAAAATTTAAATGAAAGGCATTATAATACTTGAAGAAGGTATCTTACAAATGCTTATTTTGTTCTCAATTCTGTACAGTTCTTAAAGTTAAAAATTGGAAACCATAGGTAAGATTCTAACGCATGTATTCCAATTTTTTAACTTTAAGAACTGTACATTTATACCGTGGCTCTGCTATTAGCAATTAATTTACAATTTTAATTATGTACATGTAACTATCCTCCTTTGAATATAATGTAGTTTGAATTCTTGCCACTAGGTTCTCTCCTAACTTTAGGTTTGTTCGTAAACCCTGCTCGGAGTACACAGAGTAATACACCAGTGGGGTAGAGAGTGCAAATGGCATCACGATTTTGTTCGTCAACATGCTCAGAGTAATCTGAACATGTCCAGTTACCTGATGCTTAACAGGCCTAACATGTCCAGTTACCTGATGCTTAACAGGCCTAACATGTCCAGTTACCTGATGCTGAGCAGGCCTAACATGTCCAGTTACCTGATGCTGAGCAGGCCTAACATGTCCAGTTACCTGATGCTGAGCAGGCCTAACATGTCCAGTTACCTGATGCTTAACAAGCCTAACATGTCCAGTTACCTGATGCTTAACAGGCCTAACATGTCCAGTTACCTGATGCTGAACAGGCCTAACATGTCCAGTTACCTGATGCTTAACAGGCCTAACATGTCCAGTTACCTGATGCTGAGCAGGCCTAACATGTCCAGTTACCTGATGCAGCTGTAGAGGGTGTTGAGTTCTGCGATGATCTCGTTGGTGCCTTTGTTGGTGTTGCAGATCGCGGTCACCTTCTCAATGGCCTGCATGGTGGGTTTGAGCTCCTCTTTGCTTGCCGGCCTCGCTGGCTGGCCGCGCCCCCGTGCCGGTACCGCCTCGGTCACACTCACTGCGTAGGCCAGCAGGTAGATGTACTTGGGCTTGTGTTCGGGGTTCAGTTTGCCAGACGGTTTGAACAACGTGTCCACCAGCAGCTCTAACAATATGTCATCCACATCAACATTCAGTTACAGTCATCACAATATCCACATCAAGATTCAGTTATAGTAAAGTGCTTCAAAAAAGAAATGATTTTGAGCTTATCTTTGATGAGGTGAAAAAAAGGATTTTCTTCTGGCAGGTCAAAGTGGAGTTAGTGAAATCAGAGGTGCCGATTAAGCCAGGATGAAATGTATAGGGTTTAGACTTGAAGAATTAATAACAGGATTCTTGTACACATAAACTCGGCTCTCAATAGGAACATCACATTTTACCATGACAATACTTAGAAAATGCCTGATGCCAAGTAAGGAACCCAGGGTAGTTCGAAAATATTTAAACTGCAAATAGAACGTAACAATAAATCAATCAAATTTGAATGATGTACTATTTGTAAAAAAATGCATAAAAAATAATTTTTTTACCATAATGTTATTAAATGTTCAGTCTATTAGAAATAAACTTTTACTGTTTCAATCGTATATAAAATCATTTGCCACTGATTTAATTGTAATATGTGAACATTGGCTAACAGAAGATGAGGTTACAGTATTTTCTATCCCTGGCTATAAAACAGCAAACTATTTTACAAGAGGTCTAATTGGATATGGCGGCGTAATGATATTGATTAAAAATGATTTAAAAATAAAAGTTATTGCTGATATTACCCCAATTGTATCATCCTTTGAATGTTGTGGGATACAATTATCATTGTGTAATCAAAAAATTTTACTTCTTGCAATTTATAGAGCCCCTGATATAAATAATATTAACTCATTTTTTGACAATCTTGAGAATACACTGACTAAAATCTGTAAAAAAAATACACAATTAGTCGTATGTGGTGATTTAAATATTGACATTATTAAAGAAACAAATGTAAAAAATAGGCTGCTAGAATTAATGGATTGTTATAATCTATCACTTGTTAATTCAGATGTTACCAGAATTGGTCCCTATTCAAAAACTTTAATTGACCACTATTTTACAAATATTGATGCTAATTATTTAATTTGTAACACATTATCTGCTGGATTTTCAGACCATTTTGCTGTCTTTTTATCTCTGAAAGACCTAAAAAATACCAGAAATATTAAAATTATAAAAATGAAAAGAATTTATAATCAAAATGAAATTAATGCTTTTAGCTTAGCGTTATCACTTGAAACGTGGGCGGAAGTGCATTCAAATGATGATGTAAATACAATGTATAATAACTTCATCGATTTATTTAAATTTTATTTTTTACAATATTTTCCAGAAAAAAAGGTCACTATAAATACAAGTAAATGTAGCATACCAAATATGCCATCAGACATAATTGAAGAAGGTTTTAAGTTACGAGACTGGCATTATAAACTTAAAATTAATCCTAACCCCGTTGAAAATGATAACTATAAGCAAGCGTTAAAATTACATAAGACAAAAATTGAAAATACATACTTAACAGCTAACAGTAAAAAAATTGACACCTCCAATAATAAAAATAAAACAGCTTGGAATATTATTAAAAACCAAGTACCCTCTCTTTGTAAAAAATCCATTACAGACTCAAATATTGTACTTTGTCAAGATGATGTTGAAATAACTGATCCTAAGTCAGTTGCTGATATTTTTAATTTAACATTTGCAGGGGGGCCCTCGATTATACAGCTAGAAGAACCTATTCCAATATCTGAAGCTCCTGTTAAATTTGATTTGGAATACTTAAGTGTTGCAGATACTAAAAAAATCATTGCAAGTCTCCCAAATTCTCATGCTAAAGGACTTGATGATATACCATGTTTTATTGTCAAATTATCCACTAATTTCATAGCTGCCCCATTTACAAAAATAATTAATAAATCTTTTTTAACTGGTACTTTCCCTGCTGAACTTAAAAATACTTTAGTATATCCATATTTTAAAAAAAATAGTAAAAAAGACCCAAATAATTACCGTGGAATAGTTCATTTATCTCCATTTTCTAAAGTCTTTGAAAAGGCTTTTTATAATCAATTTATATACTTTTTATTGACAGTGCAACCTCCAGACCAGCATGGCTTTACTCCCCATAAATCTGTAAATACTGCAATATTTAACTTGTTAGATCCAATTTACAACTCTTTAGACTCTCGTGCTGAAACTTTGGGGCTTTTTTATGATTATAGTAAAGCCTTTGACACCTTGGACCACTCAATACTGTTAAGAAAACTTGCTGATAACGGAGTTGGAGAGAGAGCGTTATTATGGATACGCTCATTTTTGTCAAATCGGGTACAGAGGGTGGTAATTAATCAATTTCTGGATAATGGAAGCAGCAGCAATATTTATTCAGATTCAGTTGTCGTTAATAAGGGTGTCCCTCAAGGTACCAACATCGGTCCACCCCTTTTTAATCTTTATACAAATGATATGACAAAATATGTCAAGCAGGGTGTACTTGTTAGATACGCTGATGATACTAATAATATCATATGTCATCCAGATCAAGCTACTGTTTTAGTTAAAGTTAGACAGGCTGTGGAAGAGAATGAAAATTGGTCAAATAATAATTTGCTTACATTAAATGCTTCAAAAACAACCTTCATTCATTTTCACCCTTATCAAAAAAATATTGCGTTCAGTCCTCTTTTAAAAATTAATAATTCCGTAATTAAATCCACTCAATGTACTAAGTTTTTAGGTCTTCATTTATCTGAAAATTTGAACTGGTCTGATCATTGTTCTGCACTTAATTCAAAGCTACGCAGAGGGGTTTATTTGCTTCACTCCCTACGTAATACCGTGTCTGAATCGGTGTTAAAATCTATGTATTATTCATATTGTTATAGCCACTTACAATATGCTGTTATTTTTTGGGGATACTCATCTAAAGCAACTTCTGTCTTTGTAATGCAGAAACGTCTCATACGCACTATGTGTGGTGTGCCTTTGCCTACGTCATGTGTTAGCCTATTTAAAAAGCTGGATATATTGCCTCTTCCATGTGTTTTTATATATGAGTGTGCTAAATTTGCCAAGAAAAATCCAGAGTTATTTAGCAGTAACATTAATGTACATAATTATGGAACGCGGCAACGCGAAAATTTACATATAAAACATCATACATTGTCATTATGTGATCATAATCCAAGCTATATTGTCCCCCTTATATTTAATGGTTTACCTGATTATATAAAAAATTCTGGATCATTTGCATCTTTTAAGAAAGAATTATTTAAATATCTTATGATGAATTTGTTTTATAGCGTTAAAGATTTTTTACAAAAAAAATAATGTGTTATTTGGCTATCTAGTTATTGTATTTATTTTATGTTTGTTGTTATTGTTGTTTTGTGTATTTTCGTTTTGATGTATTGTGACTGTATATGACTTGTTCTATGCTATTTGTATAGCCTAAAGAACTGAATAAATCTATTAAATCTATTAAATCTATTAAATCTATTAGAATCCTGGATTTTTAAGCCAAAAAAATATTATGTACATTTTATAATTTTGAAATGCCGAAAAGATTCTTTGCATTTTTCACTTTGAGTGATTTTAATGATACGTTATTAAAAGAGATACTATATTATTAACTATTTTATATTTTATATTTATCAATTTTTTAATTTAATATTCTGTTCCATATTATATATAATTCAGTGGTTCCATAACTCTTTTTGTGTCTATGTTCATTATAATTATGTCTTATTTATTTATGTTTAATTGTATCTTGACACTATTTATGTTTAATAAAATCAGTTTATTAAAAGAGATCCCTGTAATACACAAACTCGCAAACTTTGTTCCTTCAATTTTTTTTTTTTTTTTTTTTTTTTTTTTTTTAATATTTTCTTGTACACACAAACTTGGCTCCTAACAGGAATATAAAATTTTAGCAAGACAATCTAGGTATGATAACAATGTTTATTTATGATTCCAACAATTAGCTAAATGCTTTTGTTCATTTGCATCAGTATTATAAATTATCATAAAATTTATTACTTTGTATGGGTAATTAACTTCAGTACCGACTCACAATCAAAGCAGAAAGAGAAGGAGGTGTGAAAATAATTAAAAGAGGGAGAAAATCATCAAATCCTTTTCATATCAAGGACACATTTCATCATAGAAGCAAGACTGGAGAGAAATTTCTCTGATTAAAAAAGAAGAGGAGGGGAGGTGAAGAGATGTTTTCAAATTAATAGCTTTAGTAGTTACACAACAAAAATTTAACATTATAGGAAAAGAACACCGGGGAAAGCCTACATAAATAAAATTGATAGCAAATTGGATTAACAGAGAATGTTGCTAGCCTGAATTAGTCGTTATCATGCCTGGAAATTCTTATGCAAAAAATGACCAACAAGGTTCCGAGTCACTCACCCAAGAACTGAGGTGTGCGCAGGAGGTCTATGGGCGGAGGATCGGTCGAGGTGTAGTGTCGGTACAGCTGGGTGATGTCCGCGGGGTTGAGGCTGTTGCGAGACAGCATCGAGGAGAGGGCCAGGCAGGCGGCCGGGTGGCTGGCAGATCCGTTAAGCGCCATCACGATTGGCGTCACGTCGTGTTGGCTGGGGGTTAATTTAGGGCAGTGTTTTCATGAAATCAATTAAAACCAGCTCATTATCTACCAAACTTTCTACAATGACTTTTTCTTTGTAACCCATGGAAGAAAAAAATACATAGAAGGATCAGCCATTTGAATGAAACCACCTTTTCGGTAGGAGTCTTCTATTGAACTGGCTACAGAATTTCCTACAGGGACTTCTTTAATTCATGAAGAATAAAAGCAAAAATCACCAACTCACTCGTATTAATAAGTGGTATCTGATATTGAACTTCAACTTTATTGTGAAATCCAGCTGTTGGTGTCACAGTGATTTTAAAACATTGATAAAAAACTGATCCAATCAGAGAGTTTGGAGAATTGTTGTCATAACGACAAACATCAATAAAAAATTTATTTCTTCGTATGCTGATCTCATTGAAATAAATTGAGTGGGGTAAAATTATGTTATTTGAAATATAGGGTGGTATTCACGAAGAGTTAAGGAGCGTTTTAAGGAGAGATAATTTAAGAAGCGTTTTTCTTACCTGTTACCTGGTATAAAAAACGCTTCTTAAAATTTCTCTCCCTTAAACGCTCCTTAACTCTTCGTGAATACCACCCAAAGATACTAAAAATATATATATATATATATATATATATATATATATATATATATATATATATATATATATATATATATATATATATAATACTGTATATAAATTTGTAATACATAAACTGTATTGGAAATTGGAACATATGTGTTGTTCTTTATAAACAAACAGTATCGCTTAAATTAAATTCTTTTCATAAATTAATTACATGCAAACTTTATTGTATTAATTTATGGAGTGCTCAAGCAAAAATATATATTTTCTAAAAACTATTGTACATTATCTTGTATGCACCAACTTCGTTTAATTTTTAAGTGTAACAGGTACTCTATAGTTGAAGTGGCCTAATTATTAGAAGCACAAAAAAAAATCATTTTTACATGCAAGAGGAAGAGAACAAAAAAGGGAAAACTGTAACAAAAATTTCTTTCTTACTTTTCTCTTGCACACTTTGTGATTTCTTGTGATAATCTTTTCATATTTGAACCTCCTTTGAGCTCCAGTCCGAGAACTTGTAACAAAACTTGACTGTAGACGAATGTGTGCTGGCCGTGGCAAACCATTTTCTGAAACAACAAAGTCAAATCTTACAAGTTGACATCCACGTATTTACTCCGAGACCTCTTGCTGCCACAAAACTGATCAGAAGTTTCAGGGAATGAAGATACAGTAGCTGTTGCTTACTTCACGAATCAAGAGCTAGCAGGATTCATCAAATATGTCACTGAGTCAGACAATGGCAATGTGCGATGCCAGAGCTATATAATATGAAGTAAACTTTCGATTTTATGCATGAAGTCTCAAAAAAATATGAATTCACAAAATCGAAAGTATTAACATTGAAAGGCTTATCTATGTGGTTAACTGGGACCGACATTTCACTTCACAAAATTAAAAGTTTACTGTAACTGACTAAGAAATTAATTTGTGTGTCATGTTCTGTTCAATAGGTCCCTGACATTTGCTGTACTCACCGCACACTCGTGAATACTGCTCGCTCGGTTTTCCGAATTTGTGAGGAAGCCGGTGATGGCCGTTTTCAGGACCCGAGAGAACACTTCTATTTGCTGGGCGGCGGTCGAAATACTTGTGATCTCGCCCTGGTATCCTGCATCTGAGATAAGCTGCAAGGCAACAATTTTAACTCATTGTTACAAGTCTTTGTTCCCCCCATGTTGTGCAGAATTGGAAGGATTTAAATTAAAAATGTTATATTAAACAAAACAAAATTATACAAGAAAAGAAGGGAATGGCAATTGACATAACATAGTAAGTTAGTATTATTTTTAAGAAGAAAATTATGACAAAATTGGACCCCCCAACAGAATTGTTTTTCAATTGAACGTACCTTGATGGTGAAGTTCAACATGAGGCAGTCTGGGTACTCCTCGGCCAGTCTGTAGATCAGGGAACGCCATGTGGGGTGCTCGATGATTTCGGTCAGCCACGAAGGAGTCTGGAAAGAGACGGTGATGAGAACCCACTGAGAGTCGAGGAACGATGTCTTACCTCTCCCTCTTCTGAGAAGATTGTGTCTGCCTTCTTTGGATCAAATGTCTTAAGAACCATTTCCTTTAAATGGTTTTCTACCATAGATTGAACTTCAGTTACTTTCACACCTGAAAAAAAAAAAAAAAAAAATGTAGTGCAAATTAACCATTTCCTTTAAATGGTTTTCTACCATAGATTGAACTTCAGTTACTTTCACACCTGAAAAAAAAAAAAAAATGTAGTGCAAATTAACCATTTCCTTTAAATGGTTTTCTACCATAGATTGAACTTCAGTTACTTTCACACCTGAAAAAAAAAAAAAAAAAAATGTAGTGCAAATTAACCATTTCCTTTAAATGGTTTTCTACCATAGATTGAACTTCAGTTACTTTCACACCTGAAAAAAAAAAAAAAAAAAAAATGTAGTGCAAATTAACCATTTCCTTTAAATGGTTTTCTACCATAGATTGAACTTCAGTTACTTTCACACCTGAAAAAAAAAAAAAAAAAATGTAGTGCAAATTAACCATTTCCTTTAAATGGTTTTCTACCATAGATTGAACTTCAGTTACTTTCACACCTGAAAAAAAAAAAAAAATGTAGTGCAAATTAACCATTTCCTTTAAATGGTTTTCTACCATAGATTGAACTTCAGTTACTTTCACACCTGAAAAAAAAAAAAAAAAAAAATGTAGTGCAAATTAACCATTTCCTTTAAATGGTTTTCTACCATAGATTGAACTTCAGTTACTTTCACACCTGAAAAAAAAAAAAAAAAATGTAGTGCAAATTAACCATTTCCTTTAAATGGTTTTCTACCATAGATTGAACTTCAGTTACTTTCACACCTGAAAAAAAAAAAAAAAAAATGTAGTGCAAATTAACCATTTCCTTTAAATGGTTTTCTACCATAGATTGAACTTCAGTTACTTTCACACCTGAAAAAAAAAAAAAAAAAAATGTAGTGCAAATTAACCATTTCCTTTAAATGGTTTTCTACCATAGATTGAACTTCAGTTACTTTCACACCTGAAAAAAAAAAAAAAAAAAAATGTAGTGCAAATTAACCATTTCCTTTAAATGGTTTTCTACCATAGATTGAACTTCAGTTACTTTCACACCTGAAAAAAAAAAAAAAAAAAAATGTAGTGCAAATTAACCATTTCCTTTAAATGGTTTTCTACCATAGATTGAACTTCAGTTACTTTCACACCTGAAAAAAAAAAAAAAAAAAAATGTAGTGCAAATTAACCATTTCCTTTAAATGGTTTTCTACCATAGATTGAACTTCAGTTACTTTCACACCTGAAAAAAAAAAAAAAAAATGTAGTGCAAATTAACCATTTCCTTTAAATGGTTTTCTACCATAGATTGAACTTCAGTTACTTTCACACCTGAAAAAAAAAAAAAAAAAAAATGTAGTGCAAATTAACCATTGACCGAATTAAGACAAGGAAATGAATTTCAATGCATTGCATATAGCAATTTTTTACATTTGCTCCATTAGGCTCTTTAGTTTAATTCCAACTTTTATAAATTTGTAATGCTGTACATGTCATATAAATACAAAAACCCTTCATTCACAATAATGAGCTACCTATCTATTGTAATGATTTAACATATGTGACTTGTGCTATGCTGTATAGCCTACAAAATAATGTAATAAATCTTCTTCTATATAAAGCGAGTGCAAATCAGTACAAAATACAGCTCATTTTTGTGCTCACCTGAAATAGCAGATAGCTCATTATTGTGGACGTTATAATTCTCATGTGAGATATTGTAAACTAAAATTAGGAAAACTGAATTTATGAGGTGCAAAAAAAAAAAAAAAATGTATGTACTGTAACACCAATAATAATAATACAGTAATAAAAAAAAAATAGGTAAAATTATATTACTACAGTATTAACTTTATACTATACACATAATTCAAAATTTTACTGAGTATTACATAAATTAGAGTAAATCATTAGGAATAGTTCAGTATTAAACAAGTGAAAGCTCTTTCCATGTGATGGAAACTTGGTAATTTAAGACCCCAGGTTTGATATTACCTCCGAGAATGAGCCACTCTGCCAGCAGGTTTGCAGTCTGCGCCACGGCACTGTAGTTGCCCGATAAAAGTTCAATGACCTGCTCGGGGTTGCCACCCGCCTGGAAGTACCTGCAATCAAATGTGGCATGATTTTCTTACGATCTTTATCAATGTAATAAAAAAATAACACAGTAATGAGTTACAATATTTTTTATTTACGTATATGTATATTACAGTGTATATGTATATGATATTGATTTAGTCTATAATTTTTTCTCCTCCCCCCCAAATCCGATTTTTTTATAGATCTAGTGAAAAATTTCTAACAGGTGAAAAAGAATCTGACGAGCTTCACAAGGTGATGCTTACAATAAATAAAAAATAAAGTAAGGAAAGCATTACCCATAATGCCGTATTGTAAAAGCTCAGTAGTTCCCCCCCCCCCCCTTTTCTCTTGAATGCAGCCTGCGTTCTTACAAAATTTGACTAACCAACAACATTGATGAATTGAGATTTAGATTTAGATTTTAACGATCTGCGGCAAATGTGGCTAAACCACGGTGGCTCGCAATATAGTGCTCAACGCACTCTTAAATCCCCCGTAACTCTCCGCCCCCACCACCTCGGACGGCAGGGAGTTCCACCCCCTCACTGTTCGGTTTATGAAGGAGTACTTTCTCACATCATTTCCACTACCCCTGAACTCCAGTTTCCACCGATGATCCCCCCTCCCAATATATCTACCTTTCCTAGTTCTGTCACTAAACTCGCTCCAACCTGCCATCTCCCTATTAACTTTAAACAAATTTCCTAATCGGTTGTATCTTCTCCTTTCCTCGAGTGGCTCCCACTCCAAAGTCTGAATCATTTTCGACACGCTTTCATAATCTTTCCACACCTTTTTGTCATCTGCAACTAATCTCCATTTTCTCATTCTACCCATAACTCTTCTAGCAGCCCTCCTCTGAACCTTTTCCAACTCCTTCTTTCCAATCTGCCTATATGGATCCCACGCACTACATGCATACTCCATTATTGGTCTCACTAAGGTGTTATAGGCCTTGTCTCTGACAAATACAGTCGCCCCTTTCAGATTTCTCATAACGAACTCCAAATTTCTCCTTCCCTTTGACGTTACATACCTAATATGCTCATTCCAATTCAGCTCTCTCTGAAGAACCACCCCAAGGTATTTATATTTATCGTCCTCCCTAAGTACCTCGCCTCTCATTAGGTATACTGCATCTTCTTTTACTCTTTTCCTACTAAAATTAACTACCGAACATTTGCCAACATTAAGACTCATACCATTTTTGTCCACCCACCTACCTACAGTGTCTAGATCTTCTTGCAGCTTCCTCTTATCTTCCTCATTTACTATTTTCCTATACAAAACACTATCATCAGCAAACAACCTCATTAAAGAATCTACTCCCTCCGGCAAATCTTCAATAAAAATCAAAAACAAGATTGGTCCGAGGACGCTCCCCTGCGGAACCCCTGAGGTCACCCTAATCTCATCCGAAAAAGTTGATCCAATCTTCACTCTTTGAACCCTATCCCTTAAGAAATCCTGTATCAAGTCAACCAAACATTCATCAAGCATACACTTCCTCCTTAATTTATCTATCACGATGCTGTGCGGAACCTTATCAAAAGCCTTCTCAAAGTCCAGGAACACCGCATGCATTTCCCCTTTACTGTCTAAGCAATCTGCTAGTTGCTGCACAAAACCCAACAGCTGGGTATCACAAGAATAATGTTTTCTAAATCCGTGTTGCCTTTTGCTAAAGAACTTTGGTTCTCTAGCTCTCTCATCATAAACCGAACAATTACTTTTTCCATAACTTTGGAAAACACCGAGGTCAAGCTGACCGGTCGATAATTTTTTGCTTCACATTTAGCACCGCCCTTATAAATGGGAGTTACCCATGCTTCCCTCCATCCATGCGGGATGACGCCTGCATTTAAAATAGCCTTGAACAAAAACGTTTGATATCTCCAATGCATACCTATATTAAGCTTTAAAAAAGCTGCTGGTACACCATCTGGGCCAGCTGCCTTCCCTGTAGTCAGAGACTTAAGCGCCCTTTGTACATCTTTGAACCTAATTTTAAACTTCTTCTTATCACCCAATTTAGCATTATGTACCGTTAGAATTCTCATTTTGTCTCTCAACTGCTACGTCGCTAACCTCCCCTGCTTCCGAATCCTCTTGAAAAACTGCCTGATATTGCCTGGCACATGCATCTGCCTTCTCCTTATCTGTGGTATGTACCCCCCCCCCCCCGGTATCTTTTAGCACTGGTATCTGATTTCCTGCTAGCCGAAGTCCCTTCACATGCTGATACATTCTTCTCCAACTACCACTTTTATCCCTCTCATCAAACATTTTTTTCATAAACTCATTTTCAGAGCGCACCTTGGCAGTGTTAAGTTCTATTTCCGCTTTTTTAACACTACTCTTCTTCACCTCTCCCCTCTTAAAACGGCCATACTGTCTTGATGATAATAAACACAATGACAGTTCAGCTACAGTTAGAATAATAGTTAAAGAAACCGTACTCTAGAAATGTTGGTTGTACCTTTTCAGTTGTGTGAAGATGCCAGGCTCCATAATATAGTCGGGCGTGCTGAATTTCTCGAGGCATTCTGTAAGCACTTCTTGTGGATTCTCCAAGGGTTCATCTCCTCCATCAGACTGAAAGAAATACGTCGTTATGACATCTGTAGGGCAATCTTTGACGCTAGTAAATCAAAATAGTGGTACTGTACTTTAGTAATATTACACAATCAACAAGAATGTGATAATATTTTAGTTTGTAATAACTGTATTTTAAATGTAACTCCAGTAAAAAGAGCTGGCGGACAGCACCAGGTCATAAAACTTACATCTCCATCAGGAGTATCGCCTCCCCAGCCTTTGTCAGTGTCATCATAATCATCATCCATTGCGAATTTAAATCAAAAAAGTGTAAATTATTATAAATATAACTTTCCTAAATGTAATATAAAAGTTTGGTGATCATCAAACTTGATTTGCAGCACAAAAATTAAAAAAAGGCAACAATACTTCTCGATTCTGGCAGAAAAACGTAAACATAAACAAAGATTGACGTCACAAAACAAAAAAATCAAATTCTGTATGCTTTCGCCATCTATGGACAAAATATTGAACTTTTTAGTAAAATCAGAAATAAATACTTTCAAGTAATTGGTTGTTTTTAATCACGTGATATTCTATCCAACCAAAATTAGTTATTTATGAACCAGAATGAGACTTTCACATAGTACTTCGCTTGTATACAATCTTTGCCTTAAAAAAACAAATAGAAAAAAAATTAGTGGAGGTGGAAGATCAATGCGAGCAGTCACGGTCAATCCTGATCTTAACAATTTTCTCATCTTTTTACTTAGTTTGATGTTTTTTCGTGAGATTTCAACATGTTAATCAAATATTCTCAAGCTGAAAGAAGAAACAAACCAGGAGTTAATGGGAAAGTCTTAAAAACAACCGGTAAGTACTGTATAAAATATTATTTTTCAGTAACAAAATGGCGGATGTTCCCTATACCCTTATATGGAATTATTGATTTTTAATTAGAGAGCATGATTAAGTCGATAGAAGCTGCCTGACATTATACGCCCATTGTAAATATTGTAACTTAAACGTTAAAGATTGAGTTTAGTTAGTCTATTATACTGTATTCACATTTGTCTGTCTTCAGAATAAAATACTGTATGCATATATATTATGCATATATTATGATACTGTACTGTACAGTATGCATATTATGCATATTATGTACAGTATGTATTCTATGTATTGTATGTTGTACCTCCTATGTTGTATGTATGATGTATGCAGTACAATATGCATACAGTACTGTATGCATAATTTCATATATTAGGTCTGTTCGTAAATACACAATCAGGAAGAATCGATTATTTGTGATGAACCTTGTGTTCCATGTATGTACATTTCACAAATAATCGATTTTTTCTGATTGTGTATTATGCATATTACAGTCAGGACGCTTAAGTCAATTTTTTCAAGAAAACGGCCCTTTCGTGATAGAATCCTGAAATTTTCTGTGTGCATTTATGTGACATAAGTAAGCTATTTTAGCGTCGGAGCCCACCTGTATTTCAATTTGGGTGACCTGTGGTGACCTTTGAACTTTGACCTCCTTATTATATTGTTTTGATTTTTTTGTGTTGATTCTACTCAATCTAGCAACTTTTTTGTAATAACAAATCATATTTATAATACTACTGCCAGTTTACTGATTTTTTTCAAAGCTGAAAATTAATATGGAAATTAATTAATCCATAATTAATGAACTTTTTCAGCAATTAGCATATGATATCATAAAAAAAATGATTTACACATACCAATTTACTTTTAACTCCATAGAATAACTTAAATAGCACTATTAAGATGATTTCATAATAAAATTGAGTTTTAATTGGTTAATTTAATTAATTAATCGGTAAATTGATGTAATTAATTAGCATTTCTATTCAATTTTTCGTTTTAATTTTCTTACAATTGACAATATTGTTCTCACTCTTTATACCACTTGTTGGTGTATAGCTTCTAATGTGACTGGCAGGCGGGGCCCCGGGGGAGGGGGGGAGAAGTTCCCCCCGCACCCCAAAATTTGAAATTTTTGATTGAACAGGGGCAGTGCAGGCATTTCCAACACTCCACTTTTTTAACATTAGCCTTATGGAGACACTATACCCCCCTTCCCCGAAATTCGGTTCTAAATCCGCGCCTGGCGCCTGGCAACTTTTAATTTATTTCTTTAATTATTATATATAATAAAGTAATCGATGGTTACATAATGTATTATATAAGTATAGTATAGTATAATATAATATAATTAACTACCAGAGAGAAAGAGGGAAATATAAATTTGATTAGACTCGTAATTCGTAACTCGCGTCTTTGTCATTTTATCAACATAGACAATTAAGTCGTTGATGTTAGGGGTGCAAAAATTTGCATAAGGGTAGCAAAGATACCAAAGTTTTATGAATCCAAAGTTGAAATTTTTGGATTTTCATCCCTTCCTGCACGGGATGAACTTGAACTGCAAGCAAAGACAGAGCAATGGTATCAATAGGTCATATAAGGGTCACCATTGACCATTGGCGTGGTCTCAGGTAAAGATGTTAGTCAACATAATAACAGGAGACCTCGGAAACCTCAATACCATGCTTTAACATTAAATTTATTTATTTAATTGAAAGGTGAAGAGAAGGTCATTAGTGACCTCCTGGAAGGTCACACCCTTTTCTAGAAAGAATAAGTTAATGTATACCTAATACGTTTAGCAGTCTCGAAAACACTTATTAAGACGTTCCTGCATGTTGGGTTTGCATGATCTTAAATTAGCGAGAGGTCAAGTAAGGGTCTACACGGTGAACTTTTGCTTGGTCACGCAGGTAAAGACAAAAATTAAAATCGAGTTGTGCGACATCGAAAACCTCCGAGATCGAAATTTGCAGGGGAAGCGCATAACTTTAATGATGCATCAAATTGAGGTCATCAGTGACCTCTTGCAAGGGTGCTACGAATAAAATTAGTTCAATATTGAGTTCAGAGCCCATGCATGATAACACACTAGACCACTAATAATTTTGCTAAACTGCAATTTTAAAGAAATGTCGATCAAAGGGTTCCCTTTACAGAGCTGGGGGCGAACTTTTCACAAAAATTAATTCTAACATTCAATTTCTCCTCCTTTAAAGGTAATACAACATGGAACAGCTGATTGACGTAGTCCCATTTGCATTTGATTAACATGTAAACCTTAGCAACCTCATAAAAATTTCTGATTTTTTTTTTTTTTTTCAGAGACATTCCTCAGCACCAAATTGCAGAAAAAAATTCAAAGCAATCGAAAAGACGACTTTTTTTAATTAAGTTTTCAGCACAGGGCTTTCCCATGAAGAGCTAAACTAAAAAATTAATTTAAAAAAATCAGCTCGTCCAATTGTTTTGCAATTTTTTCTGCAACTTTTTGGTGCTAAGGAGTGTCTCCAAAAAATAAATAAATAAATAATCAGAATTTTTATGAGGTTGCTATATAAGGTTTGCATGTTAATCAAATTGAATTGAATTTATTGATGTATTAATTGACTTCGGGTCTGTGGACCAAGCAGTTATTGCTTCTAAAAATGTTAATCAAATGGGAATATATCGATCAGCTGTTTCGTGTTATTTTAACCTTAAAACCCCCAGGTGTAAATTTTCAGCACATAATTAAAAACAAAAAAATGTTACATTTTTTTTTAACGTTGAATTCCCAAAAATGAGAAATGAGATATGCGTGCTGCACCCCCAGGAGGGGATGAAATAAATATCAAAATCCAAAAATTTCAACTTGGGAGTCTAAAACTTTGGTATCTTAGCTACCCTTATGTAAATTTTTGCACCCCTAACATCAACAACTTGTCTATGCTGATAAATTGATAAGGTGAAAAAGACGCTTTATAGTTACTTTATGTATTAGTCTATATAATAAAATTATTTCCCTCTTTCCTTATGGTAGTTATTGTACTATATATTATTATAATACATTATGTAACCATTGATTACTGTGGGGGGCATTCACAAAACACTTTAACCCCCACTTTGGCCTCGATTTTTATCCCTGGTGCTAAACTAGGAGCTTATATGGGTAATACTATATAATATGTCAAATACTTAAAATATAAATGCCTAGGATGTTTAATTTATGTCAAACTATAAATATAATATGTATGTTGTTTTTTACCAAAATGTAAAATTAGCGCAAGCTATATTAATAAAGAATTTAATTTAATATGGTTAGCCCCTGCATGGTTTAGCACCAGGGATAAAAATTGAGGCTAAACGCGCCAAAGTGCTTTGTGAATGCCCCTTTTATATAATAAGCAAATAAATATAAGAAGTTGCCAGTCACCAGGCGCGAATCCAGAACCGAATTTCGGGGGGGGGGGGGGGGGGGGCGTTAGCGTCTCTATAACGCCAATGTTAAAAAAAATGGAGTGTGGAGTGCGGGAAATGCCTACACTGCCCCTGTTAAATCCAAAATTTCAAAATTCAGGGTGCGGGGGGCGCTTCTCTCCCCCCCCCCCGGGGCCCCGCCTGCCAGTCACATTAGAAGCTATACACCAACTAGTGGTATAAAGAGTGAGAACAATATTGTCAATTGTAAGAAAATTAAAACAAAAAATTGAATAGAAATGCTAATTAATTATATCAATTTACTGATTAATTAATTAAATTAACCAATTAAAAATCAATTTTATTATGAAATCATCTTAATAGTGCTATTTAGGTTATTCTATGGAGTTAATAGTAAATTGGTATGTGTAAATCATTTTTTTATGATATCATATGCTAATTAATTGCTGAAAAAGTTCATTAATTATGGATTAATTAATTTCCATATTAATTTTCAGCTTTGAAAAAAATCAGTAAATTGGCAGTAGTATTATAAATATGATTTGTTATTACAAAAAAGTTGCTAGATTGAGTAGAATCAACACAAAAAAATCAAAACAATATAATAAGGAGGTCAAAGTTCAAAGGTCACCACAGGTCACCCAAATTGAAATACAGGTGGGCTCCGACGCTAAAATAGCTTACTTAGGTCACATAAATGCACACAGAAAATTTCAGGATTCTATCACAAAAGGGCCGTTTTTTTCGCTTAACAACCCGACTAATACGAACAGACCTAATATATGGACCGTAGCCACCTCCTAACATATGCATATGCTTTATCTCAAGTTAACTCGTATGCATATATCATATTATGTTACTGTGCGTAAAACCTGAATGTTGATTTGTCCGAAATTATTAATCCATGCAAAGTAACTGCACTGCTTGGGCACCATGTAACGAAATGAATAAGTGAAGTACGTGCTTATTAGCATAAAATGCCTTGTAGACATTTAGTGACATGCTGTATGCATATGATATGCATACAACCCTATGCATATGTATACTGTATCATACCGTAGTCATCATTATCGTTTTAATCCTTCATTTTTCTCTCTTTCTGTTAGAGTTGTACACACAAGTGTCCTAGTATGCCAGTAAGACCCGGGTTGTAGGCAATAGAAGCATAAGAAACTGGAGCTTGGAAGGAGCTGAATGCACTTGTCATGGAATAAATTTCGCTCGGCGAACTTTGCTGGAACTTGTGGAAGTTTTTTTTGTGGTGCACTATTTGACATTATTTACCTAATAGCTAGCGGCTATTAAAGTTGTCACTCTTCTTTGAAATAATCAATTATCTTTTTTATCGCTTACTAAAAATGATAAACTTTGTACAACTGTCTACAGCATCTGTAGATATTCAAACTTCAGTGCATTTAAATTCAGCTCAAGAATGTCTTGAAGCGTGCATCATCATAGATTTAGATTGATTGGTTGATGACTTCTGGTCTATTGACCTATCAGTCGTTGCCCGTAACTCATCATAGATTTATAAGAGGCGAGAGTTTGCCTCACTTTCTGTAATGAGAGACACTATTTCATTAATTTGTTAATCTGTGTAAATAATGGAGTATTCCAAGCAGGCATCTGTAGAGCTACATTCTGGTCTGTCCGTAGAGGTCTTCTTGGGTTTACGAACAAAAACTGTGAAGTCGCTGCACCCTGTGAGCTGGTGTAGACAAGGTGCAGCTAATATTAAGCTGATGTTCTATCAAACAGAAGAGTCTAATGTCGGTAAATTCGAGTCAATCTTACATTTATTTCAAAGTATTCCTTGCCTACTGTGAATTATTCCTTTAAATTTGTGGACGCTCTGTTTACATGCCACCGTAATTATGTACTTCATACATACTGAAAACAGAAAATAAAGAAATTTAACGAGTCGTAAATTTTTGCAATTGAAAATATTAAAAATATTTTACTATTTGCAGTAGCTGTTTAAAAAAAAAAAATCATGTAGAATGCTTTTTTTAGCTTTCTTCATAAACCTAAGAAATCTAATGACAGCGCTTTTTTAATTCTAATGAAAGGTACAGTATATTATGCATATTATAATTTACAGTATATTTTATTTCTATTTTAATTGAAAAGGGTATTTAGTTGAATTTTTTTAAACTCTTCCATTCTGGAAAGAATGAAAAATAGTAGATTCTTATGAAGATGGCACAAGCTTTTTTTCATCACGTGGTGTCATATTGAATGTGCAAATAGCAGCAACAAACATACAAAACTACTTATACACACAGAGACTGTATCATGATGTTGTGTAGATAAACGAGCATAAAAAATTTGATATCTGGAACCCTGCTGATGTAGCAGAAAAATATTATTATCTTTATGTGTGTGCGTAGGTGTCAATTTCGTCTGCAGTGGCGGATATCTGAACATAAACAGACATACAGTTGGCTTAATTTAACGTTCCCTCCGATTGACTTCATCAATAGGTGGTAAACAAGTTTTGAAGTGGATCTGTCATATGTAAAAATGGAGTTAGAAATTTAACATACAGTTTTATGGACGAAAATCGGAAATGCTATATTTTTTTTTAATGTTATGATTTTTTTCTCTTATTGCGTATTTAGATTGAGGGCCTCAATTTATTACTTTCAACTTTTTGACGATTTTTTTAACCCTCTGACACCTTTTTCCCTGATGCTTGCATGTTCAATGTTTATACGAAATATCAAGAGAATATGAACCTTAAAATAAATACTGTGGGCATGAGTAATTTTATCATTAATTTTTTAATTATGCATATTTACAGGTAAAAGTGCATGCGCGGATCCAGGGGGGGGGGGGGCCGAAATTTTGGATTTAACATGGACAATAGAGGCATTTCCCCCACTCCAAATTTTTTTTTAACATTGGCCTTATGGAAGCAGCCCCCCCCCCCCCCCCGAAATTTTTTTCTGGATCCGCGCCTGTAAAATTGTCAATTGCGGCCCCCCCCCCCCCCAAAAAAAATATGGATAAATAAACAATTTAATTTTTGTTTGTACATACTTGGTAGATGTCTGAAACTCGGACGATTAAATGGATCAGCAATTTAAAATGTTATTTTAAAGGAACGAAAAATCTTAGAAAATATTTCTTTAGAAAATTGTTAAATTATCTCAGTGTAGCTGTTGATACGACAAGAAATGTTTCAAGGCCTCGCAGGTCACAAAACAGGCTAATCGCTGCAGCCAGTGAGCCAATAAGAGGCCATTGACATGATATTTGTCTAATGACACGGGTCGAACTCATAAAATTTCTGAACAAACAATATTACCATAACAGTCGTAGTTAAAAACAAAATTTACTGCCTCTCCTTATTGAATTAATAACAAGCGAGAAAAACCTTGAGTTCGCTGCTGCAATAACAGGAAATTATTTTGTGACATCATCTAATAAAATTCTGAAGAAATCAATAATATTGTCTCGGCTACTGTTTATTAAATATTTAATTAAAAATTAATTGTATCAAAACTCTGGTCATATTTTATTCGTTGCAACGTAAAAAAAAAAGCAAAATAAAATTGTTTCTTCTTTTTTAATAGTATGATAAATTTTCAAGAAAAAAATATCGATATATGTATCAGCTATTGTTTGAAAGTCATGAAAGGGCAGCGTTGTTAGCAAATAAAATAACAGAATTGATTATTTTCTGTCAATATTTTGACAGTAATTGGTCGATAAACACGAATAGGTTTCATTGCAGCGAGTTGATACCGACGACGTTGCTATAGACATATTGTCATAAATAATGTATTATCCTAAGAATTGTGTCATTGTAAAATGTGAATGATCGTAATACATGACCGACATAATTGTGGCAAAATTATGTAAACATCAAGGATTAAAGGATGCCAATGTTTTTGCTTTCTTGGACTTTCCAACTCTACGTACTGTACTACTGCATAGTTCTCAATAATTGCAGCTCTTGTTTCCGTGATTTTCATGATGAATCGTTTCGTACTTGTTGAACTAGTATTTTTTTTTTTTCTCTCTCTCTTGCGCGTATTATATTATAATTACATTCTTTTTCTTTATGAGATGTTAAATGGAACAATTAAATATTGTAATTTGATACTTAATTAGTATTTCATAATTCATTTGTCAGTATTGAGAAGAAGGAGGGGCAATTGATAGGTTAAATTGTTTGATTAAGTTTAAGCTATCGGCATTAGAAGTTTGCACGAAACTTGGCCCGCGGGTCGGGCTTCTGCAATCTGGCCTAATCTTCAAATTTTTGTTGTGATGGGATTCTTTGTCAAGGGAGAGAGCGGAAAAATAAACAAGAAATTTTTACAGTGAAAAAGGTTTCGGGCGACTTTTATTCTCAAAAGCCGTCTTTCTAGCGCGATCCTATAATTTTGTATCCGTTTAATTTCCTGTTTTTATTTATTTTATTTTTTGTACAAAAATATAATGAACAAGGCAGAGAATTTCTTCTATGTATTATTTCACTTCCATTTAGTGCAAAGCGGTGCAAGAATGCGCTAATTATGTTCGAACAAATGTGGACGGGATCTTTTATCAGCTGCAAGATCGAAAACTATGTCAGGTGGCTCCTGTTCATTAAAATGGTAAAATGTTTTAGTTTTTATAGTCGATATATCGTTCCTTTTTTCGTTCGTAAATATTTTTATTTTTCTCGATCTTGATTTTTACAGTGAGTTAAGGTAGAGATAATACGGATCAGCTGGCCCAATGCTAAAAAAATCCCATTCATAAAAATTATGAAAAAATTTTAAAATGTTCTCCTCTACATCCCCTATCAGTAGGTAAAATATCAGGTATACAAAAACGAGCTAGTTTTTGAGTTATTAATTTTTGAAGTTGACTAATTTAACATGGAGAAATGGAACTTCCATGTTAAATTAGCCAACTTTACAAATTAATAACTCGAAAACTAGCTCGTTTTTGTATACCTGATATTTTACCTACTGATAGGGGATGTAGAGGAGAACATTTTAAATTTTTTTCATAATTTTTATGAATGGGATTTTTTTAGCATTGGGCCAGCTGACCCGTATTATCTCTACCTTAATTCTTAAATTGTAGAAGTTTATGATTGATTTTTGCGGAGTTGCGATTATGTTCAGATTGTTTGTGGTGTGAAACTGTGTGAACGAATTTCATCGTTCGTTATTTAATTACAAATTATTTAATAATAATAATAATATTTGTTTATTTGGGATAAATTACACCGTAGGGAATAGGGGGAAAAAATAAATAAATAATAGCAACAACATAATAACCAAATTGGTGAATATAAAAGACTAAGGAGCCTATATACATAGAGCGAACATTCACCACACATCAGAAAAAACTGCATCGTCAAAATTTGTATATATAATATATAAAAAATAAATATTCAACACATAAAAATTAATACATAAAACGCACAAGTCAATATAACATGATTGAATGAGACCGGCAGAGGAAATTATTAAATTTGTGGTAACTTCTCTTATCATGATTTATGGAATTTTTCGTGCATAAACTCACTCTTGTACCTTGGTGCCAAAAGTTTTTCATGACTTCACCAATAAACCCTGTGTATAGAACTATGGACATTTTCATGAAGCTGCGCCCAAGAGCTTTTGATAAAATACAAACAAACATATTGCCGCGCCGCGCTAGAAAAAACTTTACCGCGGCGGAAAAATGTGACAGAAGTCAGTCGCGGGCCAATCACAGCAGCGCAGGGTGTATGACGTCACTGTTTTGTTTATCAGGTACGGCCGGCAAGCTGGGTCCTGGCGAGGGGCGAGTTCAGCGGAAGGTGCTGCGATCGTGCCCCGCCAAGCGGCCCCCCGCGGCCCCCCTCTCACGGGCCCCCGTCGGTAGCAGACACCGCCAGGCTCTGAGAATGCCGCCTGACGGTACGTATCAATGCAGATTTGCCCTTTTATATAAGTAAAGGTCATCCACCAATTATCAATTCAAGACAATAAACGGTGACGTCGCAGTATTCATTGCTCAAACAACGTAGTTATTTTCTTATGTTGTATGTTACGTAATTTTGTTTTTTATTTTAATTTTTAGAATAAATTCACACCTTTTGTCAACCTGTTTTTCTATACAGTAAAAATTTGAATATTTAAATAAATACAAATGTTTTATCTATCTTATTGTCCACTGAGGTCAATATTGAATATTCTTAAAACACATTTCAATAATTATTTATATTATGTAATAAGTATATTCAGAGGCATTATTGAAGAGCATAAAACATGTATTTTTTTATAGTATCCATCATAACATTAGCATAACTACAATATGCAGCACCAACTTGAAAGTTTTCTCCATAAGCCTCCATGTTAAAAATTTTGAATTTTTTCTCAGTAACTTAAAGGTATTAATTTGAAACCATCTCCTACCTCCCATTTAGGGATCTTCTTATGATGAATCAAGAGCTTATTTTCCTCTAAAAATACTTGTTAATGCCAAAATTGCAATTTCTAGTTGTTGTTTTTTTACATTGGTTTAGATAGGACAGTGCAAAATCAGCTGACTTGAAGCCTCTATGATGATTAGTGCACAAATTGTATTAATGAACTTCATCAAAATGTGTACTAATTTACAATCAGGTCATGACGATGCGGCGATGGACCCTTGCGACAACTCGAACGACTCCGGCCTCGGGTTGGAGCACTCCTCGCAGGACGTCTCTGCCACGTCGTCAGTGTCGCTCGACAACATCACGGACGTAAGTGACAACAAATTAATGTCATCGGTATGTGCTTAGAAATTTTTGTATAGCATAGCGTTGCTTCTAGTGCCCTAACCATGAGGTTTTATTGATATTTTAGAACTTCACAATCATCTTGTATAATTTGTTGTATATTTGCATTAAAACCTAGTGGAGCTTAGGGCATAGCAATATTTGGCACTTAATACACTAGTTAGTACTGATTCTTTTTGAAATAATAGTATAATTGCAGACAAAAGTAAATTTTAAAATATGTATTTCAAATTTTAATGTATAAAACTTGTAAATTTGTTTTAAAAAAAATCCGAATTTAAAATCAATGTGAATTTCATAGTGAATATTAAATATGTTTTGTTTGCATCTTCCCCCTTGATGATACTAAATATTAAATTTAAAATAATCATAATCATTTAATCATAATCATAACCTAGAAACATCTGCAACATAAATAATTTTTGAGAAAATATTAACCTATAAATTTGAGTGTCTTACAACAACACTTTCTACCCCAGGACACGCGTGACAGCGAAGATTCACAGCCTCGTATGAAGCGCTCGCGACTCTCTGTCAAGGCCGAGCGAATGGAGGAGGACGAAGAAGAGGAGGACGAAGACGAGTCCGGCGATAACTTCCGTTTCTCGGGACCTCTGCGGGAGCTCAAGGGCGGAATGGCCCCCTCGGTGCCGAGGATCCCGCTGTCCGGGCCGGTGTGTGCCAGCACGCGGGACGGCCGCGTCACTCTGAGCATCTCGGCACAGCCGGAACAGCAGCACCGAGCCAGGTACCAGACCGAGGGCAGCCGCGGAGCCGTCAAGGACAGGAGCGGTCACGGCTTTCCCGTCGTCAAGGTAAGAGCGATTCACATTTGGGCTAGTTCAAGTGGAATTTTTGTGTCTCCTGACATAATATTTAATAGCAAATTAGACGCATGAAGTGCTGATATTAATATGAGATTGCTTTTTTTATTTGTTTGTGAAAGATAAAAAAAATATATCAAACAGAGTTTCAGTACCCTGAAGTCAGGGAATTATAATGTGCAGTAGACATTGAATTAAATGTCAAATTATTGTGAGAAAGTCTGTAAAAATGTTACTAGTCTGCATCTGCTTTGTTTTAGTGTATGGTTGACTTATTGTATTTAGTGCCTTGGTTATGTAACCGTTGCTAAATAAATATTAATTTGAATTTGAATCATAACGTTCAAGCTTTCAGTTGTATACTTTTCTTCGCCCATGGTTAAGATGGTTACTGCTAGTATCAGAGATGGACTCTCTTTTTTTTATGTTGCTACACCATGAGTGAATTTTCTTCATTTGCACCCTCATTTGCTGTGTTATGCCATGACATATCAGATATATGGAGTTTCCGTCATTCTCACAGCTGACAGGCTACTCCAAGCCGGCCATCCTGCAAGTGTTCATTGGCTCTGATGTTGAGCGAGTGGCCCCCCACATGTTCTACCAAGCGTGTCGCGTGTGCGGCAAGAACTCCACCCCCTGCTCGGAGCAGAAAGTCGAGGGAACCGTCGTCATAGAACTGCAGTTTGAACCTGCAAAGAACATGGTCATCACGTAAGTCATCAAGTTCGTAGTGCAAACCGTGAGAGATTATTTTTATTTTATTAAATTCAAATAGTGTACAGATACAGTTAAGCATAAATATGATGAAAATTAAAGAAAGACATAGGTCAGAACACAAAAAGAGACATGTATAGAACATATTAGATAGAAAATAAAAAATAAAACACAATTCAAAGTAGATTAATTAAAACTATTTAATACTGAACTCAAAAGTTGCTGAATTCTGCAGGAACGTACAAGAATACAAGGAGGGTGGGTGAAATTAAAGGACACTGGTCTGTGGGTAAAGAAAACTCGTTGGTTTTCTTTAAAAACAGTTTTTAATTGCAAATTACTATAGTGGGCAACCTGCTTGGAAGTTTGTCAGTTCAAGAACCTCTCGTTATGTACTGTCCATTTTTTTCAGATTTTCTTAAATCCTCTAACCTCCTTAAAATCAAGCTGCAAATAGTCATGCAAATATTTAACTTGCAAAAAAACTGGGGAAAAATGGACTGTAGATCCTGTATTCTAGTATGCAGTAAAAAAAAAATATTGCAGATTGTTTATTACAGTTCTTGTACAATAATTACTAATTACCGTCTTAACTTACTGTTGCTTTCCGTATCACTTTTTAAAAAAATTGTGTTAACGTCAGGTGTGACTGCGTGGGCATCCTGAAGGAGCGTAACGTGGATGTGGAGCATCGTTTCCCGGACGAGTCGGTCCCCCGCAGCAAGAAGAAGTCCACGCGGTGCCGCATGGTGTTCCGCACCAGCATCGAGCGCCCAGACGGTGCCTGGGAGACCCTGCAAGTCGTCTCGCAGTCCATCGCCTGCAGTGAGTACTTTGTTCACAGTTTTAAATTGCTGATGTTTACTGAAAAACACACTGCTATCAAGCAGATGGCATTGAAAACTTTAGCCAATAGCAAAGCTCCGATATAAAAACAATACCAGTTTTTAGACTATCTCAAATTCACCAGATGTCCATACCTGTCTTTATGACGTCAATAATATTCACTGCAGCTAAGTCAAATGAAGATAAGATTCTTTTTAACTAGGTAGTATGGATACAGCCTTCTCAATAAATGTACCATTTTTTATCAACATTTCCAGCACTACAACTTGTCTGAATAAGTCTCTGTTAACTTCTACAGTAGCACTGAATTCATTAAAGATTTTAACAAAAAATATTTCATGCACAGCCCAGCTGCCTGGAGTACCGGAAATCAGCAAGCGTTCTCTGGAGTCGAGTCCAAGCACGGGGGGAGCGGAACTCTTCCTGCTGGGCAAGAACTTCCTGAAGGACTCGAGAGTCGTCTTTCAGCAACCTCTGCCGTCCTCGACTGGCAAATCTTCGTTTGTGTGGGAGGAGGAGGTCACACCAGACAAGGAGTTTCTCCAACCAGTGAGTACTGTCATTGGTGGAGACTTTGTAACGAGCTTCCTCATTGGCTAAATAACCAGTGAGTACTGTCATTGGTGGAGACTTTGTAACGAGCTTCCTCATTGGCTAAATAACCAGTGAGTACTGTCATTGGTGGAAACTTTGTAACGAGCTTCCTCATTGGCTAAATAACCAGTGAGTTCACATTTACAGTCATGTCATTGGTGGAAACTTTGTAACGAAAATTAGTAGATTGTTACTAATTTTAAATTTCGACTGATACTAATTTGTTTTCCAAACAGCTGTTTCAATTTCTCTATACTGATGACTAAGTAGACCAATCAGAATGTTGGGTAAAGGTCATTCTGGCCCTGCCTGCCTGTGCAGTAATTAGCTATCAGGTGAATGAATGGAACGACTTGATCGTGGTAGTCAGATTATTCTGGACAATATATACCTTATTATTAGCTGCATAGAATTTAATTTATTGATGTATTGACTTTGAGGTCTTTGGACCAAACAGTCATTGCCCGTAAGTATAAGCTGCATACATAAATCTGGTTTAAAAACAAATAAAAAGCAGAAAAAATTACTCTTGAGGTTTTGTTTATCGTTGCTCCAACTGTTATTTTTATCTTCCGACAGACTCATCTCGTGTGTGTGGTGCCTCCATTTCACCGGCAGGACCTAAAAGAGCCAGTAACCGTACGATTATTTGTGAGATCTAGTGGCAAGTGCAGTGAACCTCAGACGTTCCTTTACTTGCCCTCTCACAATAATCGTGCCCCCGTGAGGGGGGCCAAACTTGTGCCGCAGCAGCAGCAGAAAGCAGGTAGGTGTTGTCCTCGGGGCAAGCTGCTTTGGCAAGGCCGGGCTCAGGCTCTCGCAGGCCACGAGAAATCCTGTCTTTGTCATCATAACAACTTTCATCGCACTTTGAATCAATTTCAGTTTTTTTAAACCTTTTTGTTGTCAAAACTATGTTTTCTGCTAACAAATAGGATTTCTTTCTTTTAAAAAGGTAGTTTTCCAGAATGTTCTAGATTAAGTTGAAGATATATTTCTGTAATCTTATTAAAACAAAGTTACTGAAATATTGAATGTAAATTATGTTCAATGTTCAACCCTATAAATTGAGTGTCCTGATGAACACTAAATAAAATTTCCTTGTTGCAACTGAGATAATTACAATATCTACCTGCTTGATTTTAAAACAGATCATGTTGCCAAAATGCATAATATATAACTAATATTCACCAAAATATATATTTTTCTTCTTTTTAATTCACTTTGTGTCATTTCTCATCCTGCTCTTCTTATTCTCCGGCAGATAATTAAAAAAGTCGCTTCTTGTATTAACTTTCCGTATCAAGTCCCCACGATTGCTAAGTTATAAAACTCCCATTCACTTTTTTTTTTCTGGAAAGCTACCTGCGAGAGGCTGTAGCCACGGATTTGCCTCCCCTCTACCTCCCCTCCCCTCTCCTAACTTCCCCTCTGTCACGTAAAGTGTTGAGCAAATGTGAGTGTGCGAATAAATGAGGCCACCAAGAGATCTATAACTCGGACAAAATTCTTTTACTTACTATAACGAATGTGATAATTTATTGTTGATGCTTAACTTGACTATTCTTGTTTTTTTTTAAAACTTTGCGTTTCACTTGTGCTATATTTTTGTTTGAGTTGTGAATCTGATGGTGGCAGAGGATTGAACAAACCAGCAACCAGGCAGGAGCACTGGGAAGTTAGTTAGTCTAGGATTTGTCAGCCATTAACCACCGCAAGCTATGTTTATGGATAAATAATGATGCTTGAGCACTTAAAATTTGATAAGTGCCTGGCTATATTATACTGTGGAAATAAATCTTGATTATTAAAAAAAAAAAAAAAAAAAAGTTTCTGAAAATGATTTAACATTTAAAGCAAGTTAATTTTCTTTGCTGTAGTGAATGGCTGTGAGTGGGAGGGATGGAGATATTGCTAGGAGGAATTTTAGTTTGGTTGGGACTAGTTGGAATTAATGGTAGACTTCATCCAGACACACAAACCCTCATTATTTTTATTAATATTTGGTACTCTTTTTAATCAAAATAGTAACTTTTATTTTTGATGGTATAAATTTGCATGCTTTCAAGAGGGTTTGAGGTTTTGGCTGAATGGAGTGTGCTGGGAGTGAGATATTAGGTTCAGGTCAGTTAGAGGGCTGGGGAGGAAGGGTGGGGGAGTGGGAGGAATTGCTCTTAAATTATTTTGTGCCTCAATGCTGGCTTGCGTCGCCTCAACAAAAAAACAAACCTTTTATTTTTTTTTTTATTGTTACCCAAACACACGGATTCTTTTCCCCGAGAAAGAGATATGGAGAGAAAGATTGAATGTTTGCCTGTAGATTGTGTGTGTGTCTGGAAGAATAATTTTTGTTGCATATTTTTTTGAGCCCATATACCTTAATAAGGATCCGTGTGTTATTTTATTTATTATATAATCAAACCAAGTACTTGTTTAACTTAATTTCATAAATAATTAACTTTTAATACAAAATAAACATTTTTTTTTTCTTAACATATTTATGATAATTATAATGTTGAAAATTGTACTTGGTTACAGTAATAACAATATGTTTTAGTTATTTAAAACAAAAAAGTATACAATATTTATCTTAAAATACTTTGCATTTGTATTAAAATTGTAAATTTTTCATTTTAAAATAAATTATATTGAAGAAAGTACCATATTGTTATTACTTGTATACTAATCGCAAAATGTATGCTCACTTGTCTGTTCTCCCGCCAGAAGAAAAAAGGGCGAGAAGAGGTGGGCCAGCCAGCGCCCAAATCAGGATGCACAGCCGTGCGCAACGTTATAGTTGAGAGGTTATATGGCGGTGAATACTCTTGTATTCTTTTAGCAAACAAATCTCTGATAATGTCACACAAAAATATATATAAAAGGAAAAAAAATATATATGACAATGGCAAGTGCACACTTTTTTGATGAAGTAGTGTTTGTGATTTGGGAGTGGAGAGGGGGAAAATGGTCTTATGTTTAATAAGAGCCCTTTACCCCTTCTACCAAACCTCAGAGTCATATCATTTCTAGATTATTCTATCTTGGTGTTCCGTGCTAAGACAGAGTATCTAGTAAAATTTAAAGCTCTTTGGTTCTCTCTGAAACAAAAATACTGCCATGCTCAAAATTAAACAATATCATTAATAAAAATAACATGAAAATTTATATTTGAGTTTTAAAAATAAGAGCATTTATTTTTCTACTTAATAGTTTATACTTTATTTTATTTTTTAAATTCATTTCGTTTCTTTCTTTATAAACAAACAAAAAATGCAAGGAAGGGATTTAAAAAAATTTATATCTCTGATCTGTAATCTGAACACACTTGTAATTATAATATCATAAGATTTCATAAATTAATTAAAATTTTAAACATCTCACATTCATTTTAAATATAACATGTAAATAATTGTTTGGTTAAAGATTACAGTCAGAGCTGAAAAATATTAAATCCCTAGACCTTAATGTCATGTTAACCCCACCCTGGCTTATTGTATCTGCTCACAGTTGTTCCCCAAGATCGTCAAACTGATGCTGCTGCCTAGGAGAGACGATAATTCTCCCCCATATTTCTGACTAGGTTCCGGCGCGTGGTACGTCTCCGGAGTCAAAAAAAGCTCCTTTCGTTACCTCTCCCTTCACCACCTTTATCCGAAATGATCCCGTCAACCAGCAAGTCTTTCCTTTTGTCATCTGGGCTCACAGTCCCTTGTGGTCCCGAGTGCAAGAAGAGTGTTCATGAGTATAGTGTGCGAGAAATGTGGGATGAATGTGAGGCCGGGGGGTGGGTGGGTGGGGGGAGGAAGGGGCTTGACTGTCACGTGTGCGTACTGGAATTTTAATCAAATGATATAAAATAAGTTTTAATATTAAATTTTTATAAATTAATTTAATTTTTTATATTGTAAACCAGGGCACACTAGCAGTCAACAGATGCAGGTTTGGTAATTTGGTAGTTTTACAGTCTTATACCCTTTCCCTTATTATTTTTACTCTTCGATAAAACTTAAAAAATTTCTTATTATGAATTTTTATTGTAAATATTTTTTTTACCTAATTAAAAAAAAAAAAAGTTTTGTAACTTGACATGAATTAAATTTTTACTGCCTTTCAGCATATTCTTTCTTTAATATACATAACTATATGTAGCCTTAATCATCAGAAATTTGATTGTAATGGATGATTTTGAATGCAAATTCAGTTTTAAACATTTTATGGTGTTATTATCAACATAATAAAAGTAAATGTAAAATAGTGAAAGCAAACTTTGCAGAAAAAATATTAAAAATTCGTCTGCATTTTAAACTTACAATTCCAAAATATATATATTTTTTTGCGAGAATTCATTTTTACTTAAAAAGAAAAATCACTTTTTTCCCTATTCCTATAATCTAAGAGAGACTGATGAGGCACTAACCATTCACGTTTATCTTTTGATAATTTATTACTTTCAAAAAAGGACTACTTACGTCTTATGTTTCTGAATCTTTCTTGGATTCCCGTGATCCGCACCTGAATGCCTGAGTGTGGGCCATGACAGCTCTGGTGGAGGGAGAAAAAGAGAGAAAACGACTAGTTTCTTGTGTTCGGGGATAAAGGTTGTAAAACTTGCCATATCATCCAGCAAGGGGTGTGCAATTGTGAGTTAGGATGTGTGATCTGTGCGAATGTTTTCCTCCAGTTAAACTGATTTGTTGCATACAGACATGGGTGCTGTGAGTCATACTGAAGCCAGATTTTTTTTTCCTTGCAATTCATATTGTATATTATTATTTTATTTTTAGTTTTTATTTAATCATTCAAATTTATATCATTAAAAAAATGCAATAATTTATGCATTGTTCTTTTACTTATATTTTTATAATTTCTTTGTCTGGCTTGGGTATCAGTCCCCCAAAGGCATGTATCTTGTTCCAGCGATGCAGTATAAGTTGATAACCATTGCTGTTGCTTGACCGATACTTTTGTTTCATGCAGTCGCTGCACTGCCCACTGTGGCTGAGCGTATCGTCTCGAGCAAAACCTCCGCTGCTTTACGTGAGTTTTCGAATCATGATCTCGTCTGATATTTCTTAGAGTCAAAGAGACGAGCACATTTAAAATAGAGGCTTCAAGTCAGCTGATTTTGTGGTGTTTCCACCGTGTATCTAAACCCATGTAAAAAAAAAAAAAAATGAAATTGCTTTTTGGCATAACAAAATATAGGAAAATAAGCTCTTTATTTTTATCAGAAAACTCCTAAATAGGGGGTTGGAGAGGTTTTCAAATTATTTGCTTTAATAGCTACGGAGAAACATTCAAATTTTCTAACATGGAGGCTTATGGTGAAACCGTGGGGGAACGCTTGAAGCCTCTGTTGGAGACACGCAGGTCTAGTCATGCATAAAAGATGATTGAGTGATTAAGTTAAGCACACATTATTATAAAGGAAGTTAAGTTAAACACACCGTCATTGTGTGAAATTACCCGGAAGGAATAATGCTTAGGCTGTCCCAAGGAGTTACACTGTGAATATCGTGGACTGTTTCAAAAGAAAGTATGATTTTCATTATTGAACACTGTACTTTGTTTAATGCTAGTAGTGTAGTCTGCAACCCTAAAAATCAAAGACTTCCGTTTATAAAATTAATCAGTAGCAGTTATTTTTGTAACCCCCAGCTGTCTTTTGTTTAGAAGAGCGGATGGTTATGCCTCTGATACTGCCAAGCCTGTTGGCCGGACAGCCACCCAAGACGGCTGCCTTACCTTCCACTGCTGCTCTGATGATGCTGACTCAAGCACCCTTGCAAGGTATGTGAAATGTGAGAGAGTAAAATTGACCCCGAAACACGATTCTTCTATACATCATGTTGTGTAAAATAATAATAATTTCACTTCCAACACAACACAACATACATCACGTCAAAATCTCAACACACTAAAAAATAACAATAAATTGACACCACAACAACATAATACTAACAGAAAAAAAGCAATATTTACAATACAAAAAAATTGTCAGCCTACATTATGCATTAAATTTTAATTAATTAATTTTAAGATTTTAAATTAAACAATTCTCAGGTAACTTATCAAATACTAAATTTTGTTATTCAGAATCTGCCACCAAGAGGAAGTCGCAGAACGTGAAGGAGGTCCAGATCAACATCAACCAGCAGGTGTTGATGGAACTGCTGCTGCGGCAGAAGTTGGCCGACACTCCAGCCGCCTCGATGTGCCCTGGCGAAGCGAACTTGCTGCGTCAGTTTGTGTCAGAGAACACGGGCTCTCCACTGCCAGCCCAGAGTGGCAGCAGCGTCGAGAAATTCCTGTCAGAAATAGGAAACGGAGCATCTGAAAATAAAGTGAAAACACCTAGTAACGAATCTTTCGTCAGTAGCACAAGTCTTGATTTTTTAGAGACCAAGCGTCATCTGTTGAATGCAAACACAACTCTGGAATCTCAGGCAGTTATTAATAACGACAACTCTCCTATACAACTTCATCAAGCTCTGTTATGCAAGGGGATTGATGAAAAAACAAGATCAGAACCGTTGTTGGTGCATCCAGTGATGCCAAACAATCCAATGGAGATGACAATGAAGCAAGAGGAAGGTGATTTCAGGTTACCTGAAATAAGCACCACTTCAGATCACCAGATGATCCCTACCGTGCTGAATCAAGTTCTTCTGACGTCAAATCACCCTGACTCAACCGTCGACAATCCCCCATTGATGGAGAGTCAACCTGCCATGGAGTTACTTAATCCTCCAGCGCTAATACCGACAACAATAATGCAACAAGTAATCTCACCAACTACGAATACATTTGATAACGTATCATCAGCACAATTAATAAATCAAAATGTACAAGGAGTTATTCCACAAACTATGGTTGAACCTTTAATTGGAAATGAAAATCATATTAATAATACTACAGCAATGACATTATTAAATCAAGCTTTAGTAAATTCTGATTCTAATCATTATCAACCAGCTGATACAACAATGAATAATTCTGTCGATGCATCGTCAATGCTAAACATTCCACATGAAGACGCCATGTTGCCAGCTCTGCACCAGTCTGAACTCGTCACCGAGGCTCATCTCCTCAACAGCCAGCTGGGCCAGCTGCTCACCACGGACATTCTGTCGGAAAGCAGTCAGGCGGGCAGCGGGCCCCTCGTGCGGGACGTTCTGCTGGGCAGCGTCACTCCGATGTTGTCTCGCACGGCAGGACTGCGTGACGACAAGAAATCACCAGACGTCATCCTGCCTCACGACCTTCAACTCATGTCCGAGAAGGACCTTCTCAGCTACATCAACCCTGGCTGCTTCGATCAGGGTAAGAACAATTTGTAAATCATCCTCAATAATGTGCTCTATGCTGTATCGATTTATAGCTCAGAATTCAGTGTAATAGAATTCATAAAAACATTAATTGTCAAAATAATTACTGCATGCCATTGTGCTACACATAGTGATTTAAAAATACATCCATAGCAGTCTCAAGAGACTCACCTAATGTAGCAGATGTTGCTCATTATTGTGGATGAAAATGTTCTGTATTCGTCGCCAATTAAAGAAACTTGAGAGAAAGTAAACTTACTTTTCTTTAGAGAACAAACAAAATAGTGTAGTTAAAGCTTTACTGGTAATAGAAAAACAAGTTTTTTTTTATGTTGATTTAATTTCAATCTAATTTAAAGCTTTGTTATCTAGTTTGGTACAAAATCTTATCAACATTTTAAAATTAGTAAATTTAAAAGCAAGCATTGCTCTTCAAATGGTGATTTACCAGCAAAGATCATTTGAGATATCACGTAAAAAAACTTTGTTAGCCCCTTCTCAAAGTTCCCCCCCCTTTTACTTGCTGGTTGGTATGGGTTCACGATCCACTGCTCAATTATTTCAACATGTCTTTCATTTTTTTTTTCAGTGATTCCCTGAAAGAAAAAAAAAAAAAAAAACGCACAAAAAAAATCTGAAGAAACCAACTGAAAAAAAATAATGAAAATGTAACTTAAAGGCAGTATAAATAATGTGTACATATCTTAGATTTGTTAATAGACCAGTCAAGATAATAATTATGTCAAATTATGCTACTTGTAAATTATAGATCTTACTATTAATCATTAAAGTGTAATTATTATTTACTTTTTTTTTTTTTTTTTTTTACTGTAATTTTTATTTAATAATCTTTAAATCACTGTGTAATTTCCTGTTGTTTAGAGACTGAATAATAATTATCCATCAAGCATTTTACAAATATAAATGCTTGTAATCAAATCAGTATGTTTTTAACAAATAGTTACTACAGAATCTCTCTTACTGACATGGAAAAAATAGCTAACAATAAAAATATATACTGTATAAATAAACTAGCTTTCATCACATAATATTGATGTTGGTCAAATTTCTCGGTTCTTAGTTAAATATTTCATGTCAGATATTTCGTAATGAGAGAATGTATATAAATATATATTTCTATGTTCTGAGCTACCTTACGATAAAATAATTTTAATTAAAAATATAATCCATTTATGAGAATAGTATGTTACAAGAGTTGAAAGTGGTAAGCTCACTAATATATAATTAAAAAGTGATGTATTGATTATAGTATTAATTGGCATGCATAAAAGGTGTAGATCCCTACAGTAAAATTTATATTAGATGTTTTTGGGGCTTCCTCAAAATGGAGTATTGACCTCAAAATTTTTTATTGCAGAAATAGATAGAGGGTGCAAAATTATGCTCAACTGATTTTTTTCAGATTTTTTTGAGCCCGGGAACTATTTTTAAAAAATTATTGAAAGTCCTTCTTGTGACGTCACGCGGCGGCAAGTCCTATCTTTTTGTTAAGGAGCGGCGTCTCGTGACGTCACAAAAGAAACTTTCAATAATTTTTTAAAAATAGTTCCCGGGCTCTAAAAAATCTGAAAAAAATCAGGGTAGCATAACTTTGCACGCTCTATCCATTTCTGCAATAAAAAAATTTGAGGTCAATACTCTATTATATCGTTGGTTTGTATTTAATTCTCCTCCCCTTCGTCTACTCCTGAATTGCATTTTTTTTTATTATTATTATTTGCTCAATATTTTTTCTACTTGGGTATGTGAAGTTGCTGTGTGCTACTTTAAACAATTTAAAGATCTTTCTAGCTCAGAATTTATTATGATATAGATTATAAAAAAAAAAAAAAAAAAAAAAAAAAATATATATATATGCCATAAAAAAAGCCATTATGTTTTATAACTAAAGCTCCTTTTAGTTTTTCTTTTAAAACTATATTTAATCTTGTTTTAAATTAGAAGGAAAAAAAGCGTATTGCTCAAATTGCTACCAACTGAAGAGGTCTGCTTAATGAATCCCTGTTTTGGTATGTTATTAATATTTTATCGGTTCTGTTTTTTGGGGGACCATTTAACTTCCTTTTCTCTTTATTTTTGTGAAGTAACAATTTTTAGAAATTTTGATAAAAAATTAAAAAAACTTGTGTGGTTGTTGCTTACAAACTGTGAGCTTATTCAAATGAAGTTTATTTAATCAATGAACAAGCTATTTAAAAAAAAAAGCTCTCAGGAAAATCTACTAATCTTTCTTTTGCTTACTAGAAGCTGTTCTTCTAAACGTGTTTGTAGCATTGTCATGTATATTGTACTTAATAGTAAATATAGCTCTTGTAAATCAGAATAATCTTAGTTAAGAACAATATGCTCGTTGTTTCTAAACAAAGTTTTTGTCCGGTGAAGGGAAAATGACAGCGCCAGCAACGCCATTACGTTCTCTGCTCTGGTAGGTAAATCATCCCATGGTTAACAATGAAAAAGGGCAAACATTATAAACAATGGTTTGTCAGAACCACTGTGAGTAGCAAACATTGTTTAAGAACCAGTTTAGCTTCATGTAAATCTATAAAGTATGTCTGATTGTTTTTTAATGAAGAATTATTCTACTACATAACAAAAACAAGAGAGGACACAAATTTTATATTCATTACCCTCTTATTATTGTTTTTTGTGAGGATTCTCAAGATTATATCAAATATACCGATTGTTATATTTATGTTAACACTTATTTACATAAAAATATTGTAATAAATGTTTATGTAGACAGTATTTATGAAATGTGTTTTTATTTATAAAATATCGCTTACCTTTATATCAGTATAAAAGTTACATTCATAAATTTTTCTAAAAGATAAGCATTGAGCTTCTTGTATTAAAGTTATTTATTAAAATTAAAAAATGCTTATGAAAAGTTAAATTAATATAGTAAATATAAAATTATAAACACTAAACTAATCAACATAGATCTATATGTTTAAAATATAAAATAAATATATTAAAGTATGATGCAATTTTTTAAACAAAATAAATATTACAATGAAAGAGTTTCTTTTTTTATATTCAAACAATTTTGCAATAAAAAAAAGCAATTAAGGGTAAGGTAACGCCACCAATGTTAAAAAAAATCCCTCTCACAAAAATTCTGAAAAAAATTTAAAATGTTCTCCTCTATACCCCCTATCAGTACCTAAAATATCAGGTATACAAATACGATCTAGTTTTTTAGTTATAAATTTTTAAAGTTGACTACTTTAACATGGAGAAATGAAACTCCCATGTTAAATTGGTCAACTTTAAAAATTCATAACTCAAAAACTAGATCGTATTTGTATACCTGATATTTTAGCTACTGATAGGGGGTGTAGAGGAGAACATTTTAAATTTTGTTCAGAATTTTTGTGACAGGGATTTTTTTTAACATTGGTGGCGTTACCTTACCCTTAAGTTGCACTTAGTTCTAAAAACTAGTTAATCATTGCTGGGTATTAAGAAAAATTCGGTACCCTTCATAAAGTAGAGATGTAAGGCTGCTAAAAAAAAGTTTTCAAACGAAATCACATAATACTTTTCACCTCAGATCTATAATATAAGCTGCCACCTAATCATTTACAATATGCTATGATGATTAGAATGAATCACTAGTAAGCTGCTTAATTCATTTGGCCTTTACTGATAAAAGTTAGCACCATGCAAGAATCGGCCTCATATATACCACAAGCTCACAATTCATCTTTGACTTCAGCAGAGTGACAATCACAGCTGCCGAACCTGCCATCCACCTCCGGCTGAGGAACAAGCTCCATTTGCCTGCCAACTTCCACCGGACTCACGAGACGACGGTGCCATTCCTGCAAACAAGTTAAAAAAAAGGGTACATGCCTTATCTTAAAACATTTACCACTTGTAGCCCACGTGTTATTCTTACGGGGAATGGTGATGAAAAAACTGCAAAGTGAAATTTTTCAAGTACACTTGTTACTGATTTGGAAATATTTTTTACATTTCAAATAAAAAATTTAAAGTTAATTAAAATTATTAGTAAATTATGAAATTAAATGTAAATTTAATAGTTAAAATACTTTTAAAATATTATTTTGAAAAGATTTTCCCAACTAAAAAAGCCAAACTCCTTACAATTTATTGACCTTGCAGCAAAAAAAAACAACTCAGAATTAAATAAAGTTGCACTGCAAAAGAAAAAAAAAAAAAAAAAGTAAAGTAGATTAAAGTAAAGAGAAGAGAAGAAAAGAAAAAAATCTATGGGAAATGGGAATATGATCCTGCAGTTCTTGGCTTCTGTCTTATACCATCGGATAAGGTTGCAATTCAAGTCTTTTTTTTATGAAATTCTTATAAACATTTAGTTACAGAAAATTTAACTCTCAACTGTTGGAAATCTATATAAGAGAGAAGTTTCACCTGTAATGGTTCAGGTCTAAACAATGAATGCTTATGAAAAAATTGAAACATTACTTACCTTAATTAAAGTTGCATGGTAACAGATTATATTTTGTGGAGCTAAGTTTTCTCTGGCAAAGATCTGGCCTCGTCTCGCAATCTTCTGTGCCTCTTGATCGTTGTTCTTGGCCCACTCTAACTGTGACACGAGATCAGAGAGGTCCCTGGTGAAGGGGACGTAGTGCTCCCACGGCTTCAGCTGCTTGTAGAAGTGCTCGTAATACTCAGACTCTTGCTTCAAGACTAGTGACCCTCCAGCCAGAAGATACGGAAATCTGTAGGCTGCCACCGTGCCGTCCATGTTTATCTGGTACTTGTACTGAAACACAGAATTGAGTTTGGAATTCTTTACTGTATATTTCAATAGAGAGGACCTCAAGGTTTGTATCGTCAATTATTAACCCTCGAACTACCTGAAATTTTGCTACAAAATGCTGCGACATCATATGTCAAGTAAAAGTATTAAACATGATACAGTATAGGGAAAGGTATGACTCAATTTTGAGGGTGTAAAGAACAATCTGGAAAAACGGACACTACACAACTTGAGGTCCTTCATCCCTATTTGTGATACAAAACATTCATGCAGCTTGTTTATGAAAAGATAATAACAATAAATATATTACTTTCAATTTAAAAAAATTTGTTAGTAGTGTTGAACATTGCAAGCTTTTTTACAATTAATGACAGTACATAAAGATGAGCTGCATAAGAAAAGTGGCTTTAATGTAAGTTAACTCAATAAATGAAAGTTGCTGTATGAGATAAAACTTATTGCTGTTGATAATTCATTTAAAGTGAAATTTCCGGTAATTAACTGTGAAAGCCACTTACATTGAAAAATTCAAAAAATGAAACATGTTTTTCTTTGGGTCCGTAAATTTCTTCCTCGTCTCTAAAGAAGAAGAAGTTAGTGAGTGAAGCGTTAAAAAGGTGAGGGTTCTTGCGAGCGATGTCGATCAAATTCAGTCTTTCCCGACGAGAGTCCCTTCCTCGCCAGAAGGCCTTGGGAGCTCTCTGAGACCACGAGAGTGGAGTACGCCCTTGCACTGACAGCATGTCGAGGGTCACTCTGCAACAATGAGGGTTTGTTTATGGAAAAAGTATCACCGCTGAAATGAAAGTGAACAGTGAGAGCAGCCCAAAAATTTTTAGTTTACTTGTTTAAAGCCAGTATTATATGATACAATTTTTCTAATTATTGCATACAATTTTTTATTACAAGAAAATTTTAACTCCATTTGTTTGTATGGAGATGAAATTTTCTTGTAAAGGAAATTCTTTATTGTGTAACACAGGCTTAATGAACAAGTCAAGTTGTTTTGTTACCGTATCAGTGTTTCAAATATATTGCAACTGTTTTATTTTTTTTAATTATAATAAAGCTGATATTATCTGTTTTCAATTAACTGAATAAAGCTAGCATTACATTCTATAATTGGGCTGACAATCAAGCAGGTAACAAATTCAGCTGGGAGGTAATTGGTGAAAAATATAAGATAATGATTTTTATCTGCAATGATTTAAACATCTATTTAAATGCCAGGTCCTCAATTTGTACTTGAACATGAACCTTAACACATTCTTCTCCACGGATAATTTAAATACTCTTAATTCCATAAACTGTAGAACTCATTCAACTCTCCTTAACAAAATATTGAAATCTCATCATAAAACCAGCTTGAAATAAATTTTCTTTTTTTCTTATACCCATGCTTGAAATCAACAAGAAATTACCTCCCCATGCACTCAAGCGATGCCTCCGTCACATCGTAAGTTGGTACAACGATATCAGCTGTTTCCTCAGATCCACACCAAGACAGCATCGGTGGCCGCAGCTCCTTGTCTTTGTGCACCAGCGGCCAGTCTCCGAGATTTACTAGCAGTTCAATGTCAGGCAGGCGCACTTTACGAGCGAGTGACAGCAAGATGTTGTCCCAGAACATTTTGAAGCCAACGTGCTCTCCGTAACATCTTCTGTACACCTGAAAATCAAGTTAGTACTTTCTTTTTTCAAATTTAGAAAAAAAATGTCATTAAAATAAATAATGGGAGATACAAATGTAAAATCTTGATTGCTCCATATTACAATCCTTTAATGTTAACAATGAAGACAACTGCAATACAATTTGTTCAGTTGAAAAATTCACGTAATGGGTTCATTAAAATTATAAGATTTTTTTTTATTGTTGAATAGAGGGTACCAAATTATGATATTCTGATTTTTGGTATTTTTTAAAGTTTTTTTACAGCCAGGGATTTTTTTTTCTTTTAAATTATTGAAGGTACATAGAGAGGCATCACTTTTTAATAAAAGGATAGGGACTAAAAAGAGAAGCATGTGAACCTGAACTTTGAATACTGTAACTTTTTAACAATACATCCCGGGCTGTAAAAATGTCTTCAAAAAATTAGAGTAGCATAATTTGGTGCCCTCTATATATTTCTGCAATAAAAGCAAATCGTGCAAGTTCAAACATGCCTTTCTTCTTTTTTGTCATTTGCATTTGTCTCAACTTCATGTAAAATTTTCAAGAAAGCAAACTGTAAGTGTAACTTCTTATTTCACAACTGCTGTCAAAACAATAGCAACTGAGAAATACCAGCATCAACTCGTTATGTAACATAAATATGTGGCCTCTTTGCAAATGAAAGAAATAGTCCAAACAGAGCATTAGCAATAGACCCCAATTATAGCTGTATTAATGTGCTTTACTATTGTCAATTGCAATTGAAAAAATTTACCGTCCGTCATCAGGAATAATGAGATATCTGCCCGCCACAACATAATGAGTTGCCTGCTATCACACCAGAGATATATAAGCAGCACTTTGCAATGGACAACATACATGAAAAAATTTTATTGCAGAAATGAATAGAGGGTACCAAATTATGCTACTCTGAATTTTTTCAGATTTTTTTGAGACCCGGAACTATTTTTAAACAATTATTGAAAGTCCTGTGATTTCAGTTGGCACCCCTGATGCCTTAATAAAAAGGATAGAGACTGGACGCCTATTGACGCCTCCAGGGGGCGTGGCCGCACTTTCAATAATTATTTAAAAATAGTTCTGGGTCTCAAAAAAATCTGAAAAAATCAGAGTAGTATAATTTGGTACCCTCTATTCATTTCTGCAATAAAATTTTTTCATGTATGTTGTCCATTGTCCTGATATAACATAGCTCACTGTTACACATGATCGTGGCAGGCTAATGGACAATTTGCATCAACTTTTTTTAGTAGCTCAATCGAAAGAGGAGGTCGAAAAATACAACTGTGAATTTTATGCGATTTTTATTCGTACTGCATCATGGCTAAAAGAGAGGTCACGTGACCTGGAGCCGGCGCCCGTGTCGCCCGTGACGTCACTTAACTGTTCCGTCAAACAAACGATCGACTTTATAACGCTTGCAAACAACCACGTTGCTATGGAAACAAGCAACAATTAATTTATTGTTTACAAGCGTTATATAGACAATCGTTTGCTTGACCAGACAGTTCATGACGTCACGGGCGACACGGGCGCCGGCTCCAGGTCACGTGACCTCTCTTTTAGCCATGATGCAGTACGAATAAAAATCGCATAAAATTCACAGGTGTATTTTTCGACCTCCTCTTTCGATTGAGCTACTAAAAAAAGTTGATGCAAATTGTCCATTATTACAACAATATACTGCACTGATTTAAGGGTAAGGTAACATGAATTAGCTGATTTTGTTGTCCCATTTGATAAGCATGTAAACCTTAGCAAATTCACAAAAATTCTTAAAAAAATTTTAGAGAACGATTTTAGTGCCTAAATTAAATTTTATTATTATTATTAATTTTTTTTTTATTTATTTATTTAAGTTTTTAGTTTGGCTCTCCATGGGAAAGTCCTATGCTGAAAATTAAAAAAAAAAAATAATAATAATTAAAAAAAAATTGACTCGAATAATTGTCTTGAATTTTTTCTATGGCTTTTAGGCACTAATATCTGCCTCTCAAAAAATTTTCAAATTTTTTGTGAATTTGCTAAGGTTTACATGTTAATCAAAGAGGACTACGTTGAACAGCTGATCAGTGTTATCTCTACCTTAACAGTTTGGGAAATGTCAATCATACTTTTTAATGATAGGTACCTGGTTGTCCTTGATTACGTAGATCTCTACCTTAACAGTTTGGGAAATGTCAATCATACATTTTAATGATAGGTACCTGGTTGTCCTTGATTACGTAGATCTCTACCTTAACAGTTTGGGAAATGTCAATCATACTTTTTAATGATAGGTACCTGGTTGTCCTTGATTACGTAGTTGCATATGCTCATGCTGCCAGGCCTGTTGAATCTCTCGGTGGTAGCAGATCGAAACTCGGAGAAATTGACACTTGGGAACGGCTCAAGATCTGCCAGGATCTGTGGGTGAGATTCCTCACAGCCGTACTCGGTCAGCCAATTAGAGAGAGCTGGTGCCGGGCAATAACAAGTCTCGGCATGCACAGTTCCTACGTCAGGGAAAACAAATGTTAAAAATGGTATTTTTTATTTTATCGTCCATCAAAGTTATATTATGTCAATAACTTTACATACTGTAACTGTGTTCAAATTTAAAATTATTTATTTAATTTCTAATATGGTATTTCAGGGACTAATTTCTCTAACAAACTATCAAATTTAAATCAATATACAAGACTGTTTGTAAAATTATGATGAAAAATAACAAAATAACATAATTATTATTATTATTATATTATTATTATATATATCTGCATATCTGCATATGCAGATATTATATATTATCTGCATTTTTATTAAACTTCATAAGTTTTTGTTGTAATTATAGTCTTTAAAATAAATGATTGCAACTTAAAACAGTTGCAACTATTTATTTAAAGAAAGTTAATCCTTGGTTAATTTCTTTACATTTAATTAAAAATTGCTGTTAGTTAAATCTTAATTAAAATTTTACAATAAGTTACCATCTATCTCATATGGTGAATCAGCAACAAATGCATTTTTATAATTCACTTCGATTTTAAGATTGTTGCACGAATTATAAACTTTGAATCTGACGATGAAACTTCCGTCCTGTCTGTCCAGCATCTCCGTCCAAACTCGGCAGTCCCCCGCCTTGGACGTGCCGGTGATTGCAACTTTAAATACATCGTCCGGGGACTTCTCAATCCTGCAGAAAAAAAAATTAGTTTTAATATTCTCATGCATAATGAAAATATACATTATTGTAATTTTGCAGAGCATTCTATTGATACAAGAGTAAAACATAAAATAATTTTTTATAGAAGACGCGCAGAATATTTGCCTTAGTCACCCTCTCCGAGCCTGTTCAACAGAGGCAATGGTGAATTTTTGCACGCTTTCTTTCTTTTCATGGGCACGTTTTTATCTTATTTGTCTGTGACATACAGTCTTTCAAGCGACGTCTTTCCAAAAACTAAGGAAGTGATAACATACAGTACATAATTATGTACTATATAATATATATTTTAAGCAAGCAGGGAATTGGCAGAAGATTTAGAAAAGTTTCAGCTTTGGTTTACATTGAAACGATACAAATTAGAGGACCTATCTTCGAGTCCCATTTGGGTGGCTGCTGCGCCCGGCCTCGTGAAAATCACAGTGCAGCCCGTGGTTCAATCATCTCAGCTCACTTGATGTATGCTTTTTTATTTTAGTGCTTCAGATTAACCCATTATAAAACTGACAATGAAGTCGTTTTATAAGCTAGCCGTTTTGTTTATTTTTTCCCTTCTTCTTTTTTCCTTAGTAAAAATAACAAACAAAAATCATCACCATTGAAAATTCGAGAAATTACTTTGCCCGGACCCATGCAGACCAGACCACTATGCATACAGTACTGTAGAGGGTCCTGCGCTAGACCGCTCTGATGACCGCCACTAAAGATACCGGTAATATAATACCTGTACACCACGCAGCCCGGTAACGGACCCCCTTAAGACATTTTTCAGTTTTAACAATTTTTATCTGCCATATTTAGGGTTCTTAAAATCTGAAAAAATTATTATCATGTTCAATGGAATGTAGCGGCAATTGAGTTTATCATAATTTCAGTTCCATATCAGAGCATCTCTTTGAGTAAAAAAAAAAAAAAATTGTGTGGAGGGACATGAGAAAAAAAATGTCCCGGTTTTGGTCCAGGCCTGCTTTTTTTTGGACTCCTTATAGCCAAAAAAAAGTAAAAAAATAAAATTGTAACCCATTAACCAAATCAGCCTTTTTATAAAAATAACAACTGCAATACCATGGTATTTTTTTTAAATACTATAGTTAATTAAGAAAAAATAAAAACGAATTATTTGTTAAAAACCCTGTTTTTATTCTTTTTTTTTTATTTTTTTTTTTTTTTTAACCAGTAAAAGATTACCAATAAGGTATTGCAGTTGTTATTTTCATGGAAGGGAGGGTTATTTGGTTAATCAGTTACAATTTAATTGTTATTCTATTCACAAGAAAAATATTAATAATGAACGTGTCAATTCTTATTTCTGATAATCTTTGTTTTATATATATTGGAATTATTTGTATATTATAAATTGTATGTATGTATTGTTTTACTAATTTCTTTTTGTGTTTTCAGATATTAAATAACTGTATAATGTAGTCACAATGTACCAACTGGTATTTAATGTGAATAAATAAATAAAAAAAAAAAAAAAAAAATTCTACTTTTTTTGCCTATATATTATAAGGAGCCTAAAATTAAGCAGGTCGGAACCAAAACAGGGCTAAAATCCAAAACTGGGCTGTGCACTCCTGTATAGTATGCATATTTCAGATTTCAGATTTTTTATTAAGTTCTGTGACATACATGTACAGTATGTTTAGAACAAGTCAAACAAATAGAGGCTTCAAGTCAGCTGATTTTTCGGTGATCCCACCCGCTATACCAAACCTATGTAAAAAAAAACGTGAATTCGTTTTTTCACTAAGAATAAGATTTTTCAGGGAAAATTCCTTTACGGAACTTTGGTCCAAACTGAAAAATACAGCACATAATTCAAGATTTAGATTTTTTACTTGATTTATAACCGAGAAAAGTTAAAAAAACACTTTGCTTCATTTTCAAGTGCAAGATGGACCTTAGCGACAAACAGTTGCGCAGCGAAAGCGCATCACTTGAAGCCTCTATACACAATAACACAATTACATAAAACAAAAAAAATATATAATACAGTTAAAGACAATATACAATACAATTTATAATTAAGTTTTTTTTATGCTGAGAAATTCCTTTACATCATAAATAGTATATATGCATATTATATTATATGTACATCACCGGTACATATTATATATATTATATGGAGTATACAGTACATCAGCTAGTATACTGTATATATCATACATTGTGCATTACCGTGCATACATACTATGTACCAATACGCTCTTCGACAAGTATGCATGGCATATTCCACTGACAGTATTAAAAACGCTTCAAGAAATGTTGACTTACTTTTGCCCAGTCGTGTCATACGCTTGAATGTAAAAGTATCTTGCCGGCAGGACAATTTTATCGGCATGCAAACCAGGACCCCAAATTTTACATTTTTTTGGGTCAACTTTACGACTTTTTGCACAACTCAAACACAGAACATTAAGAAATATGTATATTATTAATATTGTCTTCATATTTAGGACAATTATTTCAAGTTTTCACAGAAAAAACTTAAAAACATGCAAAATAACAATCGTAACAATAAGGGGGCGTACCTCAGACTCGGTATTGTCATTGTCGTAAAGGGTTACAGCACTATTGCATTATTGCACAGCATTTGAATAAATAGTGCTCTTTAATTGGTTTAAATATGCCTAGTTTATGACGTCATAGCTTATCCTCAGGTTATAAGAACATTATACGCGCAGAAACAATAAAATATACGATTTTTTGCGACTGACTTGATGAGATGAGAATCGTTTCCCGAATTCTCCGAAGAATCGGGGGTAATCGGATGCAATCGGATGAATCCGCCGGTAAACACAAGGTCAATCCTGAGGTCAATCAGCTGAGCTGATAAAAAATTTAATTTACTGCGGATGACGTGGTTAAAATCGTATTTTTATCTTTTTTTGCTGAGTAGTGCTGCTGCTGTTGTGTTGCTGATTGTACTAAGTATTAAAGGGCAAAGTTCTTTAATAAAATTCCTGGTCGCATCGCAACCTACTTTAACATTAACGTCTTGCATAATTTAATTCAAGATGTCTTCGATAACGAAAGGTGAATTTCTCTCCTTCTACTGAACGACATTTTACACTGCAAATAATGTTCTTTTCTTGCAGGTATTTTCATTGTTGCTGCAAAGAGGACACCTTTTGGTACTTATGGAGGTAAATTTGTGAAGAAGAGTGCCTGCGACTTGCAGACGGTGGCTGCACAAGCTGCCCTTGCGTCGGGAGGCATTAAACCTGAAAATGTTGATTCTACCGTTATTGGAAATGTTCTTGGAGTGAGTATATAATAAACTATAATTAACTGTGCATATCGCACATACAATGGCGTATGTAGCCAGAGGGATTTTTCGCCTTTGGGGGCCCTGCTAGGGAGGAACTGGGAGATGCTATATATTCATAATTAAGGCCAAAAGAATTAAGTGGGTGTAAGAAAGGTACGTGCACGTGAACCCACCATGGATGTATTTTCCCATGTGTGACCAATTCGGAGGAAGGAGGGACCTCAAACCTCGGTCAGTACTGCATACATAAAAAGATACAGTAAAAAAAGAGTCATTAATTAAACTTTTTATTAAACACTCTTACAAGGGTTTAAAAGTGCGTTGAGCATGTTGCGTGCCACCATGGTATAGCCACGTTTGCCGCAGATCATTAAATCCTTAAATCGACATAATTAATTATATAGTGTGTGGTACTGGTACATACATAAGAATACAATATATTGTAGTATACTGTATTCTTCCAAACTGGTCCTTAAACCATTCATTTTATTTACTAATTAATGTATCTGTAAGTCATTAAAAGATTCTAGTTACTAAAGTTTCTATACTCTTTAAATTTTCATGAAACTTTGATTTGACGAATGCTTTTGGTGTAATTGCAAATGTAATTAATGGTATATATAATATTATGCATATTAACTGTATGCATACAGAGTATAATAAAAACTATATATGCTTAGAGGAGGTTTCCACAGCTATTTTCTCACAAATTGTTTAGCTTGATTTGATTAACTTTTTATCAAAATATAATAACATTCAATTTTTTTCCTGCTGCATTAACACTTTTCCTTTATGTTAATGTAGAAGATTTTAAATTAGGATAGAGGTCTAAAAGACTGCTGAACATCATTTAAAAGCTAAGCAGAGAACACGTTAGGAAACAACACAGCGAGCTAACATATTTGTGTGCAGGCAACCTCCACCGACTCCATCTACCTGTCTCGCCACGTGATGCTACGTTGTGGAATTCCAATTGCCAAGCCTGCCCTCACCGTGAACAGGCTGTGTGGATCAGGCTTTCAGTCCATCATCAACGGAGCTCAGGTAAAATAAATTAAAATGAGGTCAACTGTTGTTCTCTTGGCTCTAATACAGTAGCTTGTAGTCCATAACGTTTCACCTTATAAACATTTACTCACTCTTTCTAACTTAAGAATTTACTACATTACGTAAATTAAATTTCCCAGCACCCAGTTAAAAATAAATCTGGGTGCAAGGCTGGCATTAAGTTTAAAAAAAATGGCAGTTCAAAAAAAAGTATATAATTCCAGTACAAGCATTTTCAGATGATTCTTTTTAATTTACAATAAGAAAATACATTCATTCAATTTGTGCCTTTGGCTGGAGGAAATAACAACGTGATCTCTAATAATATTCCAGAATATTTCTGCTGGAGACTCGGGCGTTGTTTTGACAGGAGGGGTTGACAACATGAGCCAGTCCCCCCACATGGTGCGAAACCTCCGGTTTGGTGTTGCTCTGGGCACCTCGCCCGAGCTCGAGGACTCTTTGTGGGCCGGACTCACGGACTCTTACTGCAAGCTGCCCATGGCTCTCACCGCCGAGAACTTGGCTGACCAGTACAAGATCTCGCGAGACGAAGTCGAGGAATACGCTCTCCGCTCACAGGCCAACTGGAAGAACGGTAATTAAGTCAATGACACAGGATTCCTCTGATGATCCTTGATAATAAATAAAAGGGAGCATGTATTAAAATTACATTGAAATCCCAATGTTTAAAGTCTTGAAAATTATGGACCTAAATTGATGACTGAAATATAAATTTAAGAAATGTGATCTTAAATAATGCTGTGTGAATTACACTTAAAATGTCTTTGCATCATTTATTCGTTTATCTTCCATCAATACTTATAAATTCACTGTTATTGTAATTTGCTTGATTTGTTGATATTTTGGGGAAGTTGACAAATTTTGATCATGTATTCCCCTTATTGAAGCTGAAAATAAAAATTTAATTATGAATTGGAAGTGAATTAAAGATATAAATTTTAAATTTCATCATCAAAATATAATTACATGTGTCGGTCTATGCAACAAAATTTTGACCATATTAATAAGATTCTCTTAATTGAGAGTTAAAAATTGAACTTTTTGCTCCAGCTCACGACAACGGCTACTTTAAGGCTGAGTTGGCTCCCGTCTCCATCAAGTTCAAGGGCAAGGAGGTTTCCATCGACACTGACGAGCACCCCAAGCCGGCCTCCACCAAAGAAGGCATCGCCAAGCTGCCCTCCATCTTCAAGAAGGGAGGAACTGTCACCGCAGCCACCGCCTCTGTAAGTTGACATCAAGCAAGAGACTCAATTACTCACTGGAATTTGAGTCCTAGGTCTCTTAGTTGATTTCACTTTGCTATTGTGTAAACTCCTCTCCTCTGAAAAGTTCCTTCCCTTCTGCTGCCTTGTTGATCACCATGCCGTGCATTATACTTACGGGGCATGGTACAAGGCTGCAGAAGGGAACTTTTCAGAGACAAGGAGTCCAGACAAAGCTGTCGTTTTTCCTGAACCATTGCTGGACGGTGCCAATGTGGAAGTGTGTCGATTCTTCGATGATAACAAACTTCAGCACTCTCACTTCCTAAATTTCAAATTATTAACTCTTACTGAATTATGAGTAAGTCAGAGGTACTTTGTTTTGTTTGTTTTGAGATGTGTATGATTGACTCCAGTTGAAGCAATTTTGCTACAAAGTTATGGCCAAGTCAGATGAAGTTTGTTGGTGTTCTGATCATTCTATATTCTATTCTCTCTACAATCCTATTTCAGTCTCAGCATGAGAGCAAGATTTTAGAAGGATAAAAGTTCTTCATTCAAAATCAAGGACCCTAAATGACTGGTCGAAAATGTCAAGTTAATGACTTCAATTACTGATATAGATTGATATCAACATAATTATACAGTAGCACGGTGAAAGAAAGATTCTCATTTTGTCTTCCTCAGGGAGTGTGTGACGGCGCAGGTGCCGTGGTTCTGGCCAGCGAGGAGGCTTGCACCAAGCTGGGTCTCAAGCCGTTGGCCCGCCTCGTAGGCTACAGCGTGGTGGGGGTGGAGCCTAGCATCATGGGCATCGGACCCGCGCCAGCCATCAGCATGTTGCTGAAGAGGGCGGGCAAGTCTCTCTCTGACATCGATCTCATTGAGGTGAGTTTTCAAATTTGAACTTTTCTACTGTTTAAGGTGAATTTTAGGTAGTGGAGCTGGGTTGAAAAGTACTCAAAAGTGTGAACTATTTAGAGTTAAACTATTTTATAATCATGATGATAATCAAGTCATCTAATGTTATTTCACCTAAATTTCAGCAGTTTCATGCACTGATTTTTTTTTTAATAAAATGAACTAAATTTTGAGCCTACTAGTTTGAAACTGGCCTTCTTTCAGTTCTTATAATGATTATAACCACACATTGTTGATGATATATTAAATAAAAAAAAACAGTATAAAAATGGAAGCAAAGCTGAAGTAAAGAATCATTTCCGTTATTCCCCCTCCTATCAAGAGACTGTCTGTCACAGATCAACGAGGCGTTTGCGGCACAGACCCTAGCGTGCGCCAAGGAGCTCAAGCTTGACATGAGCAAGCTGAACGTCAACGGTGGTGCCATCGCTCTTGGCCACCCCCTGGCTGCCTCGGGATCTCGCATCACCGCCCACCTTGTCCATGAGCTCAGGTAATCTGAACGTTCATAGTTCAGTATGTAGACGAACCTTATCTAATCTATTAGAGATAAGGTCCATAAAATAGTATATTTTTTTAAACAAATACACAAAAGAAGTAATTTGATTTATTTTATATTTGCAGTATAATAATATAAAAATGCAGTATAATGACTATAGTGTGCTTAATAAAGTGAGGTGAAACACTCTGTATTATAATAGTTATTGCATGAAGAAATAAGACTATTTTTTTCCATGAGTTTGCACTACAATTATAAATTCATTGACGGGGGGTCATAGATAGAATCAATTAGCTCACATTAATTATGAGCATATTGTTTGAAGTCTACTCTTATCAAGGCCAAACAATGTGCTCCCTTCAATTGATTATGTCAATTAATAATATCATAGCAAATTAAAGAAACTAAGGCCATGTAATAATTAATATTATTAAGGCATTTAAATTTTAATCCTGGATTTCTTAAGTATGAAATGTGAGAAAGGACATATTGTATCATACATGTCGATATATGCTGGGATATAATATTCTCTATGGATCAAAAAGAATATTTAGCACTTGTTATGAATGCAAAGTACAAGAATTAAAAGAGGCTGTTTATTTTATTTAGGAGGAGGAAGGCCAAGCTTGGCATCGGCTCCGCTTGCATTGGAGGAGGTCAGGGCATCGCTCTGCTCATTGAGAGTATGTGAACAACGAACAACATTTCCGAGGCCAGCCAACAACTAAGACTGCATCATATTTTTTTTATTACCACTAGGTGTTATCTATAAATAGCGAACTTTTCCACACTAGATATTTTTTTTTAATGATTCCTAACCTAACAATGTTTTTTTGGCTTTTGATACCTTTTAATTATCAGGTGCTTGTTGTTTTATTCTTGCCAGAATAAAAATAAAAATTAAGAAATAATTCTCTAATAAATAAGTATTTATTTTTTCTACCTCCCCATTTAATTAAAAAACTGAGTAAATACATTTAATACTTTGAGCAGCTAATTATATGAAGTACAAAAACCATTATTTAATTTTGAATAAATATAATTTTTTTATTTCATTATACAGGTTCCAGTTATTGTAGCATAATTGTGCAGTTAAATTAAAAATATAATACATTCTTGCACAATTTAGCAATGCAATACATGATCTGTAGATAAGTAGATACTTAATAAGATCTCAAACTAAAAATAATAAAAATTAAATTAAAAACATAACAAAATACGTAGATGATTTGTCTTACACATGCAAGTGAATAAATTTGAAGTCTACAAAAATGGGGAAACAAGAAGATTATGATTTTTTAAAGAAATTTAAGCATCACTTATGGCATGATCCAAATTATAAAAATAATATTTTTTTCAAGGATTAACCATAATGAGTGCTGTATTTCATAATGTACTTGAAGTTTTCAATTTACTCAATTTAGTATATTTTTTTATCAAAGCAAAACTTAAAATACAGTATATCAAGATTATAATTTGTCTTCAAATTAAATAACATATTTAGATTCTGTACTGATTGAAAATTTACTGTAAAAGTAGGTTATAAAGTGGACAACAATTTTTACAGTACTGTAACTAAAACTGTACATTCTGTAAAAATTTGTTATTGATGAAAGGAGGTCTGAATGTATGCCATCTCGTTACGTCGCTGGAGGTCCTGTTGACGGTTGTGGTCAGGTGTCGATGGGGGGCGGGGCCAGGGACTGATACAACTTGGACACAGCCGTCTGCACGATCTGCTGGAACATTTCGTCCTCTTCGCACGTCACGTCCTGCAAACAACAAAAATGGAAAATTTTTACTGCAGAAATGGATGGTGCAAAGTTATGCTGCTCTGATTTTTTTTTTTTTTTTTTTTAGAGTCCGGGAACAATTTAAAAAAAAAAAAATTGAAAGTTCATTTTATGACAACACTCCACAGAAAGGGTCATTGAAACAGGACTTTCAATAACTTTTTAAAAAAATTTCACGGGCTCTAAAATATTTGAAAAATCAAAGTGACATAACTTTGCACCCTCTATTCATTTCTGCAATAAAACATTTTTTGTACAGTGATCATTGCAAGTTAAATATTATAAAACATAAATTCAAGCAATATTCCCTTATGCATTTTTAAAGCAGAATAATAAGTAATGAATGTAGATGACACACATCGTCCCTATCTGCTATATCAGGTGAGTGCAACAATGAACTTTATGCTTTACCAGTTTACAGCTCCTAATTGCACGCACCTCATAGAGCTTATATGTTATTGTTACAAATATGGTAGGCAGATAGCTCATATACTGGTAATCTATTTCTTACATTATACTTACACTAAAAAATGCAATCTTTCTCAATGGTTTTCTTATGGATATAATTGCTTTTTATAAGCATTATATTGTATAATATAGTGTTCAGGTTACAAAACATAGATTGTTTTTCTACGGGAGCCGGATGTTTGGTCGCAGGATATTTGGTCGCAGGATGTTTGGTCGCGGTATTTTGGTCGCAAGGATGTTTGGTCGCAAGGATGTTTGGTCGCAAGGATGTTTGGTCGCAAGGACGTTTGGTCGCAAGGACGTTTGGTCGCAAGGACGTTTGGTCGCAAGGACGTTTGGTCGCAAGGACGTTTGGTCGCAGGGATGTTTGGTCGCAAGGATGTTTGGTCGCAAGGATGTTTGGTCGTAAAAGGCCGGATGTTTGGTCGCAAGGATGTTTGGTCGCAAGGATGTTTGGTCGCATAATAAAGTAATATAAATTAATTTTTTTTTGCCCTTTTTTTCTTTGTGCAAGCTCATAAGGGTGCATTCTAGATTGTTTAAACTATTTAACAATAAATTCTTTTGAATTTTTGAATTTCTTTATTGTTAAATGAATATTTTATCAAATTATTTTATTTACTTCAAAATACTTGGCTAGTTGAACGTTGGGGGGCAGGGCGAGTGTACAAATAAGGTACCACAAACCTTTCTGGCAGATCTGGAGCCGGGTACCATATTAGCATTAAGTAGTGTGTTCCCAACAGTTTGTATTAAGCTATGTTTTTTCCATTTTTCACAGTGTATTTTCCGTTGTGTTCAGTCAAATGGTTTGCAAAAAATGTACCAGAAAAATGTAGAGTTTGCATTAAAATGTAGACTTGTAGCTGCTCTAGCAATGGTCCCCTTACAATATTTAGAAAATGCTTTTCAGGCTTTAATTGATTATTTGCCTATTGAGTTGGAGCCAGTTCTCAATTACTTTGAAAAACAGTTTCTTGGTAAAAGAAACCGTAGGGGGCATAGGAAAAATACTCTCTATTCCCCACATAAATGGAATCAGTATGAATCAATTTTAGATGAAGCACCGACAACAACTAATGCTTTGGAGGCGTGGCATAGAGGACTGCAGTCACATTTAAACTGTGATCATCCTAACATATGGAACCTTATTGTCATCTTGCAAAAAGAGGAAGCTCTGTGTGCTTTCAAGGTCGAGCAACTATCTGCAGGGCATCAAATGCCCAAAAAAAAAAAAGACAGTTCAATCTGCTCATAGGTTGCATGAGCTCGTAGGTAATTTCGATGAGAATGACATTATTCATTACCTTCGAGGAATTGCCCACAATTTCACCTTCTAGTATGGTCATTACTGTTTTCTCTATCAAATAAAAACTATTTTTTATGTGAAATTTGGTATTTAGTTTATAAAAAATAATATCAATGTTATGTGAATTGTTTTTTTGTTTAATTCGAAAAAAATACATAATTTATCTTATCGTATTATATAGTATATTATAACATAATTTTTTTTACATTTTTATTGATTAAATTCATTAAATTACGTTATAAGTTTCAAAGTAGATGGTACAAAGTACATAATTTTTTTCATGTTGTAAGATAGTATTTGTGATGGATTTTCTATGTCATGTAAAAAAAATGAATAAATCTATACTAAATGATTATTTACTTAAATTATTGTGTTCCTCTTTGTAGCCTATATATGATTTTGTCCGATACTAGTTTAAAATTTTAAGTGCTATTATACAGCATAACCATTCGTGGCTTTATGATTGGTGCATTATTTGACCATACTTATCACGAAAAAAAAAGTAGCCTACACTGCCTTTCAATAATTCATATAATTCTTATAATTAATAGTTAAAAATCCTTGCGACCAAACATCCTTGCGACCAAACATCCTTGCGATTAAACATCCTTGCGACCAAACATCCTTGCGACCAAACTTCCTTGCGACCAAACATCCTTGCGACCAAACATCCTTGCGACCAAACATCCCTGCGACCAAACATCCTTGCGACCAAACATCCTTGCGACCAAATATCCTTGCGACCAAACGTCCTTGCGACCAAACATCCTTGCGACCAAAATTCCGCGACCAAACATCCTGCGACCAAACATCCTGCGACCAAACATCCTAGACCCTTTTTCTACATACTGTACAGTGGAATTTTATTGAGCAAAGGTTTAAAAAAATTAGTATTGACATAGTAAAATTTTTAACATTAATACTGTATACAATATCATTAGAATCAAAGCTGATAACCAGCAAAATTATGTGATAGAGTTTTTCAGGAGGTTTTATATTTTCTTTTTAAATGTCCAATTTTGATTCTGGCAGTCTTGTTTAGATTAGTTTAGCTACATACCTTTATGAAAGTAAACTCAACATCAAAATAAAAATTACAAAAATAAACTTACCAAATCAACAAGATCAATGTTTGCTTTCTTGCCATCAACAGAGACGTACAGCTTTTCTCCTTTAAAGATTTTCGGTACAGATTCTTCTCCGAACATTTCTTGGAGCATTTCGATCAGACACTCCTTGAAATGCATGCGGTCCATTTTCAAGTTTGTCGCTGGGAAGAATTTGGGCGGCTCATCGAACGACTCTGCTTGGAGGACAGCAGTGAGCACCGTGTCAGCATACATGTCGTTGACGGGACTTGCAACCCACTGAAACAAAATTGATTAATTTGCATCATGGTGCTAACTTAAAAATTAAGATTTTCAATCGAATTTGATGATTTGTATTTATAAATACCAATTGTACTAATACTGTAGCTTCAATTATGTGGCAACAAATAACACACTAATAAAAAATATTGTACTTATTCCACTAAAAATATTAAACGCTTTTAATAAGGCACAGTAATAGTTATAAAGAAAAAAAATAATGCAGTAGTTATTCTGACATTCAGTTGTGTGTGCTAAAAGGTAAAAGTGAAACACAAATTGCTTGATGTAAAGAAATGATCTAAATTGAAAAGATCAAAACAACAATGATAAAGTGACTGCACTTATTTCTTGGACTGACCTCGAGAGTGACGACCTTGTTCTCCAGGGAGAGGTCAATGACCCCGAAGACCCGCAGTTTGCGCTCCTCCAGGGCCTCCACGCTGCTGGACAGCTGACACAGCAGGTGGTTCAGCAGAGCGATGGGACCGCTGTAGTGCATGCTCTGTCGCTGCAGCACCTGGCTCATGCTCATGTCGGTGTACTCTGGGGATGTTTTTAAACCATGTCACGTTCTGATGCCTTTCAGCTGTTGTGATTAGGAATACCAGAAAGTGCAAAGAGAAGGTTTTGAAGCTGACAGTCTCATATAATAGACAACTTACATAAAAATATTTTGTCGCAGGAATGAATAAAGATAGTTTGAGCTTTTAGCTGTCATTGACCCAGCAAAAAGAGAAATTTTGATTAATTTTTCTCTTCCCAACAAATCTTTCTCTATCATATAATTATGTTACTATCCTCTCTTTTTAAGTAAATAACACTGCTTAGTTCATTTTTTTTATGAAAAATTAATTAAGGAATGAATATAAGGCACCAAATTATAATACTCTGATTTTTGTCAGATTTTAGCTGGGAAGTACTGTATTGCTAAAAAGTTAAAACAAGTTCAGATTTGACTCCCCTTTTAGTCACATTAGTTTCTTTGTTCTTCCTTCCCCCACCCCCTTTTTTTAAAGATGTTTAGATGGAATAGTGGGAACAAAATTAGCTGACCTAAAGTCTCTATAGGGCCACTGTCTCATACTATTTCAAGTTTGCTACAATTTCATATACAATGACAATACCCACAGAGCAGGGGCAATATATCAAATATCAACTGATATTTGATAATCTGATAATGTGTGTATGTATAATATGTTTGTGTGTGTGATTGTCTTTTTTTATATATATATATACTGTATATATTGAATATTTGACGTGATCCATGTTGTTAATTGTACAACCAGTTGTTCGAATAAAATAAAATGAAAAAATAAAAAATAAAAATTAATGTGAATAAATAAATGTCTTGACTGCCAAGAGTTGGAACATCATAGTTATTATTACAAGGAAAGGGGACCATTCAATGTTATTAAAAAATTCTGAAAGATTTAAGGTTAAATATATAAGCTTTGCATGGGTCTACAAGCCAAGTCAAAATTTTAGGTCTGGCAAACCAAGCAGTGCATATGTTACCACCAAAAACCGAATTCGGGCAAAAGCCGAAAAAAAAGAGCAAAACTAGTTTTGAGCATCAAGTTAAGCTCAAAACCCGAAATAATCGATTACTTCGGGTTTTGAGCTTAACTTGATGCTCAAAACTAGTTTTGCTTAAGTCGAAATGAGCAAAACCCGATGAAGACTTTTACATCGGCTTTTGTTCATTCCCATTTGAACAAAACTAGTTTTGTGTATCAAGTTATGATCAAAACCCGAAGTAAGTTTTTATTTCGGCTTTTGAGCGAAATTTGAGCAAAACTAGTTTTGCTCATTTTTCAAAGACAATTTATTTTTTATTTTGAATTTGAGGATCTGATGAATTTGAGGGGGAGGGCATCCCCAAGGAACGTTATGGCTGTTGTAAAATCTGTAAAATTACTTTGGGTTTTAAGCTTAACTTGATGCTCAAAACTAGTTTTGCTCATTTTTTTCGGCTTTTGCCCGAATTCGGTTTTTGGTGGTAACACATGCACCTTGGCAAAACCAGGGCCTAGCAGGGCCTTTGCTAGAGGGTTCTAGTTAGAGCACACATTACTGAAAAGTATTTTAACCATTATTTCTTGCTGCTGAAAACCTAAAGTGATATTTGCAGCAATGCTCACTTGGCAGGTCCGACGAGGAGAGCATGTGGTAGTTGAAGTTTCTCTTCACCAGAATGCCAGACAGTTTGTGACCCGGCTTCGGAGACTCCATGGCTAACGTCCCCATCACCTTTGCCATCTTCTCTCCCCTGAAATAGAGCTCGACGGCAACCGTGTTGCGGGGGTTGTGAATTTCAATCTTCGTGTTGGGGTCGTCTTCGTACTCCCTCATCAGAGCTGCCTTGAGCCGGCTCATTTCGTTCTGCTCTCCGTGCACCAGAACCTGCAACACGGGTGTAGAATTTTAAACTATTTTGTATCTAATTTTTAATTAAAGAGGAGTCAGCGAGTTGAGTGCGCAGTGCATGACGGGAATGACGTCACGCACTATTTATGTGCATACGAAAAAGTTGCGTCGGCTCCTCAAAAGCTGCGCAGTAGAAATTTATGCAAGTTGCGCAATACGAGCATCTGCTGAAGTTATATAGTGTTGTTGATCCCGTTGATCCAGTCAGCTGTTAACCCGTAGACCGCAACATTTGAAATGAAAATTTGCCTCGGATTTTGGTATTGTATCAGAATTTTCTCAAAATTTTTATAAAGGGCTAATAAAGGTTATGACACTTTCTGATTCACCATAATATGTTCTATCTTAGAATATTTTTTAAACACATTTTACGGGAGATTGCGAAAGAAATTAAAGTTCGAATAAAAAAGAAGCCACGTTTTTCGAGCGTTAGCATGGAGTAGATGGACGAAGTCATCGACTTTTAGACCCAAATGCTCAGAATTTTTACGAAGGACGGTCTCAACTGATTTCAGATGCTTATTTATGGTGCTCCAAAGTAACTTTTTACATGCAAGAGAATGAGCTTTACCATCGGTCAATTTTTCGCTCACTCTACTTTAACATGAAAAATCGCCTGCAAAATTTATTTTAGTGAAAGAAAATGACAAGATTGTCGCAGCATTCATCATCTTTCAATAACTAGTGTTTTTATGGGTCTTGTGTCTAATTTTTGTTGAGTGAAATTTATTAAACACTAACTATTCATTAAAAAAAGCTAAACAAACACTAGGCTAGAAAAGATCTTCATTGAAGTTTAGGCAAGCCCATTTTGCACCACATTGCAGTCTTTAATGCATGCTGAACCAAATTTGTAATAAGTCAAAACTGGGACTTTGTTCTGTCAAAGAAACAAAGTAGGGGGGAAGGAGCACGGAATTTCAAAATTTTATTAACGAAAATTCCCAGCCTAGCTAATCAACAGCATTGATACATTGTAGAACGCTAAAGCCATAAAGATATTAAGGTTGTCAGGTAATTTTCATTTGAATTTTTAATGATTAACTTTACTAAACTTTTTTCCTACAAGTTAGTGTCTTTTGCTTCGAAGAACAGTTAACTCACCACGTGAGGAGGTTTGAGGATGCGGATGAACTCGCTGGTCTGCTGGTAGTCGGTATGTGCCGAGAACGAAATGTAGTCCACGGACATTTTGAGGGGAAGTTTCTGCCCCGACATCGTTGTAATCTCCTCCGGCTCGGACAGAATCATCTTGGCCAGCGTTCCCTCCACACAGTAGCCTGAGGGACACAAGAGAATTGTTTTTCTTTCCAATGATTAAAAAATCAATACATACATACATACATACATACATAACATGACGCCATATCCCTTTACGGGGTAAGCCAGCAGCACCATTACCTCGGCTGTCTACAAATTGCCCTCCAAAACACTCGATTCTTGCATACTCCACTTGCTTCAGAAATACTCATAACACTCTTTTGCCTTCTGCACTCTCTATTACACTGTGTACTTTTAACACTTCTGTTCTTCAAACATTCTGCAATCACATCCAACTAAACTTTTTTAGGTCTACCTAATCCTTTCATGCCTTGTATACTACCTTTATAAAACACCTGTTTTGCAATTCGTTCAACACCCATTCTCTCAACATGTCCAAACCAACGTAGTGTACTTCGTTCATATTTGTCAATTACGCTTTCTTTCACTCCACACTCATTCATCACCCATGTGTTTCTCACTCTATCCATCCTAGTTTTACCACACATATTCCTTAAAAAACTCATACCAACAGCATTCAACTTACTCCTATGCTTTGTTTGACACACCCATACTTCAGATCCATACATCAAAGTTGGTATTAGGACAGAGTTATACACAGCTAGCTTAGCCGTATTAGACAACAGCTCAGTGCGACACAACCCTGCCATACTACCCACAATCCTCCTGCCAGCACTTAAAAAATCCAATTTTGATTATATTTTTAATGAAGCAGTCCCCCCCCCCCCTTATCTCAAAATTCAGCCAAAGTTGCCTCTCCTTTTAAATTATAACTTAACAAGTATACAAAATTATACAAAATTTCTTATTTCATTTTCCTCATAGCCTTAACAGCTGATGATAATTATAATTTTTAAATTAATTTTATTTATGTAATTTTATTATCTCTTTCATGGGCACTGTACTGTACAATAATATAATGCATGACATTATTATAGTCAAAATTAAAAAATAAATAAAAAAAAAAAGGAAAAACAGCCCATGAGGCAAATGAAAAAAGATTGGTGAGTAGTTAAAATGTTCATTCACCCAAAAATATTAATATTTTCATCTTGATTTACAAACTACAGATGAGCTACCGGTACAAAATTCAGGAACACTAGATCCAAGCTGGTTAGATTGAGTTCTTCTAGGGAAGGACTAGTAACAATTGACTTGCCTGCAATGATGACTCCATTCTTGACGTCCGTACACCACGACTCAAACAGCTCCCTCGAGAGTCCGCTCTGCATCATTCCGGGAGAGGCCATCACCACACATGGACCCACGTCTTCAAAATGATCGATACCCTGGAACAAGCACAAATTATCTTCAGTGTGTTTAGATTATACTTTAACAAGAATCTAAAAAAAAATACAATTAAAACATGTGTATATGCCGGTACCTTTCTCAAATCTTGTTTTTTGTTGTTTGGTTCTGTTTCTTTGTTTTTCAAAATTGTCATTTTAATTTACATTTAACACTTGCTAAACTAACTATTTCTCTGCATGAATGCAGAACTTACTTTGAGGTTGGAAATGTGCTTGAAGACAAAGGGGTTGCTGACTGAAATCTGCCTCCTGATTTTGTCGTTCATCGCGTTGATGTAAGTCTGGTAGACGGCCATGCATTTCTTTGCGAGCGACGATGCGTAGTAGATTGGGATGTCGTGCAGCTCCGGGTGCAGGCTCCAGTACTCATCTGTTAGTCAGGGAAACTAATCAATCCTCAATTCTTGCATACGAAAAAATCACCAAGGTTATTCCTTCATGTTTTCTTTATTACATATTTGGACCTCGAGTTATTTATTGTGAATATTTTTATGAACCCTCTCAGCATAGGGAAAGACTATGACTATGACATCAAACATCCTTCCCATCATTTTTGAGGATGTTAGAAGGTTAAAAAAAATTGACAAATTTGCTCTATCCAAACATGAAACACAAAAGAAGATTGTCCATTACGTTCTTGGCAATAAAAAACAAACGTACGCAATTCAATACAAATTTTATATCTTTTTAGAGAAGAAATTGAGCTTTAATAGATTTCATTTTGAGAGCGAAGCACACAATACAAACAACAAAAATAGTAGGAGAAGTTTAGCACACAAGGATTTATAAATGACTTCATTCAAGTGAGCTCACCCAGGATGAGGAGAAGCTCCTGCGCTCGTCCGAGGGCAAACACAGGAATGAGGCAACGCCCGCCACGGTTCACAATGTCGTTGACCAGCCCTGTGAAACGACCTTCACGCTCCTCTCGCTTCTCGTGGATGTGAGTGCCGTACGTGCTCTCCTGAAATGAGCAACAATGTATCATTTTTTACTTCAGCACCCTAACTAGAGGAATGTATGTACCATCCTGCCTCTACAGTGGAACACTGCAAGTGCACTGTTTCTAATTCAACACACTGTTGACACAAAATAAACAACCCTGTGTATTTCACAGAAGTTTAACTTGTCTGAGGGTTATTTTTTCTACAAGACCTTATGTGAAATTGACAACAGTTTTAGAATCATACCATATTTCTTTAAATTATCAGTTAATCTGAATATAAGTCCAATTACTCACTGTAATTAATACATCGGGATGTACACTTGGGATTTCTGCGGCCATCAAATGCCTGTCTTCCTGTCTTGAGAAGTCACCAGTGTAGAGGATCTGCAAAACACATTGTTAGCCGTCCGCAGTTCCAAACTTAACGTTGGTTACCTTGACTCCGGCAATTTCAATCATGAACATGGCAGCTCCCAAGACGTGACCGGCATTGTAAGCCCAGAACTTGACTCCAAACACATCCTTCTCCTCGTGGAAGTTGATGGTCTCGATCTTGTCCATGCTGTTCTCCAGGTCACTCTCTGTGTACAACATCTGTTCTGTGGCAATGTTGCTGCAAGCATCAACAGTGTCAGAGAAGACATTGGGTCTTACAACAAAAGGACCTCAAAAATTTAATTGCAGATGTGGACGGAGGGTGCAAAGTTACTCTGATTTTTCAATATTTTTTAGACTCGTGAATTTTCTTTAAAAAAAAATATTGAAAATTATTTCTGCACTCCTTAATACAAGGATAGGACTTTGCCCCCACGAAAAGGGATGTGCTTGTAAAAATATTTCCAATCATTTTTTAAAACTATGAAATTTTTTTAAAACAAAAATCAGAGTGGCATAATTTTGCCACCTATTCATTTCTACATTTTTTTAAAGTACATAGATATTCTATTCTTGTAGTTCTCTAGTACACGTTGCTACATAAAACAAGAGTTTGAAATTTTTAAACTTTAAGTAGAAATAGACAGACATGAAAACATTGTATTTAAGGTATAACCTGAGAATTTGTCTGTCAAGGTCAAGAGGCGTGGCTATAGTGGCAACACTGTTTGCATTGGAATGCAAATAATTTTTTAGGAGGGGGTGATGACATCAGTCCTTGAGAACGTTGCCACATTTCTCATCACATATAGGAAACGATCATCGCCACGGTTCAAAATATATGAAAACAATTCAGAAAAATAGTCTAAAAAATTAGGTTTTAGTAAAAAAAAAAAGTAAAAGAATCTGTTGTATAGTTTTTTTGCAATGCTAATTAACAAATTTAACATTGGAAGGATACAAAATTCTCATTAAAATAAATTAGTTATAATTAAACCAACGGTTAAAAAATTCCGAAAAAATTCAGAGCTAATTTGACGATTGTTGTAAGTCCACCAAATTAATTTGAAGAAAATCTGTTGTAGTGAATTTTTCGTCCAAATTTCTCAGGTTAAGCCTTAAAGGAGCATATTTTTTAATACTCAGGTCATTATTTACAGATTTTTCTAAGGATGAGAATTTAAAAAATATATATATATTAAAGAACAGTACACAATCACGAATCAGTACCATTTTCTAGAAAAAGCATTACCTTGTGAGACCTGATAATTATTTTTTAATATCAGAAAAACATTAATTTTTAACGTTCTGTTCAGTAAAAAATCTCATTTCTGTATTTTAGGTTTACTTCAGTAACAATAATCACCTGACTTTGATGTAATCAGAAAGCAGCCATCTGTAAATAGCCTTTGTTGCATGGGTCATAAAACAGCGGCCTTTGAAGCTTGTTTTCTGCAAGAACCAAGGTAATGCTCCACAGTGGTCCAGATGAAAGCTGAGGGGAAAATCATTAATTACTGTAAATTATGTTAAAACAGAGAACTAATATGTTTTTTACACACATTTTCAAAAACACATTTTTTTTATAAAAGGCTTTATTTACAGTATTTATTTTACATTTTTAACAATTTGCTTCAAATAAAACTAGACATGATTATATAATAATTATTTATGAAGGTAAGAAGCAATATATGATATTAAAAAAGAAAAAAAATACTGGGTACTCATTTATTAAATAATACAGTAATATATTTATTAAATTTATTCCAAATACGGCTTCCAACCAATTTTTCTTTTTTTTTTTTTTTTTTTTTTTTTTTTTTTTTTTTTTTTTGCTATGATAAAAAATTGATGACATTTTTTCTTAGTAATTATTGAAGCCACTATTTTTTATTTCTTTGAATTTATTTTGTTTTTGTATGAATTTTTATGGGTGAAATTTAATAAAATCACTTGAAGATTTAATAAAACAAAGTACAAGAGAACATTGTCCATTCCACAAACTTTTATACTCACTGAGAGATGAGAAGCAAGTCTATTTCATCTGCCTCTATGAGATCCACAAACGGAAGGGCGTCCATTCCGGAGAGACCGGGGTGGATTCCACAGTCCAGCTGCGGAGACAAATTTGTAACGAACGCCAACGTCTGCCGACATTATCATCACTTACCATGATCTTCTTGCCCTTAAATTCCAGCATGATACATGACCGTCCTACTTCTTGACCAGCCCCCCTGAAAATTAATGATCTCGTTAGTACTTGTTTCAGGATTACATCAGATCATTACATCTTTTGATGATCAGTTGGTTTCATATATGGAGTTTTAGAGTGAGAGATCTTAGTTTATTGTTGTGCATAAGGTCGATTGGGTGCAGAAAGTGTACACTGGACAGGGTTTATGATCACACCTAATGAAGATAATATTAAATCATTACACGGCAAGTGTGGCTAAATCATACCACGGTGGCACGCAAAGAACTCAACATACTTCTAAACTTCCCATAACTGTCCGCCCCCACCACCCTGGCAGCAAGTTAAGCTCGGTCTAGTGAGGAACATGGCACGGAAATGCATGCAAACACAAGCGAGATTGCTTGTTTTTCTTGCAAGTGACTGTTGCAAAAATAGAATGGTAAGGCAGTATGGAATTTTTCATATGCACACGTCAAACCAGAAGAGTTATGGATGGGTAGAATGAGAAAATGGAGATTAGTTGCAGATGACTAAAAGGTGTGGAGGGATTATGAAAGTGTGTCGAAAATGATTCAGACTTTGGTGTGGGAGTCACTCGAGGAAAGGAGAAGATACAACCAATTAGGAAGTTTGTTTAAAGTTAATAGGGATATGGCAGGTTGGAGTGAGTTTAGTGACAGAACTAGGAAAGGTAGATATATTGGGAGGGGGGATCATCAGTGGAAGCTGGAGTTCAGGGGTAGTGGAAGTGATGTGGGAAAGTACTGTACTCCTTTATAAACCGAACAGTGAGATTTAGATTTTTAGATTTAGATTTTTAACGCTCTGCGGCAAATGTGGCTAAACCACGGTGGCTCGCAATATAGTGCTCAACGCACTCTTAAATCCCCCGTAACTCTCCGCCCCCACCACCTCGGACGGCAGGGAGTTCCACTCCCTCACTGTTCGGTTTATGAAGGAGTATGCATACTTTCCCACATCGCTTCCACTACCCCTGAACTCCAGCTTCCACCGATGATCCCTGCCGTCCGAGGTGGTGGGGGCGGAGAGTTACGGGGGATTTAAGAGTGCGTTGAGTACTATAATGCGAGCCACCGTGGTTTAGCCACATTTGCCGCAGATCGTTAAAATCTAAATCTAAAACCATAACAGTCACAAGTTGTGGAGTACAGTATGTGACAAAACAATGCCAGCATGGGAAAGGGACCTACTTTGTTGAACCTTTACCATTAGAATAATATTATCCAGGTTAAATCTGACACAAAATATTTAATTTTATTTACTGCTATCTATGAAAATTTACTTACAATGGTCGGATAGACAGTAAATCACTCTCTTCAGCCGGAACTATCGCATCTAATTTCCTTTTAGCCGCCATCGCTTTCTGATTAGTAAACAGCTGTCAAATCTCGCGGTGACCGGCAACCCGACAAACGCTATGCGCATTCGCGAGTCCCGCCGCGGTATTGATTGGCCACGTGATTGGTGGAAATTTGAGAGCTGAACCAATCAGTGAGCTGCTCCATTACTCGCGAAGATGGCCGCATTGCCGTCTCCTACTCAGGTAATGCACAAATTTTGTATTTAAAAAGCATGTTTTAACTTCATATTATGCTTCAAAAATTATATAAAATGATAAAAGGTGTTTATTTCTATAATAATTGCAAGATATATTGTATTTAGATGAGTTACTAAGTAGAAACTTGGCATAGTAAAAAGTGTCCTTAGCTCTTAGCGCGGAAACTCTTTTATATCAATCGAACGAAGTGGGCGTATGAACTATGCATATGATTGTCTATAAAATTTTCCCCTTTATTGGTGCCATTTATTGCAGATAAGTTGCTTCAATTTTCAGATGATGAAAATTTAAAAAAATTACATTATTTCATTGCATCAAAGTACTCGACTCTGGGCATAGGTTGGCCTATGATGGACTTTAGGTCAATAATAGGCTCCTCCCAGAGCAAATGTCATTTTTCTATTGAATATCATGCTTCTATAACACATTGTTTTATTTTTTTCTAGGTGGCTGGTGGCCATACTGCCATTTATGAAGCTTATTATCATATGGTGAGCTAATTTACACATTTATTGATTATATTTTTTCCCAATCTTTCACTGAAGTCAATAAGGTATGCATACTGTCTTCAGTCAACTGTCATTAGATCAGCTGTGAGGTCTATGTACTGTACAATATGTAATGTATGCATACAATAGGTATATTTTCCTGCATTCTGTATGTTATGGCATTTTTTAAATGTAAAAAATACCAGGCGCCGATCCAAGGAGGGGTGCCGGTGGTGCCCGAAATTTTGGATTTAATATAGACATTTCCTCCACTCCAATTTTTTTTTTTTTTTAACATCAGTCTCATGAAGCGGGCACCCCCCGAATTATTTTTTGGATCTATGCCTGAAGATTACACTTTATTTTTTCTTTCTGCTTGGATGAGGACGGCTCACTGAAGAATCAAAAAGTATAATATGTACAATGTGCATAATTATATTCTGAACTAAAGCTACTTCAGCATTACATTTTTAACTGTGTTTTTTTTTTTTTTTTTTAGACCATATCTTTAATAATACTATATTAAAATCTTATAAATACTGCCATGTTTGCATGATGACGGATCTGTTCTTTTGGGTTATGTCAATAAGATTTGAAAATTTGCTTGTAAATGTAATGTGGATAAAATTCTATTAGAAGCTCAATTTTGTCACCAGCAAAAAAAAAAAAACAGAAAGTGGTACTTAAAATATATCATTTTCATGAAATTATTTCTGTCTTTCTGAAATATTAAACGTAGCTGTGATTTTATATTTCATTACTAGCAAAATTTAGATTAAGGTTGTGAATTCTGAAAATTTGCCAAAATCTTATTTTGATACAAAAGAAAAAAATAAAATAAAAAAAAAAAATCGTCATGTAATAAACTTGAGTGCCTCATTTGTACAATTGTTAGCTCTGCTGTACATTCATACGCCATGGTATTTCATTGTTTTAGTTGGCTGTGAGTCAAATTTTAGCTGGCACAAGATATTTTATTGATCTCAACTAAATTCCACAGTTGCAAAGACATCAATTGGTTATTAATTTATTGTACCATTGCCAGCTATTAATCATGCATTGAATAAATAATTATCATTTTAATAATATAGTTTTTATACATCAGAGATAATATCAAAACGGAAATACATCTTTTAAAGTAGATAGTAGTTATTTTTGTTTGATTTACCCTTTTTCTTTTAGGTTGACCCTTCAAATCAGGGTAGCATCTCAGCACCTGTTGCAGCCAAATTTTTGAAAAAGTCGGGCCTCTCTGACATCATCCTCAGCAAGGTGAGTGGGAAAACTTTCCTCGGCAAAATGTTAGAACGAAATATTGTATATTGATCGTAAGAGATGTGGATGGAATAAAGGAATTTGGATTGATGCAAAAACTGTCTTCGGGACGTTTTCCAAGGCTGTACTGAATCATTAGGTAACATTGAATACCAAGTTGAGTAATATTTACTGTATTAATAACTTTGTGATTTACTTGTGATAAAGCTCAGGTGTGATAGGGGGCCAAAAAAAAAAAAAAAACAAGTTAGGAATTAATTTGACATTTTAGTACTACAGCAAATTTGATATCAAATTCTGTATTTTTCTATAATCTATGCTAAAATTTATGCTATTTTTTTGTTGATTGTCATTATGTTACCTTGTGTTTTTTATTTTAAAAAGTAAACATTTAGTAACTACTAATTTTTATTTGCAACTCTGTTTCACTCCAGATATGGGACCTTTCTGACCCAACGGGCAAAGGCTGCCTGAACAAAGGTGGCTTTTTTGTTGCTATGAAGCTCGTGGCGCTCGCCCAATCTGGCAAGGCGGTTAATATGGTGAACATGAACTGTGAGACACCTCCACCAAAGATGGTATGTTCCGGTTTGTTGACACTTGTAGCCCATTTGTACATCAAACTTTGCCTTATAATATGCATAACACACCTACCAGATGTAGATGTTCTAAAGTGGTAATATTTATTCCAGGACTAGAATAATTTTTTGCAATTAATGCTAAAAAATAGATTTCTTTTGTTTCTATTTTTAGGTAAATTTGAAAAGCACAATTTACAAAAATCTATTAGATTTATACTATCTTCTTTTTCATTATGTCTAGCGTTCAAGTTATTTTACTTCTACTAAGTTACTAGACAGGATTCTTTCCCTTCTTCATGTTGCCAAGCAACGAGTTAAGTTCCTCAGATGATGCAAAACACGCCTTGTGGCTCATTTTTTACATAATTTACAACTTTAATTTTGAATCTCTTCTGGAGCATCTAAGACAGTGATGGCCTGTATCTAATCTCAACTAAGCAGTATTTGTGGATCTGTTCTTATTTAATAAGGAGTAATTTGATTCATCAGGGAGAGCTGCCCAACGTTCGTCCGCCAAGCATTGCGCCCGCCAAGCCTCCGCAGCCTGCCCATCCTCCTGTCCAGGCCCTGCCAAGCTCCGAGTGGACTGTCCAGCCGACAGAGAAAGCCAAGTACGACAAACTGTTTGACTCACTGGAGCCAATGAACGGGCTGCTGCAAGGCAACAAGGTAAACATTTTGTTGTATTTTAAATTAGATCAAAGTTTGTAATGTTAATTGAATTAGCTTCATAAGTTATAGTTTGAAATATAAAACACTCAATAGTTGTCAGCAGTGATCTAAATAATATTTGCATAATAATGAAATGTAAACACCTGCATGATTTTTGTTTATTTGATGGAATTGGTTGATATTCAAATATTTAATTTGTAATTACACGAAAGGTAATTACTATGATGGTGTAGCGTTATGCAGCACAATTTTAAGACTGTTAGAGGGTTAAAAAAAAACATTGAACAAAAATTCAATACAAAACTTAAAGTTTTCTATCCAAATGCACAGTAAAAATTTGCATGCAAATTGTCCATAGCCTCTTCATGGCTTCGAAGGATATAATTCATCACTCTTTATTTTAATGTCAGGCCTCTGGAACATTATTAAAAATACACTGGTAGAAAATGTTTATTAAATACATTTTATTTCAGGTTAAAGGTGTAATGATGAACTCTAAGCTGCCTCTACCAACACTTGGAAGAGTTTGGGATCTTGCAGATATGGACAAAGATGGCATGCTGGACCGACATGAGTTCACAGTCGTAAGTACTCTCTCCCAGCGAAGTGGAAATATTGTTGAAAACGACGCTCGTGTCACAGGCTATGCATCTGGTGTACAAGGCGCTTGAGAAGTACACCATCCCGGCAACGCTGCCTCCCGAACTGATGCGACCAAAGCCTCCCGGAATCCCCGTGGGCCCGATCATCCCAGGCATGCATCCTCCACAGCATCAGCTCAACAACAAGGTGCTTATTGTGTTTATTTTTGTATTGTTTTCTAATTTGACGAAGTAGTTTTATTTTCTGATTTTATATGTTGGGTGACTGATCACTTTTGTGCATGGGTTATGCCTTTTTTTGTCACCCTTTGAGCTATTTATTTTAACTAATCAATACTGTTACACATAATATTGTATTGTATTTCATTTTGCTCAATAAACAGTTATTATTATTATTATTATTATTAAGGTGCTTATTTTTATATTGGATCAACCTCAAAGCTGCTACCTATATTTAAAATTATAATACTTTGTTGAATCTTCTGCTTAAGGCAATTAATATATTAATTTATGGATTTACATTGGTTTTAATTATAGATTGTAGCACATCATTCTAAGTTTGTAAATTTTCATATGTTAGTGTTAAATGATGTACTGTTTATCAGAAAGAATTTTTATACAAAAATCATGTTTTAAATTTATTTTGTTTAAAGAGTTTAGACCAAGTACTTAATATGATTCTTTCTACTTTTAATCTTTATATTCAAACTTGTAAGCACACTTTATAAATTTTAAATTCATTTTTAAAAAACATAAAAAAATCATAAGATTTAATAATGCAACTCTCATTAACATACAGTTTTTTTCAGCCGCCTGCAATTCCTCCGATGCCCATCATCCCTCAGCTTCCCCTGGCTCCGTCCCCGGTGCCCCCCTCTCACACGTCTGCCTCCACGGTGCACTGGGTCGTCTCCCCTGAGGAACGCACCAGGTTCGAGGCTCGCTTCAGACTGGCCGACAAGGACAAGGACGGATTTGTGTCCGGAGCGGAGATCAAGGACATCTTCCTGCAGTCTGGGGTGCCACCTCCACTGCTGGCTCATATTTGGTGAGTGACACCGTCTTTCTTTAGAAAAAAAAAACAACTTGTAAGATTCATAAGAATGATAATATCCGCTATTATGTAACCCAAATAAAAAAATTACATTAATTTGATAGATCTTTAAATGAATAATTTTCATTCTACTTTATTTTTTTCCAACACTAGCTAAAACTTGTATAAAGAATTGAAGATCTTAATTTGGATGTTTGTGCATTGAGGTTCAAAACTTACAATTTATTTCAGAAAAATTAAAATAAAGAGCATTCTGAATTGGTTTAAATAACAAGACTGATGTTGATTGCAGGGGTCTATGCGACACACACCAGACTGGCAAGCTGAACCTGGAGCAGTTCGCTCTGGCCATGTGGCTCATCGAGCAGAGTCTGAAGGGTGTGAAGCCACCGGCCGCCCTTGCCCCTGACATGGTGCCGCCCTGCATGCGACCCAAGGCAGCCCCTGCAGCTGACGTCATGGTGAGTCAGTAACATAGAATCAGAGGCAGTGGTATTTTCCTGGGTCGACGGGCCTTTCAAACTAAGAGGGAGCTATTTTGAAAAATAAAGGGGGATGGCACCGAAACAATGGTGGCCTATTTTAATTCTAGGCCAGAAATTTAACAGGTCACCACTTCTTAAAATGGTGAAGATACTAACAAACTAGCATCTTTTAAAAATTAACGAATTCATTATTGATAACATTCTTCGTTGAAATGTGTCAATAATTTAAAGATAATTACAGTAAAAACTTGTTATTACGTAAAGTCAAGGGACCTAGGAAATTGGGTTTACCTTATATCAAGTTTTTCCTATACCTGCAATACTGTACTAATTATTTTCTACGGGACCTTTACTCCGTTACTCAATATCGAGTTTTTACCTTATAACAAGTTACTTAATAATAAGTTTTTACTTTATATTCAAAAGCTGTATGCAGTTTGAAATTCCTTTTAAGATACACACTGTTTATTTTATATCGAACAGTTTTTAAAGTACTGTACACCGTTTATTTTATATCAAACAGTTTTTATAGTACACAATTTACTTTACAGTTTTTACATTACACACAGTTTATTCTACAATGGTTAATTTTACAATTTTCAAGCGATAACAACAGATTTCCAATACAACAAACAGGCTAGTTGGCATCTTGCTTGTAGATACGGTAGATTCCAAGTAGCAAGACGGTCAGGATGGTCCCTGCCATGGCCAGTGACCAGTGGAGCTTGGACATGGCCACGTCGGGAGACATGACCCGAACCTTCACCGTCCCCACCAGGCGCCCCTCTTGCCAGCAGCTGAGAGTTCCAGTTAGTTATTATTGAGAGCATAAAATACCACTCTGTGCACTCATATTTTGTATTCAAGGATACGGCAATTCATATAGCTTTGGGAGGATCACAAAAACAACAATTTTTATTAAACGCATCAATTATGAAGTTGATTTATTTTTTAAACTTGTTTTTGTGTTGTCATTTTTGTAAAATTAAACTGTGGCTGCTGGTACATGATTTTACAATGTTGATCAGATACAACAATCCTTGTTTGTAGTTTCAATTCTTCTCCACCAAGCTTTGTGGTCTCATATAAGTTCTAAAAGTAGAGGTTAACTCGTATTGAATATATGTTAAATGCATATTGTTCTATTCATTCCATCTTAAGTATACTAATAATAATGATCTTAACAAATAAAATATTAGCAAGACCTCACAGATTAAGAAGTCAAAGCAGTTGAAAATCTTACATTCACAGGCTCAAACTATCAACATTATTTAATGTTTCACATCTCTTCTTGTGAATTAATAGACTAAATCAAGTAAATATAATTCAAACCTGTAAATATTTGTGTCTTTCAAGTGGATATTCTTGATGACAATGTGGTTGAGCAGGTTGATGCTAATTCTGTCCTTGGTCAGCAGGGCTATTTCTCTGCGTGTGATGGTCATGTGACCTTTGTGCCACTGGACGGGTGAATTACTCTCCTTGTGACTGGAACATTAGGCGATATTGTAATTGACGATGATCAAATTGATCAACGTTTTCATATCATTCTTCTTTTCATACAGTAGTGCAGTAACAGCCATCTGCATTATTGAGATCCGGGCTGGGGTATGACCAATAATGAGTTGATCGACCATAACTCAACCAATCAATCCCGTCCTTGACTCAGCATTTTGCAGCATGATTTTAACTGAGAAGGTTAAAAAAATCTTTAAAAAAAAATTTACAGTACAGAACTTGAGGTCCTCAAGTTCTGTACTCAACAAACAAAAAAGAGTCATGAAGTTCTTCATTTTAGATAAAAAGTCAAAGACAGGAAATTATGTTTAAAACAAAATAATATAAACAAATATTTCCATTTACTCAATTCAAGCTCATATCAATAGTGCAGTGAAACAAAAAGTTGATCTAGACTGGAAAAAACAAGCAAGTGATAAAGTATGGGGAGACCTTATATTTAAATTAGCTAAAACTCATATTTACAATAGACTCACAGACACTGCTAAATTTAGATTAGACACAGGCCATGACTACCTTGCATGCTACCAGAAGAGATTTAAAATCCAAGATAGTGACATTTGTAAATTATGTAAAAAAGAACCCCAAGACAGAGGGCATCTATTTAGATGCTCTGCATTAAAAGCGGAACTTGACTTGTTGCCTGGCAACATGAAGCGGGAAGAGCAGGAATCCTATCTCTATTGTCTTGCTAGAAGTAAAATGGCTTAAACGCCAAAACGTGGGCATAAGAAAAGAAGAAGAAGAAGATAAACAAATAAAAGATAACGTACAGGATTCTTTTAAACAAACTCAATTCTATAGTTACCCTGGGCATTTGACAGTGAGGTCCTCTCCTCTGTATGGAAACAGATAGACTCTGGCAGCAGCAGGAGGAAGCTTTGGTAAGTCTTGCAGACTGGAAAATATCCCTGCAGCGTTGTTCACTGTGTCTACCAGCTTGCCTTTGTTGTCCCAAACTTTGAACTCGTCGTTGGATTTTTCACTGCAGCGGATCTAAAAGTGAGATAATAGTGCCACTCAATATTTTAGATTATTTAACAACAGAACCAAATTACCTTGCAAAAGCCTAAGATTATTTCTGAGGGTCTTTCTTTGATCTTCAGTTGGATTGAGGGAGGGACAAGAGGGGAGCGACACGGCAGACCATGTGGAAAGAATTTCAGACTCTCATCCGTCGTATCTCTGCAAAACAGTAGCTTTTATTATTTTCTTGACTTAATGCTGACTGAAATTATTCATGTTTTCCTCTACACATAATTGTTGTAAAAATAAAACTGATGGGTGTTCTATTGATTATTGGTTTTGATTGTACAAAATACTATTATTTTTCTGTATAGAAAATAATTATTTCTCTGCCTAATTCAGCTGAAGTTTCCATCAAGTTATAAATGTCATCGTGATAGCGTCTATTTTGATGATCTCAACTTGATAGATGGTTTCATTTTGACGTTGTCTTACGAAAGACGACTTTACATTTTCTTGACATCTGCAAAATAAATGCCACCACAACAATATGTAGGAGTTTTAGGTGCTCTTTTCCAGTGACTTATAAACTTTATTTTCTTCTATTTTCGCACTTCTGATAATTACGTGAGAGTCAACATGCAAGGTCCGTGCCTCACTCGTCGGCCGACGTGGCCACAGTTGTGGGCCTCGCTGCACTTGCTCCACGCCCCCCACTCAGAGAAGACTTTGACCTCGCCCAGCTGCGTCGACAGTACCGTTGTGTTGCGCATCCTGGGCTCAGCTTGCAAACGTACCTGCAGTTGATAACTCCAGAGTTAAAAATCCCCACAGAAGCTTCATAAGAAATGACTTTTTCTAAGAAAAACTCAGGCAATTATAGCTTTTTATGAGTTATTATTTTATTTTAGGCAACTAAGAGTCCTTCCCTCTAGTAGTGTTGCATTTTTAATAAGTTTTTTCAATACTTGGTGGTTTTGAATTTCTTGTTTAATTTGAATACAATGGTAATTTTATTTATTATTTTTTTAAATATTTTGTGTAGTAATTGCCTTCAGTATTAATATTATTTCAGAGTTAGTTCTAAAAAGTGTTACATACCAGTTTAATGTAGACTATGTATTAAGTTTTAATTCACTTATTTTTATTTTATTTTATTTCACCCATGTCAATTTATACATAAATACATATTTATATTTTACAACAAAATTAAAAGAATAATAAAACAACAAAGAAAAGAAAATAAAAATAAAAATTGACAAATATAGCTCATTTTTGAAAATTTTTAGGGTGAGGACCAATACTGTAGCACCAAAGTGGCACCATGACACAAAAGTGGCATTGATCCATAATATACACAATATTAATTGACCCATGAGGCCTAGTCAAACAAAATATTATTAAATGTTCATTAGATGTCTCTTTAAACATAAAGACATTTAAACATTTGATTATCCATCAAATGTTAAGTACTGTCAAATATTATTTCAGAGTTAGTTCTAAAAAGTGTTACATACCAGTTTAATGTAGACTATGTATTAAGTTTTAATTCACTTATCCATCAAATGTTAAGTACTGTCAAGTATTTAACAAGGACCCATTTATTATCTAACTCATGTATTATGAACCAACCTAATGTAAGCAGTAATAATGCATCGTTATGAGCCAAATCTGCTCTCAACTAAATGAATATTGTCTTACTTGTTGAATGGGTTCATCAGGCTCGTGCAGCACGTGAAGCAAGTACACAGCTCTGACGAGGTCGACAAACTTGCAGAGGTATTGTCCTTGGTGCTCCACCGCCAGGTTGTCAAAGTGAAGCTCGGACCCCGAGATTTTGAGTGGCTGGACCTCCTTGTCAGTAACGACGTGCCACGAAATGTCGGAGTCGTGCTGTCTCGGCGACACGCACACTTGGCATGTCATGCTGAAACAATGGCAGAAAGAATTTTTGTTTTTTCAAAGCGGGGATAGAAACACATTAGAGGTCTGCAAGGGCCGGGTTTTTGACCTGATCTGGTGGCTGCACGCATCAGTGAAACAAATCTCGCCTAATGTCGGTGAATCATCTCATACAGTTTGAGCTCATTATTTGATGCTGCATCTAAATCTAATTCTCCTGCTCGCAATCATTGTGTATAATGTCCAAACTTGAGCCGATGTAGTACGTTTTTTTGCCCACCAGAGCCCGGAACATAATGCTAGCTACCAGTTCCATTTTCATATTAACTGTCATTTTCTGTAAGTTAACATGTAAATCAACAAGTGTCCCTTCACTGGATAGACATTACCAACGATTACTAGATTAAAATAGAATACTTACTTGACATGGGATCCTTCAAATGCTGATATTGCCCTGATATTTGCTGTGGGGCCAAGCATGTGCTGGTATTGTTGCTTCTGGCAGTTGTAGTAGCTCTGCCACTTCTCAGCTAATTCCTTTGTGCCATTCCAAGAAAAATGTTTACTCTCCATCTGGGCAGCCGATTTAACCCTCTGTAATTTACTTAAATCCATCTCTTGACGACTTTCACATTGTAATGTTATTATGAAAATAATAACAATATGACATATTATTGTGTGTGGCATTTTAGCCGAAAATTCAACTCTCATTTTAAATTTGTTTACTAACAACTACAATTGTTGCATTTTGTTTATTTACTGCATTCTTTTGAAACTTTTCTTTTGTTTTAGTATGGGAATCTCCTCATTTGTTATTTAATTACATTGCAACAATTTTCATAATAATAAAAATTATTTATTTATATAATTTTATTTACTTTCTTTTAGAACAATTAGCATGTAAAAAAATTTATTTATAGAGAATAGAATGATTTATTTAATACTTCAGTGGAATTTGTAAAGTTCTAAATTACTCGCACAAACAATCAAAACTTATCTTAAGTAGATTATTATCCTTATAATAAGAGTCTATACTTCTCTGTTTATATTGGCAAAGAAAAGTCAAGTAAATAAATTAATGGTTACAATAATTTTGATTCGAGAAAGGGTTTTAGTATTTATTACTGTCATAATAATATACAATATATTAAGTTGGTTGTTTTTTTAAATACGTTTTATTGTGAATGAGCTATAAGTGTCTTCTCCTTTTTCACATCACCTATTGGGTTATTTACTGTGCATTTTTTTTTTTTTTTTTGATGCCCTATAAACAACTACAGTAAAAACTTGTTATTACGTAAAGTCAAGGGACCCAGGAAATTGGGTTTACCTTGTATTGAGTTTACCTTAATATCAAGTTTTTCCTATACCTGCAATACTAATTAATTTTTACGGGACCTTTACTCTGTTACTCAATATCTAGTTTTTACCTTATAACAAGTTACATAATAACAAATTTTTACTGTACGTTATTATTATTCATTTTAATTTAAATTAGAAGGGGGACGAGAAAATTGCAACCGTAAAGATTTGAATGTACAAAAACTGACAGTTTTTACAAGTTTATATTCTCAGGTCATGGTGAAGGTTTTCCTAGCCTTTTTTTATTTATTTATTTATTTTTTTTTATGTTCAAATTCAGTAATTTAAGAAGTCAGTGCAAATTTATCAAAAACAATCCAGGGGTTCATCAGCAAAACTAAATCAGTTTAATTTTTAGTGTTAAAAGACAAGCACTTATACAACTTAATTTATTTAATGCTTACCTACACCAAAAAATTAATTAAAACTATGATCACAGAAATAAAACATATTACATAAAAAAATAATTTATTCAAGTACAGTAATTATAAACTCTTTTTATTTTTGCAATACATTATTTCTTCTTTAAATGTTTGACAGTGCTAATCTTAACTAACACTGCTGGAGGCCCCACCTGATCAAGATTTGTTGCAGGTGCAGCCTGATCCTGCCGCCGGCACCCCATACGCCAGCAACCCTGAGCTGGACATGATCAGCCGAGAGATCGAAGAGCTGGCTCGCGAGAAGAGGACCCTAGAGACGGACATCGCTCAGAAAGAGGCAGACATCAAGATCAAGTCCGGAGAAATCAAGAGCTTGCAGGTCACATGATTTGGTTTTACTGAAGTTTGTATTATTTAAGAAGGCGTTACAGATCAAAACAAGTCACAAGTTGAGGATGTTATCAAATTATTTTGAGTGGAGTCGTTGTAGAAAGTTCAATCGACTCCTTCCATTTAACTGGCTACTGAACCTTTTATTACTTCCGTGAAAACCAACTTATTTGCATTTCTTAAATTACTCGTTAGTGATGAAAAAAACTAAAAATTTAACTTTTCTGTAAATTGATTCATTGTTCTGTATTCGTAGAGCCCAAATTTCAGATTCCTCACAAAATAGCTGGAAGTCTGTCATTCTTATTATTATTAATGATTAAAGTCTAAAACTTTTCAGTGGCAAAGTTTTAGAATATAAAATACTCCATCTCATACTAAAATCTAATTACTTACTTGAATAATCATTAATGTCTTTATTTCTTGTTTGATTTTAAACTTTTCTATGACTCACACAGATTGAATTATTGAAATTTTTTAACAATGTTACTAACTATAATATTAATTGTTACAGAGTGAATTGGATACATTGGCAGCAACTTTAAAACAACTAGAGAACCAAAAAGGAGAGGCACAGAAACGCCTGAACGACCTCAAGGGACAGGTATAGCAACAGTGCAAGCTTGCTACCACTATTACTGCTCTAGTCTTAGATTGTTGCTTCTGGCATGTGTTACAATAATTATATCATTTGAGATTGAAATGTAGCATGACGTTAATTTTTATTATTTACCTTTGTAAGCCATGATGATATAGGTTAAGCCATTTTATGTTTATAATTTTGCATTTATTTTGTTTATGTTTTGAGCAAAGTCTTCTGCTTGTTTAAACAAAGTATTGTTGATAATGTCTGTACATTGTCCCAACAATGGCAAGACTGACAGACATTATAAGCAGTGGTTTGTTATATTTATTGCGAGTAGAAGACTTTAGTTTTGCACCATATTTTTTATTTTTTTGTGTAGAAAACGTCGCTAGACAAAGAAGTATCAGAAATCAAGTTACTGTTAGAAGAGGAACAGACCAAGGTAATTCTGCAACTTGTAGAGTGTTGACTTGCAGTGTGTGACCTTTTTCATTTTGTTTCACAAAATATCAGTTGTTGTTTTGTTTTTACACTTTTTTTATGTTAACTATGAAATTAGTATAATTAGTTTTGATTTATAAAACTCTTTATTTTGTTTTATATTTTGGAAAATATTTAGATATATTAAATACACTTTTTTGTTTTTGTTACCCTTAAAAAAATGTAAATACCCTATTCTATTTCACTTAAAGTTGGCATATAAATTACTGTAGTAAATCTCAATTTACTTTATATTGGGTGTGAATTTTTACAATAATTGTGTTTGTATCCTATCATTTTGGTTGCTTTGCTTTATTTTTATTTATTATTTATTTTTTTCACTCAAAATACTTATTATTTAAAAGAGCTAGTATGTAGATGTTTGCGATTTGTCACAAGATACTGAGTGAACAGGGACGTTACCACCAAAAGTTTTACTGACTACAATATTAATTACCGTCAAATTAGAGAATTATGTAGCAAGCCCATTTACTGACTTGTCAGGTGTTCCATTCTTTTGTTATCCAGATATATTTTATTCTATTCTTACAATTGTGTGCAAAATAGGCCTTTGTTAAAAAAATCAGTGATAAAGTTATTAAATGTTCAGGGGAGAACATTTTGATTAGTATTGAATTGCTGATAATGTTAGCGAGTTTCTTGCATGTTGTGTAAATTTGAACAAAAACGTGGATAACAAAACAAAATTATTTTATATGTAAGTTGTTTTAATAAATAATTAAGAGTTGCCTTACAATTGACAACCTGCATGATTTTTTTTTTTTTTTTTTTTTGCAGCCAGGGAACTATTTTTTTTTTTTTTTTAAATTATTGACAGTACAGAGAGAGGCATCTTAATTTAAGAATAGAACCTAAAAAGAGCATCAAACCTGAACTTTGAATAACTTTTTAGCTCTGCTTCCTGACCTCTAAAAAAAAAAATACAAAAATTCAGAGTGCCATAATTTAATACCCTCTGCTCATTTCTGCAGTAAAAATTTTGCATGCAGGTTGTCCATTGAAGTTACATTCCAGCAAATTTATGTAAGTTTGATCTATTTCAATAGATTCAAATTCCTATGTAACAATATAACTTCAATGGCAAGGTGATGGTAGTATAGAATATTTAGAAGTAGAAAGATTAGTGGACAAGTTCTAACACGTCGTGGTGTAGGTGGCGACACTGCGCAGCCAAGCGGACGAGCAAGAGCGTGGTCTGAAGGCTCAGGAGGCGGAGTTGAATTCTCGACGTCAGGAGCTGGAGGACTTGAAGAATGAGGAGAGACGGCTCGAGACGACGCTGCAGCAGTCCCGGTCCAGCTTCGAGGGACTCGCCACCAATCTGATGGACACTCAGCTCCTCATCAGCCAGGCGAGTGTCCACGGCAGATGTTTTTACCATTCAGAGTTAATTTATGTTGCTACAATGTTAGTCAAATGGTACATTCTTAAACAAGTGTCTGCTAGGTGTAAATCAAGAGTAGATGCCAGACAGCACAGCTGCTTTCATTGCTCACTAAAATCACAAGCTTTTGTTTAATTCCTCCTATAAACTTCCATGTTCCATCATCAAGACTAGTTAAGTTAGCAATTGTTTTATATAATTTGTTCATCCTCCGTGCTCTTACAAGAACTGCGTTTCCTAAAATATTATTTTTCAGCTAAGGGAAAATGTTTGAAAAGTAAATCAAAAAGTTTTGTTAAGTTACAACTAGAACAAATTTGAAAGTTTCTGTCTCCTCGGCCAAGAAATTTACTGTTGAGCTGTATTTTGTATCCTTCATAACAATTTTAAGGTTGTGTTAAGGCTCGCCCGAAATGCTTATTTTTTTTTTTTTTTTTAGATGCATCAATTGAATGTTTGGCATTCCAATGGGTTCCATGATTTTATATTCACTGCAATTTGTTATCAGTAAGAAAATAACTTGCAATGAAGCCCTTTTGATCGCCAAAGCGTCTTGACGGTAGTTTGCTTGCTAATAGCGTCATGGTTTGCAGGCTAAAGCAAAGATCACGCAGCTAGAGGAGCAGCAGCGGCAGATGGACGACAACATAGCCCTCTATGACTCTGCCCTGACGAGTGGCAATGCGTCTTCCGTGTCGGACTCGTCCCTTGCCCCGGCTTCCACAGAATTCAGAGACCCAGAGTTTGTGCGCTTTGCCATGGTCAATGGGGGAAGTCCCCCTGCAGAAAAGGTACCTCCCCCAACAGTGTGAAAAAATTTACAGCTTCCTGATAAAGATGGATGAAATAATAAATCTTACGAGTCTAAAAGTGATTGTTTTTGGTCCTGAAAATAATTGATAATGCATCAATGTTAATCAATGAAAAACAGAACCTCTGAACACCTCGAATTTTACTCCTGCCTTGTAGGAGCTACCACACAGTCTATGGTGAACCAAAACTCTTGTGATATTGATAGATTGAGTATGATGCTCTTAAATTACAAATCTGCTCCTCTCTGTCTACTGAAGCTGCAGCAAGTGAGGCAGGAGTAAAGTTTGTCCCAAAATGTTTCTGTTTCTTTATTGTCAAAAGTTTTTAGTTAAAATATCAATCCCCACACTCACAAAGACAGTACAGCTTGGCAGCAAAGCTTGGATATGCAAGTTCAGAACGTGCTAGCATAATTAATATTTAGCTTTCTTGTAAAGTATTTGCTTCAAAGCTTCTCGAACTACTTCCTTGCTATTTTTGTGTGTCTAATAATTTTTTATTTTCAACAGAATGCTGCCTTCCCTAGCCAAGATCCGTTTAGTGGATCTAATGGTCCAGTTGATAGAGGAGGATTTGAGAATGATGATGCCTTTGCCAGTGGTACGTTGTTAACCCGTGTCAACTTTGTTGTGAAATTAACTATGTTCTTGTGTAGACCAATTCAAGAGCTCGCACAACAATGCTAGCGGAGACCCGTTCAGTGATCCGTTCGCAGCCTCGTTTCCCGCAGCTCAAACCTCTGGCTTCAGTTCTGACCCCTTCGCATCCTTCGGGGGTGGGGCAGAGTCATCTGGTGAGGTTCTTTATTATTGTGTCTGACCTAAAAAAAATTAAAGTGAAAAAATTTGAATTAATTTCTATGATACCATAACATTGATTTGTTTGATTGCTTTAGATAAATAATTATATTCAGTGTTACACAGACCTCATCTTTCACTAACATTTTAAGGGGCAAGAAACCTTCTGTATTTCCACTATGTTTAATTTACTTGATTTCTCCCTCAGGTGCATTCGATCCATTTGGTGAAAACCAACAACAAGGAGGATCATCAAAGACCCCTGTTGACGTAAGTTGCACCTTCACCTTATTTACCGTTGACGTGTTTTACCTGATACTGTTGTCCACAGATGTCTGGCAAAGATCCGTTTGGCTGTGACCCGTTTGCCGCAGCCTCCCCTGCTCCATCTCCGGGCCCTCCTCTACCTCCCCTGCCTGGCTCAGGGAGAGGGGGGGCGGACAGTCCCACCCCCGCGCTACCCCCCAAGAAGAGCAAACAGCCTCCTCCACGGCCAGCACCCCCCAAGAACATGCTCCGAGCAGCCCCCCAGCCTCCTCTGCCGCCGAGTCCTAGCCCAGAACCAAACTCCCTCGGTGGGGATCCATTCGGAGCCCCGATCGCTGCAGACCCCTTCTCTAACCCTCCCTCAGATCCTTTCGCATCAGGAGGGTTTGCCAACTTCGCAGACTTCGACAGCAAGGTAAGAAAGAACACTTTACTCCAAAGCACATTAGTTAATTTAAGAGAATTAATATAGACAACTTGTATTAAAATTTACAAATTAGTTCATTTTTATCAGTTGGTTGTGATGAATTTTGCCGCTGCTTTCTGCAATATATGATTGCAATAATATTCTCTTATCTGTATCAAAAACTCGTGAGGCTTTTTTTTTTTTTTTTTTTTTTTTTTTTTAAATGTTCATTCTCCAGTTTTGATTTAGATTGACCAATAATCCAATTTAAAATATGCTTTATAGATCTGTAAAAGATAATACAATTATTTTTATTTTTGTGGAAATGATACAAGCTGTCTATTCATACTCAATATGATAAATACCCTAGGATAAAATAAGAATTGGCGGAACAAGCCTAAAGTAGATGCACAGTAGGTGTTAATGCACAGCTATTGATGTTCTTGGTGTTATTATTTTGCTGTGGTGTAATTATTTACTTTGTTTATTATTATTATTGGTTCTGTTCCTTTTGTACCAACTACACGACTTTCCAAATCTGAGCTACAAGATAGGAAGTTTCAATTATTTTATTCCATCATGCAGTCGCAGGAAAACACTAGTGTAAGTAGAGTTTTACATCTTTATTTTATTGTCTCTTTAAATATCATTCTTCTTCAATTTATTTACTAAATATTTTATTTCGCTTTATATTTTAATAAAAACTTAAATCAATTTACGTTTTTGTCTAAGTTTTACATTAAATCAATATTGTGAAGTGTTTTAATTTTAAAAATAACTAAATAAAAAATTGATGGCAGTTTGCAGCGCTCTCCTTTAATTTTCATTTTAATTCAATTAAAATGAAATACAGATTTTATCAAAGTATGAACCATAACAGTTATTGTATTGTGTCTTCGTCATTCATTGATATGCTGTCTGGTTCTAGCTCGGATAACTTGACATTGTTTATCATTCATATGAGTAATGCCAATTTACTCTTATCTCTTATGTTCAATTTTGCTTCAAAATTAACATGCATAATAAGTTGACGTGTTGATGATTTTTAAAGGAGAGTAATATTTCTGTTCTGATATAACGTTGCATGTTGACGTTAACTTGCCGCCATATTTGTGTTTGCTCGGGATTGAAAAATGTCATGCTAAATGTTGCAGCTGATTTCTTTGGCTACAGCAGTTAGGGTTGCAATGTTCAAGATGTATTTCTCCGTGTCAAAGAATCCCGGTACCAATACCAAGTACCCTCCCGGTGGTACCGATACCAAGAACCCTCCTGGTACCAATGCTTAGCACGCCGTTAAGTAAGACAAAATAAAAAACTTTGTGCACGATATATTTTTTATATTCTATTGTTTGTTTTTATATATAATCTAATTGGAGAAACCAGGATTAATAAAAAAAATTCAGCTTGTTTGTTATATGAGTGAACTTTTGTTTTTTGCAGTCTCGGCTTTTCACTTAATAAAGTCAAGTAGGCCCACAGCTTAAACACAATATACATTGTAGCTCGGAATCCTTCTCCTTTACACACTTCCTCAACTTTTCCTACCACATATCTTTAAGCAGTTAATTAAATTTTATGGCACTTTGAAAATAATAATTTTTGTTTTTCAAACTTGAATTTATTTTAGTACAGTTATTAATAATGATATAAAATTTCCAGTGACAAACGATAAGTAGGCAAGTTACAATGATTCATTTTTATCAAAAAATCTATAATTATAAAACTTATTCACCCTAACTAAAGAAACTCGACTAAAATGCATCACAACTTTTCTCAACTTCTCTTTTTACCTGCTCAAGTGATAAAACGATCAATACACATTGCCTACTTTATTTATTTATTTATTTATTTATTTATTTATTTATTTATTATATTTCCCTCATGAATACTTCCCATTTGCTACTGTAATTTTTCTATTATAATTTAATATTTTTAATTGTTATTTTCAAAATATGATGTACTGCTATACTCTGCTTATTTGTTGTTTTATTATTGTTATTTTGATAATATATTTTTTTACCTTTTTTATTTTTTATAGGTTTGTTTTCGTTGGTAAATGCAGATTGCATGTTTGGATGCCGCATTCGTCTAGTTCCAGTCCTGGTTTGATCTTGGGAGCATTAAAGACCAAGTATTTCTGTTTATTTTAATGGTATTGAAAAAATTATAGCTGGAAATTGGTTTATTTATTTCACTGATTACCAAAATTGAAAAGGAGCACAAGTACGTTGATCAAATAAAATATTAATTATGCCGTTTCAAAGTAAACCAAAGAATAAATTTCAAATCACTAATTTAAAAAAAAAAAAGTGAAAAGAGTGAAATATTCTATAAATTTAAAAAGTAAATTTTTTAATTTTATTGATTGTGGTGGATCAAACTGAAATATTTTATTCAAATTTATTCTCGTTTGTTGTGTCCTTTTTCTTTCTATTTTGCTAATCATTAAATTTATTTCCAGCTGATACTGCTCATTTGTATCAATTAATTTAAAATTTCCTTCTGTTGATTTATTTTGATAATTTTTACATGCTTTGGTCTTGATGTTGCACTTAATTCACAAAACTCTGAATTTTATGTCCAAAGTTTTGTGAAGTATGCTTTTAATTTTGCTCTTGGTATATGCTTTCTTTGCTTTTAATTCCGTTGTATAAGTTTTTTTTTTTAAAAAAATATTATAAATATTTTTAGTTTTGCTTTAAATTTGTTCGTGTTTGTTTCGTAATATAAAACAATGTGGGATTAGAAATGTATTTGAGAGTTAGCTGTTGATATTTTGTAATTATTTATTTATAGACTAGCAACAAATATTTACAGCTATAACTTGGAAACATTTCCAGCAATGGAATCCATTTATTAGAAGCAAATAAATTAAATCAAGAGCTATAAAATAGAAGCTTTTCCTCAATAATGATTTTTTTTCGTTTCTTTTGCAATGGCATTAGACTTTTTTACATTTTGCACACAATTTAATTTATAAACTTTTATTTAAGTAGCTAGTTTTATTTTATCTAATGCCATTGCTAATTAACAGATGCTGTGTCGTGACGGGACTAATTTCCTTTCTTCTTCCAACTTTTTTTTTATAAATGTAGCCTTAATTTCGTCCGCCATGCTTCTCTCAGTTTGCCAACAACAACAACATCAACAACAACAACTTGTCATCGCGCCAGTACTACAGCAGCAGTAACAGCAGCAGCGCCAATCCAAGCCCAGCTCCCGCCCCTCCTGCGCCTGCCCGCACAACCAGCAAAGGACGCTACGCCGGTCTCGAATTTACCGAGGACCCTTTCCGAGACTACCGTTACGAAGACCCTTTTGAGATTGAGGACCCGTTTGAAAACCAGCCCCTACCGGAAATTCCCGTGTCCTCGAAATCCCCCCCTCGGCCACCGTCAGCGGCTGACGAAGAGAAGCAGGTGGCGTGGGCGGCGGCGGAGAGTGTCCGTGTGGAGGCGGAGCGCAAACAGAGACTGCAGCAGCAAGAGCAAGCTGACCTCGAGTACGCCTTGGCACTCAGTCGATCAGAAACAACCGCGGGCGGCAAGTAAACTTCAGTGTTGGCTTTTTATTTACTAAGAAATACAGTCACAGGTCCTGATTTTATTTTGGAAAAGTCAATATGTTATTATATCTGAAGGTTTCATAAAAATTTCAAGGCTCACAAGTCAAAGTTAACAATTCAAGCCTTGAGCTGCAAATTCTAATTTAAAAGACTTGGCAAATGAGGTGAGATCTGCTTATCAAGGTATGCTTCATAAAAATTAATATACCAGTGATTGTATTTTTTAATAAATATGTATCTCATTTGTCGAAATTTCAAAGTCAATGTCTTGCATTAAAAAAATATACATGTACATGGACCTACAATTTTAAATCTAAACAAATAATAATAAACTTATAAATAATGTAAAGAATAGATGTATAAAAATTCCAATGTATATAAACTTTCAGCCTGCAAAATGGTCATTATCGTATGAGAAGGTATAACTGTGTAGACACATTTTTATTTCAGGGTCATTTTTTATTTTAATTATCGCTAAATATTCTTTTTTGTAATATGTTTCAAACACAAATAATCAATGCGATTGCTGGTCTAAAAACTGAAAAATACTTTTCAACTAGTTACAATATGGCTCAAATTAGCCTTATTATTGAATAAAGTGACCTAAAATGGAATTAAGATTTTTCTGTTTTTTTGACCAGTGGTGGTAATTTCTCGTTAAAATACACAAATACTACTTAACCAGTAACATATATTATTCCATTTTATCAATAATAATATTATAATTGTTATTCTCTAGGCCAAAAAAAAAAAAAAATACACGTGATAGAACTATTTGTTTGTCCTTTTTTTTAATGTTGTGTGTTTTTGGTACGCAAGTGTACGAATGAAAGGAGCCTTAATTGTTGACTATTGGGTAAACTCCCTCAAGAAGTTTCGAAACCCTAGCTAGCAAACCTGTTAAGCTACTTAGGTTTATAGTAGCAATAAAAAAAATGAGTGAGGTGAATACTGTATTGACAATAGAAAGAAAGAGAAAAATTTCTGTAGAAACACAATAAAATAATAATAGGGTCAAAAAATGCAGCTTAGCTCAAAAATGCATTCCACTTATTTTATAATGAAAATAAAAAAAAGGAAAAGTTTGTGGAATATTTATTTTGGGCTTCATTTTGTATAATACTAAAAAAGGTCCTCCAAAATATATTAGTTCACAGTTTGAATAAGCTTTCATTTTAATTATTAAAATAATTAATGGCTTGAAGGGTACCATCATAATACGAGTATATTTATATGTTTTTTTCTTTTGTTTTTTTATTTACACAAAATCAACAAAATCTTGTTTATTTTCATCAGTTACATTAAAAAGTTTAAAATAATAATGCACCCAATTCATATTGGGTGCATTATTATTTTAAACTTTAAAATAATATTAATATAATATAATATAATAATATAATATAATATATAATATAATATATAATATAATATTTTTTTAATATTAAAAGATTTTTTTTTTATTTTACATATCATGTCCCACAATATTTTTTTTTTTTTTTTTTTTTTTTCCCCCTAGAAAAGAAGTGACTTCAAAGAAAATCATCAGTTAAGATTGTAATGAAGTGCATGGAAATGAACAGACAGACATAAACTAAAAGGTTTGAAAGACTTTTTCTTGCAAATGGGTGTGAAATTTTATAAGAAATGAGAATTTGCCCTGAAAGCCAGTAAATATTTGACATCATTATTCTCCTCAGAACTTGACTAGACTTGATAAAAAAAAAAAAAAAAAATGCTGCTTTCTTTGAAATAAAAAAGAGAACATAATAAATATCTCAGGTAGTCCTCTTTTTTTCCATGAATAAATTAATTTGACGTATTAATGACCATGTTTTTTGCACATAAAATTTATATAAGTGTTTAGAGTCAAAAGAGGGTTAATTGGAATTTATATAATAATAATTTTTACTTCCAATTTGTCCCCATTTATATGGAATAACATGAATATATCATATTTACTAAGATGAACAGAAAGAACAAATTTGGTGATTACAATTTTATATCAAAATTACAGGATTATAAATTTAAGTTTGAAAAATGATTTTGTTAAAAGTTGGCCGATCACTTCAGTTTTCATTTCCAAGGGAAAAAACAGAACAAAAATTATTTGTGGCCAGTAACTTTAAATATTGTTATAAGCCAACTAATTTGCCAGATTACAGTGGCCAGTAACTTTAAATATTGTTATAAGCCAACTAATTTGCCAGATTACAGTGGCCAGTAACTTTAAATATTGTTATAAGCCAACTAATTTGCCAGATTACAGTGGCCAGTAACTTTAAATATTGTTATAAGCCAACTAATTTGCCAGATTACAGTGGCCAGTAACTTTAAATATTGTTATAAGCCAACTAATTTGCCAGATTACAGTGGCCAGTAACTTTAAATATTGTTATAAGCCAACTAATTTGCCAGATTACAGTGGCCAGTAACTTTAAATATTGTTATAAGCCAACTAATTTGCCAGATTACAGTGGCCAGTAACTTTAAATATTGTTATAAGCCAACTAATTTGCCAGATTACAGTGGCCAGTAACTTTAAATATTGTTATAAGCCAACTAATTTGCCAGATTACAGTGGCCAGTAACTTTAAATATTGTTATAAGCCAACTAATTTGCCAGATTACAGTGGCCAGTAACTTTAAATATTGTTATAAGCCAACTAATTTGCCAGATTACAGTGGCCAGTAACTTTAAATATTGTTATAAGCCAACTAATTTGCCAGATTACAGTGGCCAGTAACTTTAAATATTGTTATAAGCCAACTAATTTGCCAGATTACAGTGGCCAGTAACTTTAAATATTGTTATAAGCCAACTAATTTGCCAGATTACAGTGGCCAGTAACTTTAAATATTGTTATAAGCCAACTAATTTGCCAGATTACAGTGGCCAGTAACTTTAAATATTGTTATAAGCCAACTAATTTGCCAGATTACAGTGGCCAGTAACTTTAAATATTGTTATAAGCCAACTAATTTGCCAGATTACAAATAAATGTATTAATTAACTTATTATTATTTTTAGTTCATTTATCGTGTGCATTATTTTCCTCACTAGTTCTGATTTTGATAATTTCCTACTTTTTTTTATCTAGTATAGCATTTAAATAAAAGGAAATTATTAACTTTAAACTAGTGGTATTCGGTGTATTTAAAAATATATATTACTTAAAACATATTAAACTGAAATTATGAGCCTTGTTACTTATTAAATTAATGTTTAAAAAATGAATGAGAAAGATTTTAGCATGAATGCACAGGTTTAGAAATTAGAAATGACGGTACTGAATTCAATGTGCCACTTTGTGTTCACGGCAGCAAACTTTTTCATTGACTTTTTTTTCCCCTCTTTTTACTCAAGCTGTTTTTTATAATATATACCTTGACGAATAATACAGAAAGGAAAATTCTAAAGACGATAATATTAAAATTAAAGTTTTCAAACTTTTTTTTTTTTTTTACAGTTAATTTTAATGTTGACATAATTTTCCTACAGTAAGCCTAACAGGAATTGCGAGTGCTATTTTTTTTATATTTTGTGGGGGTGAAATGTCAATTGTTATTAAGTGTAATTATTCCCAAATTCTGCTGTCATGTTTTGACACTCTCTAGTGCCTGTGTCACTCTGCAATGCAAAAAAAAAAAAATAATAAATAAATAAAAACGGCAATATTATAAAGTATGCTACAGCCAAACTTTAAATTCAATAATGACGTTTAACTATATATTTACTCAACAAAACTTTACAATTTATATAAAAGTATAATCACATACTTAATACAATTAAAAAAGTTTTGTATAATATGTATCAAAAGAAGAATACAGTACTATTAGCAATATCTTGAACATAAAGTTGAAAATTTTTGTTAAAACTTGTTGAATTTTTTAATTAGATTTAAAATAAAAATGCTCCAGTGTCTATTATAAGTAACATCTGTACTTAAAATGCACAGTTTTATGTTGTATTATTTTTGAAAATGTTGCGTGGCTGCAGCATTACGTTTTACATAAGTATCGCATGCATATTAAAAAAAAAAAAAAAAAATAGTTTACGTGTGGGGCTATATATAAAAATATATCAATGTTTGTTAAAAAAAATGGATTCATCAGTTAAAGGCTGCAATAGAAACAGTAGATGTCACTGTTAATTTCTTTAATTTGTTCATTTTTCTTGCTTAAAATTTAATTTATTTCAAGAATATCACAAACAGAAATTTACAACTATATAGGGATATCAAAAAGCTAAAGGTGCTTTCAATTTTTATAAATAATCCTTTGAAGGAGTAATCTGAAATTAAACTTTATTTAAAAAAGTTGTATTTTCATATCTATGGTGCACAAAGGTGCTGCATTAAATTATGCTCTCTAAATAAATATACACATAAAATAATCTTCACACATAGAATAATCTGAAGTTATCTGTCTTTATCAATTTGCTGTTTTTGTTGCAGTCTTAAAAGTTTATTTGATTTCGAGGAAACCAGTGAAACATTAAAAAAATATATTTTTCTGTGTCACATTTGAAATCGTTACATTTCAACTCCCAAGATGCTACGTATATTTTAACGGGCTGATTTTAGCAGAGTTTTTGCCCAAATGGAGGTGGTAAAGTATTTATTTACATCACAAAATCCATATAATTATTGCCAAATGTTTTAGCAAATAAACTTTCAGTATTAATTTTAATACTAAATTTGGTAGTATAAAGTTTTCTGTTTTCTATGCAAGCAAGTTATTTTTGAATGCCCCCTCTTTTGTAACTTAATAGATCAAACTTTGCATAAGGTGGAATTTTTAGGACCATTTTGGTTATCACCTTTTGATAATTAAGCTACCTGAACGCTGAATCATAATTTGTTTATTAAAATTTTGTCTTTGTTTTAAACCAAAATCGGTCTATTAGAAGAACATAATGTCTTGGAAATTATTTTTGTTATTAATTTTTTGCATGGTTCATTGGTTTCTTTTTAAAATTTATATATGATACAATGTATTCATAATAATAATTATATTTAAATTAAAAATGAAGAAGGCAACGCATAAAAGATACCAATTAAATAAATATTGGGAACAAATTATAACCATGCCTTGATGTTATTTGAAGAAAAAAAAAATAAGAAAAACTTCCTAACGTATAATAATACTGCTGTCTCTTTCTCTTTAAAATAGAAAATGATGAACGAAAGTGATTGTGTCTGTATCATAATAATAATTATGTTAATATAACTGTTGTTAATAAATAAATTATTGTAGTATTATCATTATGCCATATAAAAAAGATTATATCATGATACCAAAAAATTATGTTATGTCTTGTATGTGTGCAACAATATTGTATAAAAACAAAAAACTATAGGTTAAAGTGATCTAAAGTGATAATACACACAATATGACTTTAAAAATTACTTTTTTATTGTTTATTTTAAAGATATAACATATTAATATAATTAAGGTACTTTTATAATTATATAATGAGCACTTATTTACAAAATATTAATTATTATAAAAATAAGTCAATTTTTTTTTAAATTTTCTTATATTATAGGCACAGTATAACAGTTCTATGCTCATTATAATAAAATTAATACATTCAAATATTTTGTGCAGTAATCAACAATAATGCCTGTAAACCAGTCTAGTAGTTTTTTTGTCTACGGAGAGTTCAATCAGCACTCGGCACTACTTAAGGGTAATTTAAGGCGGATTCACATGACAATTTCAAAGTGAATAATGCGCACTTGCTGTAACATCCATTGGCGGCCATATTTGGTGATTATAAAAAAGATCGTCGTAATTTACCGCAATATTTGCCGTCACAATGGCGAATTCGTTTCCGCATAGGATTTCACAGCTTGTGTGACAAAATCGTGTCACGTCGCCATCTGAATCCCCCTTAATTAAGGTACCACCCAATGTTAAAAAAAAAAAAAAAAAAAAAATGAAAATTATGACAATTAATTTTCCATGTTAAAAATTAGTCCAAGTTTAAAAATTCAGGGTGTGATATTTTAGCTACTGCTATGGGATGTAGCTGAACATTTTTTTTTTTTTTTTCATAGTTTTCATTTTTTTTTTTTTTTTTTACATTGGACGTGATATCTTATACCCTTAAAGGTAAGGTAACGCCACCAATGTTAAAAAAAATCCCTGTCACAAAAATTCTGAAAAAAATTTAAAATGTTCTCCTCTATACCCCCTATCAGTACCTAAAATATCAGGTATACAAATACGATCTAGTTTTTGAGTTATGAATTTTTAAAGTTGACCAATTTAACATGGGAGTTTCATTTCTCCATGTTAAAGTAGTCAACTTTAAAAATTCATAACTCAAAAACTAGATCGTATTTGTGTACCTGATATTTTAGCTACTGATAGGGGGTGTAGAGGAGAACATTTTAAAATTTTTTCAGAATTTTTGTGAGAGGCATTTTTTTTAACATTGGTGGCGTTACCTTACCCTTAAAGATTTTAGAAAATTTTAGAAACTTATGTCAGAGTCACATCAAGGAAAGCAGTAAGGACAGAGAAAAGGACAGTGTTGCACAGTTAAAAGTAAGAAAAGTGAGCAATATGTGTTATTTGCCTGTGGTTTAAGCTGGGCAGCGATATTGCAGCTTACTTCGATCACCACACATAAATATAAACATGAAAACTTTAGATTTTGCAGATAGGTTAAAATCACTAATTTGAATTTTAAATCTCTGCAAAGTTTAGGTTCAAAATGGAGCAAAAAACTTTGCACTTTTTCATTTGTTGAATATAATAATGTGACGTTGCAAATCTCCACGTTGTGTTTTTCAACACGTCCCATCAGATATACTTAATTAAGTGCTGCATCTTAATTGTGGATAGTGATAGAAATTTCAAGTACATGTATATACTTAATTAAGTGCTGCATCTTAATTGTGGATAGTGATAGAAATTTCAAGTACATGTATATAGTCACCAAGGGTAGCCCATTTTTGTGGAGTTATATCTTACTGCGTGCAACAAACCATTGATTAGTGGAAATAATTTTCAACTTTGTGTATTAAGACTTCATATGAATATCGTTACTGCAATGTAGTTATTTACTGACATAAAATTAGTCGGAATCAAAACTGGATATTTACATTTCTAGTAAGAGCTGTGAATGATAGCCTTTATTGCAAAAATGTCTTTTATCTGGTTTTGATTACGACTGCTTTAAGTATAGATATACAAAATTTGCATGGGTGATTATATATTTTTTGTTGTGCATGGGAAATGTGATTTTCATCAAGAATAAATTTTCAAGTATATAATTTGCACACTATATAGTAAAATCAATTCAGGTATGAAAACCTGATCATTTTTTCAGGATTCTATGAAAAGGTTTGTTTTTTATAACGTAATATTACATACTTAATTTTACCTCAGCATGCATTGCGTACAAAATGATTGATATAATAAATATAAAATACTTTTGACCAACAATTAAATTCACTCAAAACAACATTCATGCTTTTTACAATTACAAAATAAGCAATTAAGTCTGGTTTGACTAATAATTGCATTTATCAGTTGTATGTCATAGTCTTTGTGCTTAAGAAGGCTGCAGGAAAATAATTAATATGGTCCATCGTAACACCATCTTTTTGTCATATTCAAAGTCACGGCTCCATAACTAATTACCGTTTTAAACAAATAAAACTTATTATACACTGCAGTACGTATATCCTATATAGCTGTTATTTATTAAATGCATTAAACAGCTATAACAAAAAAATATGGGGGTGCAAAATATTTTATGAAAGTTAAAAAAATTAACACATCAAATTTCATATTTTTTTAAAGACACATTTAAAATTGAAGTCATGGATAGCCTTCTTATAAAACATCTGGTCAATGAGGTCACGTGGGGGTGACTTCTCGAAGGTTATTCTCCTCGGCCGCGATGGAGCCAGAGTAAGAGGACGTCGAGGAGAGAAGTCTACGCACGGACTGATGTCTCCCCGCCACGTGGCCGTTCTCCACCCGCCTCTCCTCTGCCGGAGCCACCGCCGAGGAGCTCGTGGACTCTTCCTGTAGTCTGCCGGCACAATAGCCAGGCCAAAAGTCCCCGCAGAATGTACGAATCTGAAATTTAAAAGTGGGAATTTTAAAGAAAGTAACTGCATATAATCAATTGTCAAATTGGGTGTTAATGCGTAATTTACACTCAATTGCAATTAAGGGTAAGATAACGCCACCAATGTTTAAAAAAAAAAAAAAAATCACAAAAATTCTGAAAAAAAAAAATTAAAATGTTCTCTACATCCCCTATCAGTAGCTAAAATATCAGGTATACAAATACAATCTAGTTTTTGAGTTATGAATTTTTAAAGTTGACTAATTAAACATGGGAGTTCCATTTCTCCATGTTAAAGTAGTCAACTTTAAAAATTTATAACTCAAAAACTAGATCGTATTTGTGTACCTGATATTTAGCTACTGATAGGGGATGTAGAGGAGAATTAACATTTTAAATTTTTTTCAGAATTTTTGTGTGAGGGATTTTTTGTAACATTGGTGGCGTTATCTTACGACCCTTAAGTGTGACATTTTTACCATTATATATATTTACCTACTTTTTTTAATTAAGTTTTAATTTTATAAAAATGCAACATCAAAACCACTTGCTCAATTATTTATTTGTATATCATGCAAAATGATTATTTCTATAATATTAAAAAAATCAATATTGGAAATTCTATTTCTAAAGAATATTAATTTTATATTATGACGTGTTCGTGCAAATGCAAAATATGATAATTATATTAAAGTAAACTGAATAATTATTTACAAATCTATATTTAAAAAATAAAGTGTTATATTGTATTAACCATGAAAAACAGGAAATATATTTTATTTTATCATGCTGATGTTGAGGGTAAGATAACGCGCCACTAATGTTAAAAAAAAATCCCTCCCCTATCCCCTATCAGTAGCTAAAATCTAAAATATCAGGTGTGCAAATTCGAATAGTTTTTAAGTAATGAATTTTTAAATTTGACTAAATAATTAAAACATATAAGTGAAACTCCCATGTTACAAAATACATATGTTATAAATTAGTCAAGTTTAAAAATTCATAACTTAAAAAAGCTCGAATTTGTATACCTGATATTTTAGCTATAACTGATAGCTAGGGGATGTAGATATAGAGACCATTTTAAGATGTTTCATAATTTTAAATGTGTGTGAATTTTTTTAACGTATATTTATATTGGGTGCTACCCTTTATAACTATAATTTTATAATTATATTCTAAAACGAAAAAACTTCGAACATTATTCCAACTCGAATCATGATATGACTCCTGCATATTTTTTATTACATTATATATTTGGACAGAAAATCTTATAAGTATATTATTTATATAATTTCCTGCATATTAATTATTCTTTTATAATTTGAACATACTATATATAATAACCTTAAAATCGATCTGCGAAAACAACATTTATCCTATACTCCAGTCATTAATTAAGGGTAAGGTAACGCCACAAATGTTAAAAAAATCCCTCACACAAAAATTATGAAAAAAATTTAAAATGTTCTCCTCTACACCCCCTATCAGTAGCTAAAATATCAGGTATACAAATTCGATCTCGTTTTTGAGTTATGAATTTTTAAAGTTGACTAATTTAACATGGGAGTTCCATTTCTCCATGTTAAAGTAGAGTCAACTTTAAAAATTCATAACTCAAAAACTAGATCGAATTTGCACACCTGATATTTTAGCTACTGATAGGGGGTGTAGAGGAGAACATTTTAAATTTTTTTCAGAATTTTTGTGTGAGGGATTTTTTTTAACATTGGTGGCGTTACCTTACCCTTAACGCCTTAAATTTCTGCATGCACAAATGCTTCATAATAAAATTTTAAAAATATTTTTACATTAACTATAATGACTATATAAAATTATATATCATTTTATAACGTCGCAGAATTTTGCAACATTATGATTTTAAAAGAACGTGTTAATTACAAAAAAAAATCTGGAAAAATTTGCTATACAAAACGCGCACAAATGATGACGTACCGCGAGCAGCCCGATGAACACTCCCAGGACGGTGCCGGCCAGCACGTCGTGCGCGTGGTGGCGGTGGTCAGAGACGCGCGTGAACGAGCACGCCATGGCCCACGTGACGCACACGGCCTGCAGCCACGGCCGGAGGTACAGCGACGGGGCCTTGCTCGGCACTCCGGGCAACCGCCGCTGCAGGAACCACTAAACAAACATGAGCTTTAAGGTTAGAGATAACGCCGAACAGCTGTTCGACATAATCCCCTTTGATTAACATGTAAACCTTATTAGCAAAAATTGACAAAAATTCTGATTTTTTTTTGAAAGGCAGATATTAGTGCCTATAAAAGCCATAGCAAAAGTTTCAAAAACATTTAACGAGCCGATTTTTTTAAATTAATTTTTTAGTTTGGCTCTCCATGGGAAAGCCCTATGCTGAAAATTAAAAAAATTTATTAAAAAAAATCGGCTCGTTAAATCGTTTTGAAATTTTTTTTATGGCTTTTAGGCACTAATATCTGCCTCTCAAAAAAATTTCAGAATTTTTGTCAATTTGCTAAGGTTTACATGTTAATCAAAGGGCATTACGTCGATCAGCTGTTCGGCGTTATCTCTACCTTAATTTGGTATATTGTAAATCTTTACACCAGTAGTGTTAAAAGAAATAATTATTAATTAAAAAAATACTGCTACTTCCAGACAATTCTCGCCGTGAGGTGTTAGTTAATCGACATCAAAACGGCCGGAGTTATAGACTTTAAAGAACATTGATCGCATTAAATTAAGGTTTTTGAATCCTGCTGAACAAGTAGCCTAAAACCTGAAGGCAAAATGATCTGCCAAAAGCCTGGCAGTTTTAAATTGAAAAGTGTAGGGCTTAATTATTTATTAAATATTGATTTGAGTATAGGAATCGTTAGAAATTTCAGTGTCTTATGACCAGAAAATTAACCAAGATTTCAAAATGTTCCTGCATGGTTTCTGGACGGTATAATATATTATAATTATAATACCGTGGCATTTCGTTTTCCTCATAATATTTACAGAACATATTACTTAATTGCATGGCTTCGTGTTTTAATCAAATATTATTTGACTTCCACATATGATTTCGATTGCAATGAAATTAATAATTACAATTCATCGTTATTTCTAGATTTGGTCAATCAGCACGATACTTACGATGAGAAACATGGCAGAGTACACCGACAAAGCAGCGTGCCCCGACGGGAATGACTTGGTGGAGTCTTTGACAACGTAATGACTAAGTTCCATGTTGGTGCACTTGAACGTTTCTATGTACCTGCAGGGGAAAGAAAATTTCTTTACCAATAGAGTAAAATTTTAACTAGGACTTTTGTTATACTCATGAGGGAATTAAATGTAATAAAATAAACTATGATATATAGAAAAATAAAAAATTAAGTTTTTTATATAACATATATTAATATTTTAATTAATAACTTGTACAGTACATTATGTACGTATTTATATCTTAAAATATAAAGCTATAATTCCATATATATAATATATATATATATATATATATATATATGTGTGTGCTCTACATCAAAAATAAATATTGCATTTATTTATAGACACAAATAATACAAATAAAGAGTAAAAAGTTAGGCTATTCTGATTTTTCAAATTACAGAATATTTATTAATTATGTTAATTAATGTTATTGTTTTAAATATTAAAAGCGGTGACCATTCTCTGTCCAGTAGTATACGTACATTACGTGTCACTCTATGAATAAAATGATTGATCAATCAATAACGCGCTATACTTAATTATTATTTTTAAATTAATTATTAAATTCAGAATAATAAAGTGTGCTCCTCGCACTCAGAAGTACAATTAACTCCCCTTTCATAATTATTATGTATGTACGCGCGGGTACACAATTTTTTTTAGTGAATTTCCCGTGTGTCTACTCTATATAGGAGTGGATTAAGCTATACATGGGGAAGAAAAGAAAAGGTCGTATCAACAAATGATAAATAAGACTGACCCTGTGGGCGAGGCGAGCGCCCTGCAGCCTCCCGGTGCAAGCATCACGTCGGGCTTGCACGAGTCGAGGAAGTGCGGTCGCGGCTCTCCCACGATCACCTTGGCGATGTCTGCGGCCAGCAACACGAGCCCCAGTCCGAGAAGGTACTCGCGGTACCACACCCAGGCGTGCCGCAGACCCCGTCTAGCCCGAGCCCCGGCACCCGCGCGCTCCTGACAGAAGCAGCAGCCGGACTCCACCAGCCACATCTGTGATGTACACAACGTCAGTTCTTGCAATGTTTACGTGATATTTGATGTCATGCAATAATGTCATTGATTGATTGATGACAGTCAAGGCTGCATGGATCAAGTTGTCGGGATGTGTCGTGAAGGCGGGAGAATAAAATTGACCTGCCTGCCACCCCCAAAGTTCTTCTAATACATACGAGATTTGTTAACCCCCTTCCCTAAAGCAAGTCGGAGAAATAACCCTGATGTGAAATTATTATAAGGCACTAACTTTCTCAAAGCTCGGGAGATATAGGATCATATTATGTATCAGATTATTTTTTGGGGAAAAGTGACGACCCATCGTCGTTTTCGAGATTTTAATTAATTATAATAAATTCACATATTATATATTAGGTACGTCAACTATATCGGACAACAATTTCCTTAGTTCTCGCCGTGAGAAATTTCCCGGACATTTGCAAAAGTTTGTAAATTTCTGAACATAAAAAATAGATTTGATTGGCGTTCGTGCTATTATATAGCCTCCCATGTAAAAACAAAAGCAATCACTTGGATGTTATAACTTGTGCAAAGATATACATTGATATTGTGGACATTGTCCTCCGCATTATCGGTAGTAAAATGACGAATTTATGTAAGGGCATGAGATTTACTCCGAAAAGTAACATTGGATAGAATTTAATGTCCGAGGACCTTTCACTCGGTCATATTTCTTCGCAAACTTGAGGTTAAAATTAATTAGCACACCTGTGGTGCTTTTTAATTTACAGAGATGCTCTCGCAGGGCATTAATATATTCACAACATCCTTGAATGGCAATAAAATTTCGACAATCGTAAGAGCACGAACGTTAAGTTGTAAATTCTAGGCAGCAGGTCAAAAGTCAGCAAATTAAAAATATCGACTTTAAAAACTAATAAATATTAAATTGCCAAGATATAATTATATTTTTAATTAAAATTTTACTGTCATACTTTGAGCACTACAATTTAAATCAACATTATAATGTTGTATTATTTATATACTAATCATGGCATTTTAGCAAGGGATGGTAAAACAATTTGTATAAAGCGAGAAAGATAGATGCAAAATACTTCTATGTCAAAAAATGTGAAAAAGTTAACATTCGATCTCCAAATTATTTCTCCTGCTACCAACCAATTAACGTACGTTGTTCCTCAGAAAAAGAAAAAAAAATGAGTAAGAAAATTAACTTTATGAATACCAAATTAAATAAATAAATTTAAATAATTTTCAACTTGGATTTAAGATTTAACCCACTGACGATTTGCTCCTTACTATTGAAAAACATAATTTGATCTTGTGGTAATTTGATTTGTTGGTCACTATTACCTACGCGCATCCATGCAATTTACTTTTAATATATGCACTAATTTTTTTGCACGAGCTGATTCAAGTTAAGATGTCACAAGAAATGACAGACTCTGCGTGGCGGTTACACCGCGATCGTCGGAGAGCACCGATATTATATATGTTTTGATATTTATAAAAGTGATATATATTATAACGACGACACGCAAAGAATATCGATGTGGTGTAATTGGATTACCATATAACTACATGAATAAAATTAAATATTGCATTTCTATATAAATCTATTGATAATATATTATCATTACAGTTGCAGTGCATTCATAAAGCTAATCCATCTACTCAACCCCCGATCATTTTATTGACAATTTTAATTAATTATACATAAAATATCTGATTATGTAGCTACAGCAGTAGCTAATACATCTTTATATTTTTATAAATAAATTAAATGCTTGTATTATGAAAGTATCGTTAATAATAAAAAATATACGCGTAACAAGAATTTTTAACGAGATCGCCAGAAACAAGACAATTATTTTACTTTTTAAATATAAGATCTACTCTCTTATCTATCAACGTTAAAAATGACCTTTATTGCATTTAAAATGTGCATACGTCTTAATTAATTGTACCTCTCACTGTCTCCTCACAATGTTAAATTGAGAATTTGAGTCACACAAAATAAATGTAAGCTTTCTAGCGTCCCTCGTTAGGAATATTATAAACTTTAAATGCATGCTTTCCACGACCGTGTGCAATAATAATAACCTGATGTATTAAGTGATAGCAATTTTGAGTTGCATCACTATTGTTATAATGCATGCGCTCGTGGTATGCAGATCATCAATACGTTCACATGACTATGTTTTTGGTATTATTAGTATAAGTTTCCGCGTTGACGAGGTATAATGTTATTCTTATGAGGCGTCGTCAACGGATCCGTATATTGTCATGTGAACGTAGTAACCGGACGAGGGAAGATACATCGTAAAGTGGTCCTGTTTTTGCCAACACACACGGAGAACTCACCGCGAACAAAGGCACAAAGATGCACACGGAGAGCAGTAGGGTGATGCTGATGGTGTCGCCGGTGAAGCGATGTGCGATGCTCGGGTCGTCGCAGTAGAAGCCCGTCTGGACGTTCGGGATCCATCCCAGTTCGATCAGCAGCAGCAGCGCGCCCACTGGACACAAATTAAATGTCAGATAAATTTATATTATAATCCTTCCGGAAGTAGCCGTGAAGTTTCTGTCATATTCATATTTGCACGTTGAAATTTCACACATGTGGGTCAGTATATACTTCTATTGCAAACCCACCTGCAGAGTTTCAAAACTGATGAATTACAAACAGAAGAGCCACAAACTTCCGGCTGCATCGATATATAAAATAAATTTTACTGTATAACTATAATAACAAGCGAAAGTTCACGCCTGAAAATTTTCCGGAAGTGATGTAAATTATACGTAGTATCGCTTTTTATTTATAGCCTGCAATCAGAAGTACGTCATTTTCGGAAAATTTCAGACGTGAACTCCCGCGCGCTTGTTAGATCGGACGTTCTTATGTCCAATTAAGTAAAAAAATTGTGTGCAGAAAAATTATCAACGCTCCGAGGTTATGAACAAGTCGACAGATAAACCAATTTGAGGGACAATTTTTACATGTGTTATAAGGAGTCGTAGAAGAGTGTGCGCTCGTCTCGCTAACATTGAGTAACATAAAGACAAAGAATTAATTAAGACAACAAGTTCAAAATAAAGTTCACCTCACGACAGCACGAACTTTATCCACATTTGCTGTAAAGAGACAAAGATAGTTTGGGACAAGTAAGTCCAAATTTGTCCCCACAATTTCAGTATATCACTCCAAGCTGAATTAAAACTTCAAACTGCCTCTTCGTATTAGAAAACACGGCATGATTATTAAACTCTTTGGTACTAAAAATACCTTATTGAAGCGCTATCTAAAAACCTCAGTATATAAAAAGCAAAATAATAACACACACAATCTTATATATCATCGTTGCATATCACGTGTTTTATAATTTTGATGAATCATTGTGTGCTTATAATTATTTTGCGATAATATAAATTATGTTATTTCAGGTTTAAGTGTTTTTTAAACAATGATAAAGCAAGTTAGGTTCTTAAATTTGTTTGTTTGCATGAAGAAAACACAAATAATTTTAAAAAAAATGTAAAAATAAAAACAAATATTTCATGAAATCGACATTTCTTTACGTTATAACATTGATATGAAGAAACTTCAATTTATAATTGCATTATGTGCAATTAATTATACATTATATGTACTATCCCCAGTAGCACACTCGTGGAAATGATCATGGAAATTTGATGGACAGTTGGTGGAAAAAAACTTTCCGCCAGAATTTCACATCTTTCCATCATTTTTCCGCCATTCATAAAAAGTAATATATTGAATTAAAATAAGGTTTTATAGTGTTTTTTACTTGTCCTTTTTAATATCCACGTCATTTTAAGAATTTAGTACCATTTTATTTATTTTGTTTTTAAATCGTGAGGAAGTTTGGTGGAAAATAGTGGAAAAATATTTTCCCCCATTCCTGCACCACTTTTCCGCCATGTACTTATATACTATACACATTTTTTTTTTTTTTTTTTTTTTAACTTAAGAAAATAATGTTTCCATTTTACCTGCAAGTTCTTGTAATATTGATATAAATATTATATATTGGACGTTATTACGAACAAAGATTTTAATATGATGATTTTCACGTGGAAAGTTTCCATCATTTTTCCTTGTCAGTTTCAAAGTCCCGCCCCCCAAAAAAATTAAATATCATGAACGTCATTATATTCGTCATTTAATTGCTTTCATATATGAATAATCTTAATTCGCTATATATAATCTGCAAAATTAATGTAGCAAATTTTTGTAAATTTATTAAATATCATTTAAAAAATAATTTAAAATAATTTATATATTAATTCTTCTTGTATTAATTAGAATAATTAAGATTATCTATATATAATAAATATTAATTTATTTTATAATAAAAGAATAAAAATTATACAAGTTCCAAAAATTTCTAATTCAAAAAAAAATTATAACAATTAATTTAAATTGTGTACATTTTTCCTGGATCGATCGAAGGAGTTTTTAGCACCAATATAAAACATTAATTAATATATAATTATATATAACGTAATACATACCTGTGGCGCACGTGTAGGTTATTCTGAGTGACAGCTTTATTGCATCACAGGAAATCCTGATATTTTTTAAAATATTCTCATTTGTTTTTAATATCAATTTTGACGCGTCAATTAATTAATTCATACATCCGATCGACGATTTAAAATTTCCGTATAATTATGTGATGTTTGAAAATATTGGCGCATTTTGTGCGAATAACAGCGATCCTATCGGTAGAAATAATGAACTAATTTTCGTTTGTCAACTTCTGCAAATGGCCGTCAACCGTCAACTCTGCCATGTGAAGGATTTGTCTGACTCGGGGGGGAAAGTTTGTCAACCAATTATGATAAAGTAATAGATTTAGAACATTTGTAAGTATAAAATCTGTTTGCATTGTTAGTTCATGATCATAATTAAACATGAATTTTTACTATGTGTGCTCTAGATTTTCAGAGATCAAAGTTGTTATGTTTGTTCCCACCATTTTGCCATGAGGCATTTTGCGAATTTCTTGATGAAATTGTGAACTGGGTACTCGATCGTAATCTCTTAATAAAAACAAGTTCTTGCTAACTATACATGCATATTCTTATATATTGATTAACGTCAAGTACATATTTTAAGATTTTATTAAAAATATTTGTAAATAGGCCTTTTATGTTCTCTTTTAAGGGTAAGATACAGTATGTAACACGAATCAGCTGATTCAGCAGTCCTATTTGATAAACATGTAAGGCTCTGTACTTCACAAATATTCTGAAATAAACTTGACAGATTTTAGTACCTAAAAGCCATATAAAAAATATCAAGATAATTATTTCAGCATACTTTTTTTAATTATTATTTTTTGTTTAAATTTTTAGCATAAGGATTTCCCATGAAGAGTTAAACTAAAATCTTTGGTGAAAAAAAATATCATTAGCTCAAATAATTGTCTTGAAATTTTTTCTATGGCTGTTAGGTACTAACAAAGTCTTCTACTCGCACAATGGTTGTAACAAAACATTATTTTGTTTATAATGTCTTTCGCATGAAGCCTTTTTCATTGTTAAACATGGGACGACGTAATGCCTAATTTTGTAACCAGAGCAGAGAACGTAACGGCATTGTTGGCGCTAGGCAACGGTGTCAACTTCATAATTAACGGTCATTTTCCATAAGATAACATGTAAATCAACAATTGTCCCATGTTTTTCCTTTCACGCGACAGACATTACACAACAATACTTTGTTTACAAACAACGAGCAGAAGACTTTGGGTACTAAAATCTGTCTTAAAATTATTTTAAAATTTTTGTGAATTTGTAAAGGTATAAATGTTACTCAAATAGGACTACAAAATCAGCTGATTTGTATTACCTTACCTTTAACATCCCTGAGCCTTTAAAATGACTGTTAAGATTTTAAAATAAATCCCTTTCACATGTTTAGCCAAGACCGCTACCAAGCGACCAGCTGGCTCGGGAACGGTGACTAAAGGCGTAGAGAGGGCGAGAGGCTCGGGGAAGGGCCACGACGCACTGACCGCTCAGGAGAGCCCAGAGCATGGCTCCCAAAGTAAAAGCAGCTCTGCACGGGCAACATCAACGTCCCGGGACAAGTCTCAGAGGGAGAATGCAGATACAGGTAAATAGGCCTTTTATTTTCTCTTTTAAGGGTAAGATACAGTAACACGAATCAGCTGATTCAGCAGTCCTATTTGATAAACATGTAAGCTTTTGTACTTCACAAAAATTCTGAAATAAACTTGACAGATTTTAGTACCTAAAAGCCATATAAAAAATATCAAGATAATTATTTTAGCATACTTTTTTTAATTATTATTTTTTGTTTAAATTTTTAGCATAAGGATTTCCCATGAAGAGTTAAACTAAAATCTTTGGTGGAAAAAAATATCATTAGCTCAAATAATTGTCTTGAAATTTTTTTTATTGCTGTTAGGTACCAACAAAGTCTTCTACTCGCACAATGGTTGTAACAAAACATTATTTTGTTTATAATGTCTTTCGCATGAAGCCTTTTTCATTGTTAAACATGGGACGACGTAATGCCTAATTTTGTAACCAGAGCAGAGAACGTAACGGCATTGTTGGCGCTAGGCAACGGTGTCAACTTCATAATTAACGGTCATTTTCCATAAGATAACATGTAAATCAACAATTGTCCCATGTTTTTCCTTTCACGCGACCGACATTACACAACAATACTTTGTTTACAAACAACGAGCAGAAGACTTTGGGTACTAAAATCTGTCTTAAAATTATTTTAAAATTTTTGTGAATTTGTAAAGGTATAAATGTTACTCAAATAGGACTACAAAATCAGCTGATTTGTATTACCTTACCTTTAACGTCCCTGAGCCTTTAAAATGACTGTTAAGATTTTAAAATAAATCCCTTTCACATGTTTAGCCAAGACCGCTACCAAGCGACCAGCTGGCTCGGGAACGGTGACTAAAGGCGCAGAGAGGGCGAGAGGCTCGGGGAAGGGCCACGACGCACTGACCGCTCAGGAGAGCCCAGAGCATGGCTCCCAAAGTAAAAGCTGCTCTGCACGGGCAACATCAACGTCCCGGGACAAGTCTCAGAGGGAGAATGCAGATACAGGTAAATAGGCCTTTTATGTTCTCTTTTAAGGGTAAGATACAGTAACACGAATCAGCTGATTCAGCAGTCCTATTTGATAAACATGTAAGCCTTTGTACTTCACAAAAATTCTGAAATAAACTTAACTGATTTTAGTACCTAAAAGCCATATAAAAAATATCAAGATAATTATTTTAGCATACTTTTTTTAATTATTATTTTTTGTTTATATTTTTAGCATAAGGATTTCCCATGAAGAGTTAAACTAAAATCTTTGGTGAAAAAAAATATCATTAGCTCAAATAATTGTCTTGAAATTTTTTCTATGGCTGTTAGGTACTAACAAAGTCTTCTACTCGCACAATGGTTGTAACAAAACATTATTTTGTTTATAATGTCTTTCGCATGAAGCCTTTTTCATTGTTAAACATGGGACGACGTAATGCCTAATTTTGTAACCAGAGCAGAGAACGTAACGGCATTGTTGGCGCTAGGCAACGGTGTCAACTTCATAATTAACGGTCATTTTCCATAAGATAACATGTAAATCAACAACTGTCCCATGTTTTTCCTTTCACGCGACAGACATTACACAACAATACTTTGTTTACAAACAACGAGCAGAAGACTTTGGGTACTAAAATCTGTCTTAAAATTATTTTAAAATTTTTGTGAATTTGTAAAGGTATAAATGTTCCTCAAATAGGACTACAAAATCAGCTGATTTGTATTACCTTACCTTTAACATCCCTGAGCCTTTAAAATGACTGTTAAGATTTTAAAATAAATCCCTTTCACATGTTTAGCCAAGACCGCTACCAAGCGACCAGCTGGCTCGGGAACGGTGACTAAAGGCGCAGAGAGGGCGAGAGGCTCGGGGAAGGGCCACGACGCACTGACCGCTCAGGATATAGTTGTTATTTTCCTAGTGTTCTTAATTATAATAATTACATAATTTTATATTATAAAAGGGTTTCTAATATTTTGATGTAATGATCATGACAAATAAAACCTATATTCATTTTGTAAAACTGGCTTTAAAAATTATGGTCAAACAAACTTAATTGTAATATAAGTTATTTTTTCATTATTATAGTGTGAAAATGTTCTGCATTAAAATTAAAATTGGTTGGCCATTGATTTTATTAAAGAATTTTTTTATTCTGTCTATAATATTTCACTGTCCTTAGTTAGCAAAAATCCAATAATCCTGTAATGAATTGACAATAATAAAAAATAATAATTCCGGGCTTCACTGGTTGGGGTGGTAAAATAATTAAGTGAAATATAACAATGTATTGGGAAGTTTTGCATTTTAATATTTGTTTGTTTTTTTACATTGCTTTATTTATGTTTTAAAATTTAATTTAAATTTTTATATTTTGTGCAGCATAATTGAAAATTATACTGAAAATTATTTTTTTTATTATTTAGTAAAATTTCCATTAATTTGGTAGAAAATTTTTCCAAATAAAAATTACATGAAACTATAGTGGAAATATTCATCGTGGAATAATTCGCCACTTTTCCATGCTGGAAAAGCTGCCACTTTTCCATGCTGGAAAAGCGGTAGCCTAATGTCTCATTTTCCTGGTGATTTCCACGTGAAAAACTCTTGGAAATTCCACAAGGAAATCACGAGGAAAACCCATGGAGTGTGCTACTGGGGATACTATAGTTGCACTTATATGCTTAGAAAAAGAACTTTCTGGGAAGATTGCAAGATCCGAGTATGCTTTTAGCTTTTAGTTGATTATAATATATATAGTAAATTATAATTAAACTGTTTCAGAATTAGGTTTAAAAATAAAGTAAACAATACGTATACCTTGTTAATAACTTAATTGCTGTATAGTTAAAGTTGTTGGACGGTAAAACAATGTTATTTCAAATGTTTACTTTAGAAAAGTATGTCATATATACAATGAAAACATTGCAAGCGTGCGAACTAAAATGTGTTCTGCTGTGCAACATTTTACAACAATATACTTGACTTTCGTAGTACCATATAAGCACATTCTTGCTGATTCAATCAAAAACATTATATAATAATGCAGAAAAGTCGCTGTCAATCAATTTAGTAACAGATAATACTGCAATGTAACTTCGCATCAGAGTATATATATATAGTAACGCACTATGATAATAATTTTTAGAGGTACGTAAAAAACACGAAGGAATCGAAGAGTCACATATCAGTATTGTAATTTCAAGGCCTGACTTTTTTTATACTGATTCTCAATAGAATGACGTTTTGTTTTTACGTTTTTCTTTGGCTGGAGGTTTATTAAAGAGCTCAAGTGAGCGCGCACTGAGGACGATGTAGCAAAGAGTTATGTAAGTGCTTCCAGACGGGAAAAAAAGAAGTCGGAGGTCAAAAGTTTAAACTAAAAAATAAAATGCAGCAGCTTTTTGTGGCTACTTTAAATTTTAAATTTCATTTGAAATAGAAAAAAATATTTTCAACCCTGACGCACGTGTCACACGCAGGAGACAAAATAGGAAAGTGTAATTCACAATTATTGAATTATTTTAATTTCTCTGCATGTTTTTACAAATACATAAAAAATTCTAAGTTGACGTTTAGATTTATTAAAAGATACAATTTGTAAAATAAACAAAAAATATATAGGATCAAAGTGGCAAATTCGCTTGTTTATTGTGTCGTTTAATTAGTAGCTAGCAAAAGTGAAGAAAGTTATTATAAATATAATAGTATACAGTATATTCGGCGCCTCAGAATATAAGTGTCGTATAAACCAATGTAATTTTAGACCCTATGTACATGAAGTATAAGGTCTATAATTGCATCACTTTAATATGTTAACATTTTATTCATTCTTAGAAAAAATAAATCTTAAAAAGTTTCTTCAAAGTTATTCTATTAAAAACTTTTAGAGTGTTGTATCATATAATTTTATAATATATTGAATATATTAATATTATGCACACTAATAAAATTATTATGGTAATATTATTTCGTGATCTAATGAAAATTTCATCAGACAGTATAATAATTATATATCTGTGCATGCAATATATAATATCCGCGAATTAATAGAATTTTCAGAATTATCATAAAACTAATTTATAAAGATAAACATTAAATTAAAAAAAATAATTATATATATTTCAACGAAAAGAAATATTAATTTTTATAATATTTTGCAAATAGTAATTTGTAAGAACAATAAATTATAATCAGATAATAATATTTTATTGGCATGCAAGATAAGATAATTTAAAAACTTACCGAAGGCTCCTCGCAATTTATTAGTTTTTCTTACATGCTTTGCATGCTGTGGGGACGGTGCCTTCATATTATTCCTTCAGTGTTTGACTGCGAGCGGAGGAATGACTTTTCGGTCCAGCGGTTTAGTGACGTCAGACGGCGAACAATTGGCAAGCAGTAGTCAGTCATGGTGAGATGCCACTACTGTCTCGGCACTACACTGCAGCTTGGCATGAAGGTTGATTGCAGCGCCACTGCCGGCCGTCCGAGCAACCACAATGTTATCACCAACCAACAATAATTCACAAGATAACAACGAGGACGAAAACGAAACTATAATTTTTACGTCATTAACTGCACCTTGCGCTCAACGTTTGTGCCATGTTGTGTAAAAAATTCGATAAAAAACTTTCTAGCGGTAAAATTTGAAAATTGACAACACGCAATCGCGCGCGCTGTGGCGTTCATAATATTGTTTTGTTTGATGAGAGGCGATCAATATGTCTGAGTTAAAATTGCAAGCTCAGAATAGGTTACAATTTGTTACAAATGTGTTGAAAATTAATTCTGAATTAGAATTAATACAGTATAATATTATTAAAATAAAAAATATATAAAAATATAATGCAAGATTATATTAATTTATAATAAAATATATCAATCAATAATTAAGTATTATAACATTTCAAAATATATTCGATGAATAAAATAATATAATGGAGAACCGTCATTTCAAAAGTTTTTGATGTTGGTTATTCCAAGAAATGATTTTTTATCGTAAGCTCGGTTTCTGCGGTTAATTTATAAGAGCATCCTCGTATTCTTCTGATGGTTAATTTATAGAAGTCATCGTGTTGATTATTAAATTGCACGTCCTAGAAGTCAATGCTCCCATCAGCTGTTCGAGTGTTAATTTTGCTAGCACGGGAGGTAAACACGCGATGTGCACTCTGCTGACCAAATAGTTAACGAGAGAGAGTATTTCATTCCAGTAGTATTTCCTACTGGAATGAAATCTAGGGCGGGATTTGATACGACAGTTCAAATATATTAAATTACCCTCTCGCGGAGTTAGGAGGATTTTGACCTTTCTGCTTATGTGGGTAACAATTTTTAAAAAAATAAGGGATGAAATTTTAGCACAAATTTGGATAAGAGAAACTTTAGGCGCAATCCTCTATTTGTTAAATTAGTTAAATAATAACTTGTAAAATTATATTTTGTTATTTTACGTCTTGAACGTTAGCTCAACATCTTTCACATGCAGCCAGTTGAAATATTAATTTGATTGTCTTATCCGCGCAGGTGTTTAAGTCGTGAGCAATTAATTAACACCTGGCGTGTGTAAAATTCATAACGGCGTCTGAATATTAGATTACTATGATCAAGCGAAGGAAAATATTGTGTATAATTTTGAAGGTCGTCCTAATATTAAATGATAAACATTTCTTATCAGCTCGCATAGCAACAACATAATACAGTCGTTTTAAAGGTATAATTTTACAAGATCCGTTAATGCGCTTTGAAAAAATTGTACGCATAATATAACATATTACTGTACTGTACACGAGATTGTAGCGGAAGAATATCCTAACTCCATGATTGGAAAGCTGAAAAAAAAAAATTCTACATCTATTTTTACTTACCAATGAAATTTAATATATTTTTCCTCTATACCACGTCGATATATGTAATGGTTATTCTTGTTTCGTTTATTTTTTTTTTTTAATACAAATTTACATTCAGCTCTCTTCTTAAAGACTTTTCAGTCCTTCTGACTCGTGCCCCTGACAGGGTAGGCAACTGTTTCAGCGTTGGGGTAACACAATCTGCATAACAGCCCCTGACGATCGCTCTCGGCCGTCTTCGTTTGTTTCCGGAAACGTTCGGCAAATCAGAGACAAATGCTTCAAAAAATGCATTAGTTGTTTTCGATTTACGAATCACAATCTCTATTATCAATAAGAGAATCAAATGAACCTTCAGTACAGGAAACATATTAAGGATCATCTAATAAATTTTCAACTTTTGGATCTACGTAATACATGATATGAAAAAGTTATAAACAGGATGAAAGCTTGATAAAATTAATTAAATATGACGTTGATGAGGCCCCTAAGGAGAATGAAACGAAAATTCAAGTCACGTTGATGGTTTCCCGGAATTAAGTTGCGAGGATACAGAGACTCAATAGGAAAATCTTTTTATTTTAAAAAAAGGAAAAATATTTCCTTATATATTGTTGATAATAACATGAATTGTCTTATCCTCTGAAGAATAATTTATACCGGAGGTTGATATCAATCAAGATTTTTTAATTACGGCTCATATATAGAGCAAAATAATTGTATTTATGGCACATTTGATAATATTAATTGCGCAAACAATGTTCAAACATTACAACGTTTCATTATTTACGCTACTTAACAAGAGAACTAAGAAATGACAAACTTAATAGAATTTTGATATTACGGATCAAGTTTTTTCTTCGAGTCGGCCAATTTACAGACAATTTATCTACGAGTAAAGTAGATTTTGGCTGCGCCCACGTTTTTTGCCTTCATGCATTTATATAACACTCTCTCTCTCTCTTATTAAGAATCTTCCAAAATCATTCAGGAAATATGCTACTCACATTATGTGTATTTTCCACAAGTGTAATGATCTACAAAATAACTTACACGACTTGTTAGTCCCACTCGGTTGTCAGTTCATTATCACGTTCATTTAACTCTTCGAGGGACACTCCTCGAACTCTCGTCGTATTTCAATTTCGATGAGTTTAAAATTCTGGGCAGCTAGTATCTCTCCTCATTTTCCTGATGTCGTTACTACAAGCTAACGGAAACGCATGGTCACAAGGTACTAAGTTATGGAGTGGGTTTTTATTTTGTTATATTTATACAAAAGCAGAACTTAAAACTTTTCTGGAGACATGCTTCCGATCACTTGTTGCTCCATCCTTTCTGTATTCTTTAAAAAAAAACTTTCACAACCGACATGATTTTTTTTAATTGTATATCTCGATCGAGTCATGTCGATTTATTTCTCAGGTGTTTTGCTTGCATGTTAAATATTTGCATGACTAATAATGTTACAATGATTTGCAACACGTTTTTAAAAAAATATTGACAGTAACTCGAGGTCCTGTGTTAAAATATTCAATAAAAAAATCAAAACACACTTGAACAGGGCACCTCCCACCAAGCCACGTGACCCCTCTCACAATGGAACACGTGCTGCTGCCAAACACGACCTTGGTGCGAGAAGTATCCGTCCATCCTTAGCATTAATTAATATATATTTTACATGTAAACGAATTAATAAACATGGAGTTTTCTATGAACGTGGAATCAATCTATAACAATGTATTGTAGCCTGAATGATTTTTTGTTACCTAGATAGAGGGCCTGGAGTTATGTCATGTATACCAACATATTTTAATTTTCTAATAGCCTCCTAGGGAGACGGATAGGTGAAATATTACGTCATATATAATAATAAGTGCGTGCTATACTTCATTAAAAGATTCCTATGCTAGCCTAGTTAGGAATCTTGTTTTATTATATTTATTATACGTTTGCACGTTAAATTTTTACTCTTATGACTTCAAAGCGATCTACAAAAGTATCGGAGAGTTTCAAAAAATACAAGATACTGCAATTAATTAGTAGTCGTTATAAATCCTCATCAAGTTGTTCATTATTTTTAGAAAGAGGTCCGTTGTTTCTTTTGACACCAGTTTAAAAAAACTATCCTGGGCCTGCCGAGACTCGGGATGTAAGGTGAAGGTATAATGTGAAAAAGTCTTCCTTGCGGAAAGACGATTGTGAAGGTTTCACCGTAATGGCTACTGTCCAGTCCGTCACCGAGAGGGCTAGTGAAAATGAGAGGATTGTACCGCTGCCTGGAAAGATGGAAATGATAGATTTAAAAGAAGCTATTAATTTGAAGAATAGAATACTTACGTATACATAAGAGGCTTATAGGAAGACTGAAAATATTTCAGGAGCAGCAAAGGATAAATGACGCAACAGGTTTCAGCACGCCTTCAGCAGAATCCATTCTTTTTAATGATTACAACTCAATCATGACAAAATCAAGGTACAAAATATGTACAGAAGATACTGAGTTAATTTGCTACCCAACATTACTCGATACAGAACTGCAGCACTTGACATCCCGCACACGACGAGAAATACCCGCATGCATATTTAATATGTTGTACGTAACCAACGATCTCATCATATGTTTAATGAAGTGGAGGCTTGTTGGGGGAAATCGGGCGGACAGGAGAGGACCATGTATTACGTAAAACTACACGGTCAAAAATAATCTCTTGTATAAGAGTGGTTTTTATTTTCTGTTGTCAGTGTAAGATGCATTTACGCACTTGAGCGGCGGCCGCGATGCGATTTTGGCACCTTTGAATTATCCATGATTAATTTTTTTTTACCACTGCCTGGCTCTTTGGGAATGGGGGAGGCCACGGCCTTGCAATACATCCCGGCATTTGAATGTGACTGAGGGAAACGTGGAAATCTAAAATTTTAGTCAATGGACCGAAAAATTTCAATGGTCCAAAGCCATGATTTGAGGCAGGGTAATAGGTTAATATAGATAAGGGAGGGTATGGCCTGTTCGCTGAGGTGAGACTGAGGGAAACGTGGAAACCTCAGTCAGGACGGACACCTCTACTTTTTCTCAATGGACCAAAGCGATATCCAAAACCTGGGGAACCACACAAAAGTGCATCACTGCGCTGGGTGGAAAGCGAGACGAATTTACTCCAGGGAGCACTGTAATTTTTTTTTGTAACGGTGACCCATCCAAGTACTAATCACTGCTTGACTTCGGTGATCTAACGAGAACTCAAACTCATTGAGAGGAAAATTATTGACCGTGTACAACTTGCTGCGCATATGGCAACGCTGGGAAATCAAAGTCAGGAAGTGGATATTGTGGGCTACACACGGGGAGGCACTCGCGATGCATTTTTTTTTTTTTTATAGATGACCTGTATTCATTTGTTTGTCTTATTCCAGACCTTTTTTTTTCCTGTACCGTTATACTTCTACCCTGAGATTTGACACCCTTATACAATCTTTTTGTGCTGCTTTACAATATTACGGTTTGATATGAAACTGTAAACCTTTGGTAAAATCTCCTTTCAATTTCCACAATGCTTTTATATAACTTTGAAAATACAGGTCAAAAATAAATACCATAAAATCCTTACGAACAGGAAGAAATGAGATTTTTTTACAGCTATCTAAAATTAATATTGAGAAATGTCAGTCGTATAAATTTTAAGAAAACTGTAAAATTAATAATATATCATATTTTTAGAATCCTAAATTATAATTTTATACTACAGATTTTGATCTTATACAGCATAAGGAATACTCGCTTGTATTTTTTATTAATAACTATACTTGTGTGTTTTGCACCTATAAATAATATATTTGACATATTCGAGACGTTATTTTCGAAACAAGAAAATAATATTCATATCTTGGACGTATTAAAATAATAAATAATACAAGCGATTAGATTAATGCTACAGTCCAAAGATCAAATTTTTACTTTAATTTATTGTAGTATTATATTGTATTATAGCTTTTCAAATAACATAACACAGCTTGGGGATCGAGATACGGTTTGTCCATTTTCTTAAAAAGAAATTAACATAATTTTTTTAAAATTTGCTTATAACATTATAACAATATAGGTTTCTTTTCTTACAGATAGAAAATGAATAAATTAAAATAAATTATTTGCATAGAAAAAATATATAAATAAATAAAGGTACAACCTAACTATGACATTTACTTTTAAAAAAACACCTTTTTCTCTTTTTTTATGTTTAAAAATCACAAGTTACGTTTTTACGTGGAAAAAATACATATTAAACTTACTAGTTTCACTTATTTACATTACAATAGAAAAAGAAGAACAAAGTTCAAAAGAATCATAAAATAGTTAGGTTGTATAATATTATATATTTTAACACACTTATATACGTATATGGCCCAGCATCTACATCACTGCAACTTGACTACAGTAACGGTTATACAACATGACTTAGATAACGAAATTAAAACTTAAATATTTTTAAAGTTTAATGTTTCTTACCTGTACAAATTATGTCTCTAGAATAGCGTATTACAATTAATTAAATCTTAGATTTATTTTAAATTACGTGTGTTTTTGTGAAATTGGTGTATTTCCTTGTTGGAGATGTACTATATATCATGTATCTATAAAATGGCATATCTCCTGTATTGAAACCAATAAACAAATCAAATCAAACTTCAAAAAACTATTGAAAATTTAAATCGGCTACAAACATATATTATATGGGCCTGTTAGAGTTAAGGGTATACTTAAGTCCCGATCATAAATAAGGGGACTTAAGTATCAATTAAGCTTGCAGGCGCGGATCCAGGGGGGACTGGGGGCTCAGCCCCCCCCCCCCCCCGAAATTTTGGATTTAACTTGGGCAATATAGGCATTTCCCCCCTCTAATTTTTTTTTTTAACATTGGCCTTATGGAGGCAGCCCCCCCCCCCCCCCGAATTTTTTTCTGGATCCGCGCCTGTAAGCTTGTATACGTATAGATGAGGCATTACGTAAAAGAAGGCGAAAGTTGAAAAGGACGCTGCGACGGTATCAAGGTGGCTATTTTTACAAGAAGAAGTGTTTTGAATTAGCTCAAAGTGAGCATCTGTTCACTAATGATGTTGGAACATAAGCAGGTGTGGAGACCGGTTGTACTTGCCCGTGACAAACTCTTTGGTCTAGTTTTTTATACTTGTGGTTCTAATATACGGTAAACAACTATGCTCTATTATACAGTATATTTTTATAAACATTTTATAGTGGGATTTTACTTGAAAATTATTAAGAATTTCTTTACTCGTCCTGTAGACTCCTCTCATCATACATGCATGGGCTTTTCGGCACCCTATTAAAGAATTAGCTAAAGAATAAACAATATTATAGTTTTTAAAATAAGAATGATTTTTATTTATTATTTATATTATTATTTCAACCTAATAATTCATGAATTTTTGTATTGCATATTTGGATAAAACACCTTGAGTTGTGTAATTTAATTTTTTTTAACTCCATTACACCCTTAAAATCACTGTGACGTCATAGTCGTGCTTGCGTGTTAAACGTTTGCATGACTATGACGTCACACCGTTTTGCAGCACGTTTTTCAGGAAGTTATAGTTAAAAAAAATGAAAAAGATAAAATACATAACGCGAGGTCCTCTATCCAAATTCACAATAATAAATTCATGGAGGTGTCCATGCAACATAAATTTTGAAGTAAATCGACTGCAGTAATGATTCAAACAATGTTTTCTTAAATTGTAAAGTTATTGGCAGAGAGACTATAATTATTAAGTTGACAAGCAGAAATTCAAAACCAGATTTTTTACTGACCACGGTTAGTGATTAATTCAATGGCTTAATTTGCACATCTGTACCACGCACAAATAAAAGTATAAATGCGAATGTTATAATGTTATAATTAAAATATGTGATTAGTGTGATTATCAAATTGGTGCTGCCTAAATTTTAATATCTTTCACGGCAGATGGTGAGAAACCTGGTTATCGTAGTTTTGGATTTGAAGCGCGCTCACAATATATTTACATTATTTACACATAAAAAATAACCTACCTCTTTACAATTTTCTTGTTTCTACTTTTGTGATTTACTGTTTCCAATAACTCTTACATATTTTTTTTAGCAAGGTAGTTTTAAGAAAAATAGTTTTAAGATTATTTAAATCATGCAAAATAAATTTGGAACTTATCATGCAAGTACATAGGTTTTTAAATGCCATCAATAGAGAATAAGACTGTGGCTCTTCTATAATAATTGCCTGGTTATAAAAAGAAAATGTAATACTTTTTAAACATGTCAAACTTAAGCATGGAAAAAGTACATCTTTGAACTGACTACGAAGATGTACGCACGTACGATGAAAGTGTTATAGTTGTAAGTTTATTATGGACCAGTTGAATACCACCCAATATGTACATACTCATAATTCAACCTCTGTCTCTTCTTCTTATATGCTAAATTCTTAGTTCACATAATGCATTATGATAAAATAATTATGTATGAACCAAATTCTTCTGATCGTTTGTAAACAATAAAATTTTGTCCGCGCGTTGAAGCGACAGTTGTTGATGTTACCTTATAAGGTAAATGGAAATGGTAGTAAATGGTAAATGAACATCAAAATAAAATTAATTAAGGTTCACTAGCGCTAACAATTCCATTACGTTCTGTGCTCTGGTGGGCGAAATCAGACACTGCGTCGTCCCACCGTTAACTCATCAACAGGGGAAAAGGACACACATTATAAAACAATGGTTTTTATTACGACCATTGCGAGTAGAAGATTTTGACAATATTAGAGCCATATGACTCATCAACATTTTTTTTATATGGATAAGACTGTCAAAATTTTTTTCAAAGTGATCTCAACTTGCTTTGTCCTAATGAAAAATTTTTAAAATTAAGACTTTTATGTAACCATCACATTAAATTTATATTGTAATTTTTATTTTGAAGACAGATTAATTTTTGACGAGAGTTTTAATTATTATAATCTGACAAACGGCTTGAACGTAATAACAGGTTTGTTTGAAAAGTTGTAATGTAATATGAGACCATGACCTTTTTAAAAATTTTAAGATGAAAATAATTTGCATATTATATCACATTTAACATTAAAGTAGTCTGAGTGGTATACATTTTTCATATAATTATTATAAAAACATATATCAAGTAATGCAAATTTATGCTGAAAAATAAAATATTTCAATATAATATATATGATGATATATAATTATATAAAATTTAAAATTCGTAACACATTTATTAAGCAATGTGCCAGCCGCCGCGAATTGTGTAAATGTAAGTTTTCTTTAGCAGCATATGCATCGCAGGCATGTTCAGCAAAAATGATATGAAATTATATGTTTTTTTTTTAATTATTTAAATCAGTTATAAATTAGAATATATCTTGTCCAATTAAGCCTTAATTGCGTGACATAGGAAATATTGAGGGAATATTGTCTGATTTTTAAAAAAGCAACTGAAAGCTTAATTCCTAAGGTAGTTTTATCAAAAGATTTAAAATTTAAGGCCTCTCAAACCAAATTAATTTATATTTATAATAGCCAAATACCAACTCCTATGTAATATGCTATCTTTATACTCTATAAGTTACATTAATCTCCGACGAGCTTGCAATTTAGTAATGTAAGTCAAGGACTAATTATACAATTACTTTAACAATCTGTCAGTATGGAAATGTTGTACAGTCGTCGCCAAACGATATCATGTACAAGAGCAAACAATTTACATTATAAAATCTCTGACCATGAAAGAGGCAGGCGCGGTTTCAGGGATGAAAAGGAGGGGGGGGTTAAGGGTTTTACGGGTCACAGATGACAAATTTAACTTCCTAGTTCTTCTTGGACCCATGTATAGCATGATTTTGAAGTGGGTTCCTTCCAAACCAGCTAGTGCGGTCTTGATCTTAATAGCAATCCATCCCAGGATTTACCTGGTTGTGACTGAGAGAACTATGAAAACTTCAGTCAGGATGGTCGGTAGTTAATGGAGGATGCCATCAACCACCTCCAGGTGCTCGAGTTCTTTTGCAACCGCCATGTGGCCTGGGATCGAACTCACGTCTTTCTGATTACGAATCGGATGCGCTCGATTTTTCTTTAGATTTGACATGAGTGGTAAATAAGAGCCTTTCCCCACTCCTTTTAAAGATTTTAATATTGACCTTATGAGCCCAGGCAACTCCTCCCGATTTTTTCATGTTAACACAAAGGGGCTCACTTCTTAGAAACCTCCACAATACATGCAGCCAAACACGTCAATTTGTTTAACATTATATCATTGTAAATCGCCCCCATCCTTTATGACCGCCCTTGTGCTCATGTGCAAAAATACATGACATCAGCAAAAAAAGCATGTCTGTTTAAAACGCCTCGTTTAAAACTTTCAACCGTAACTCGCTGCAAAAACCACTAGACAACATTATTGTAAGCCAAACGACATTTGAAACTTATACTGTAGTTGCTCATGGTATCTAGTTCTAGTGGAATTTATATGACAACATAGAGCTAGTTCTTCTTGCTAAAATTGGTCTGCCATGGCTATGAACAAAAACGATAAGCAACGTTATAATGTGGTATTTAGTAAGAAGAAACAGAAACTATAGAATACAAAAAATTTCTACGATATAAATGGCGTTATAAAATTACTTAAATTTCTAAGAAAATGTTAAATGGTGTAGTAAAAAAAATAATTGTGCATGTGTAAACAATAATTAAAGTATTTAATTTGATTTTTTTAATATCGAATTTAAGAAAAGTTATAAAAATAATTTATTTACCATCAATTTATCAAAACATTGTATTTTAAAGAAAACTTCTAAGAATTTAAATTGTTAAAGTTACATCATGGTAAATATTACAAGAAATACCAACAAAATTATTATGTTTTGATCCGGGTACGAGAACCGAGAACACATAAAAAAGTAAATAATTGCCATCTACCGGTTTGTTTATGTTTTGGATGATGACTTTTATTATATTTTTAGCACTGTACTTACTATGACTAAAATACATTAAAAAAATAAAATTTATTAAAAAATGGACAATTTGCATAACATTTTTTTATTGCAGAAATGGATAGAGGATGCAAAGTTATGCTACTGTGAATTTTTTCAGATTTTTTAGAGACTGGGAACTATTTTTAAAAAATTATTGAAAGTCAATTTTATGACGTCACGAGGAGTCTGTCCTTAAGAAAAGGATAGGCGCTAAACGCCCGTGACGTCATAAAACTGACTTTCAATAATTTTTTAAAAATAGTTCCCGCTCTCAAAAAAATCTGAAAAAATTCATAGTAGTATAATTTGGTACCCTCTATCCATTTCTGCAACAAAAAAATGTCATGCAAATTGTCCATTGCAGCTCTTTGAGTCTTACTTAGTTTACGTCTAGAAATAGTTAAACATAATTAAATGAAGACAGCTAGGCGCAAATCCAGGGGGGAGGCTGGGGGGGCTGCAGCTCCCCTGAAAAAATGTTGGATTTAACATGGACAATATAGTCATTTCCCCAACTCCAATTTTTTTTAACATTGGTCTTATGGAGGCAGCTCACCTTCCCCTCCCACCCCGAAATTGTTTTCTGAATCCGCGCCTGAATGAATGCCCCCCTTGAAAGTTGTGATTGACGGATGTCAACAAGACTGATTGGCTCGCAATCGATTTCCCGACAGACAGTGACCTATTATATGTAAAATAACGTCCTTGCTAATTTGCATGTGACCCCTCACCCACCACCATAATTAACCCCAATCACGGAGGGTCAGATCTGTCGCCTGATGTAAAGTTGAGAATTACACCCACACACAATAAAACTAAAACCCCTCATACCTCTCATTATACATTACTTGATCTTAATGTTTTGTACGTGGGGTGGGTCCGATCATGTTAATTTCAATGGGGTATGATAATATAGTGAGTAGTCAATGTATATAAGTTAATTATTCCTTTTATTTATTTATTTATTTATTTATTTATTTATTTATTTATTTATTTATTTATTTATTTATTTATTTATTTATTTATTTATTTATTTATTTATTTATTTATTTATTTATTTATTTATTTTCAAATCTCATTAATCCAAAGGGGCTGCTGCCAATATTAAAAGGGAAAGAGGGCTCAATATAGCTGAATGCATTGTAAGTTTTATAAAAGGCCGCCGGGTCTCTATGGATTCCAAAATAATTATTTGTTGCGATATATTATGTGGTTGTCGCTGCACCTTAATTATAGTGTTCAATTATTTATTTCACTTAAATTATTTTTAAAACAGTATTAATTTTAACTGAAATTTAAAATTTAAAAAAGAAATCATCTAATTATATAACACAAGAATGTATAATAAATTTGATACCAAATTTCTGTCTCAAATATATATACAACAGGTGTATATTTAATTAATATTTATGCATGGGTTTCGCCCGTTAAAAACACGATATTCTTGTGAGTTATTACACAATAGAAAGATAAAATATTTGTTTAGGTCTTAGTTGAGCCTAGCAAAAACGTGATAAATAATTTGCAGCGTGAATTTACATATTAGAATAATGATAGAATTAATTTCACACACACGTAAATATTTAGATTTCCTAATTATAATTTGAATACAATGCATGTCATATTGTTTGTTATTATAAAACATAATTAATATTTTATATTACCTTTTATAATGCACCAATGTATAATAACAAATGTTTAAAAATAAATTAATGCGCGCATTTTATTATCACCTTACTTAAAAACATGAAATTGCTTTTAAGAAAGCTAAATATATATACCTTTGTGTACAATTATTAATATTTCATAGCGTATTCTAAAAGTAGTCTGTATAAGAGTTGAGAAGTATGGACTACAGAAATTAATGGAATTGGACTAAAATTGGAGTTCGGTGAAAGAAACATTGAATTATTTTTACATCTATTTTTACCACGTGATAAGTAATTAAAACTACAGCAGTTATAGACGATAAGTGAAAAAGCAGATCCATTAACGTTGAATATTTTTATGTATTAAAAAAATGTTGCTCATTATTAGTTCTATTACAAGCACGTAAAGAGAGCAAATGGGTACTTCTCGTTTTCATTTATTTAATACTGTCTTATTATTTTTTATTTAAATTATTTCTTTTTACTGCTAATTTTTATTATATTTAATAAAAAAATCATTGAAGGTTAAACGTTCTCCAAAGTAAAAAAAAAATCAAGTATACTTTGGAGCACCTTTATTTAACTTTTCACTACTTTTTCAATATACGTACATTGATAGCAGCTTATCAATTTATGAATGTTATCGGTTAAAGTCTAAATATACAAAATTCAAGTACCACTGTATATAAAATATAATATACTATAAGCTATCTCTGTATTAGCATTTATGAAGGCCTGCTATTGAACTCCTTCAGTTGAAAAGAAAAAAGGGTGGGTGTGTTGGACTTTTTCTTTGCAGAAGCAATTACGTATTTATTGCTATATGATGTATATAGTTAAAAAATAAAATAAATACCCATACACATTAAATTGCTAGTACGTTCATATGTGGGTATGAAAGCTGTGGGTGCGTACGTTGGTGTCAGAAAAAAGTGCAACAAGTCACGCCCACTTCAGTTTCATCTGGTCATGACTGAAAAAGTGGGCGTAGCAATTGCATTTTTTTGTCTACCTGCATGAGATACAGTCAAATTAATTTGAAATTCCCTCCGGAAGTAGCCGGAAGTGTCAAGTTTCTATTTTAGTGTTGTAATTTCACACTTAATAGAGGTTAGAATAACACCCTTAAAAAAGTTTCAACTGAAATGCAAAAAGAGAGCTAAAAACTTCACACTTCTGGCTACATCCGGAAGGAATATTACACAAATGTGACAGTACCTGCAGACTCGTTTACTTTACTACTTCATGATATAACACGTTATAAGTCGAGATTGCTAAGGCATCGTTGCTCGGTGCAGGTGGTGCGAATTTGTGACCATTCTTTCAGAATTTTCCATGGTTCCCTCAGGTAAAATGCTGGGATGAACCCACAAGTTATTACATCACATGGCTTAAAAAAAAATACAGATCAGGTCAAGTGGTGATCGCATCGAGCATGAATATGTAGTGTTAATTTTGTTACTTTATACTTTGTAGACCATAGATCTTACATACATAATATGTAATGGTAAGAAAAAAGAGACCCAGACAACCGTTCAAATATAATCTATGTGGAATAATTTATCTTTTCCTGGAGTTATATGTGTGTGTTATACTGCATGTTATATAAATATGTAGTACAATCTCACACGCAATGTTATATATAGTACTGAGTGTTTCATAGAACCAATTTCACGAACTTGAGACATATAGATCGAATCATCTGCATACAACTTACAATTCATATTGACATTATTGACCAAATTTAATCAATTTATAATTAAACCGCCATTTTTCATCATTTATGAATAGATCATGTATAATGTAAATTTGATTTTCAGTGAACATGCGAAAACAATTAACAGGGTCAAGAATCACCTCAAAAAGGGGACGCCTTGAAACTAAAATGTAGAAAGAAGAAAAATCGTTGGCGGGTATTAGGAGGTGATTTTTTTTTATTGCCCCCCCCCCCCCATCTGCGAACACAAAACTGGAATATTAAAAGTGGTATATAGCTCTGTTTTATCATATAATAATGAATTTGATTAAAATATATATTTTTAATCATCAGTTTCATGGCAAAAACAATTGATTAATCCTTGATTAGCACGCATGCAGCCATTATTAATGATTACACTTTTTGTTGTATATATTATGTACAGTACTAGTATATATACATACTAATATTATTTATTGGTCTATTGTTTTGTATTAGATATTTGTATATAATGTATGTATAATGCGATTACTAGGTCGATTTATAATATATGTTGCATTTTATTTTGTTTGTGTTTAGGATATCTAAATGAATTGTATCCAAAACCAAAATAAAATACCTACACATTTAATAATGCTTCTAAACATCTGTTGCTAAACAAATAATAAACAAGCAGTGATAATAATCCTTCGTCAACCCAGACATTCAGTAGATCGTATTAAGGCTAAAAAACATTACGAAGCTTACTTATTAAAATTCACATTAAGATTACAAAAGACTTAATTCACTGTACCATTTGAAATACGCCCATTTGTAATGAACGTGATTGGCGTTTGTAGACAACATGTGTTCACCTCGCCCCAAAATGATCCATCAGATCTAACCAGCAGATAATTCCTAACAACGTTATGACATGACTGTTATGTATGATTTTATGAATTACTTTTAACCGGTTTTTAGCAATATCGTTGTTGAATGAATAAGGAACCGTCAATGGATTACTAATTTCATTCACCTCTCGATCGCTCGCTGTTTTAATGAATATGAATGAAGGTGATAATACTTACAAGAGCTTGCCAAAATGTCTTGAATAAAAAAAGAGAACGAAAAAACAAAACTGTACAAACGTACAGTAAAATTCTGCTGTTATAAGTTTTCTATAAGAGGCTCTCAGTTTTGCCTCTTATATCCCAGATATATTATATCTAAATTTTTTATTATACTTATTTCGTTTGTTTTCTATGATATATTATAATTATATTTAAACTAAATGTTTTTTATGAAGATATAAATATTAACTGCTTTCATTTTAATTCAGGAAGATATGGATCATTTTTTTCATTTAAACAAAACTAAACTAACCAGTAAATTTAGTTTTTTATATGAAATTCAATATAAATATAGTATTATATACTGAATATTTATCATAATTATAAATTAACCTGATCAATTAATAAAAAAATAACAGTTTCAGCTTGATTCATTAAGTTTCAAATTTGATGATTAAGTAATATTATCGGATTACCTAACCTGTCGTCTGTTTTCTGAATAAATATAATTATGGTATAACAAATCTCTAATTATACCTTAATATATTGCCTTCAAATTTTAATTTCAACGCCTCAATTTGTAAATATTTTTGGACAGCAAAAAGCTATAAAAATCTTTATAATATATAGCTCCAAAAGCAAACAACGTATATCGTATCTAAACATTATAATGAAAATTTCAAACTAAAAGCATTCATAACCATTAAAGCATTTAATATACCTTGTCCTGTCATTTAAATAAAATATTAATTAAATTCTTATGTTCACCCCTTATCCTGTAGAGACAAGGAAAAACAGCTAAAACGGCTGAAATATGACCAACAATTTGTCGACTGCGCTCACCTTAGAATGCATTACAGATAATTACAACAATTTATGGACCCTTATGTAATATATAAGATTAATTATGTATAAATGAAAGTATCAGTATAAATATATTGTAGTTTTGTAATTATGCAAACACTATACCTTCTCGTTTGCTTAATTATCCCGAAAAAACTATAATAATAAATCAGCCAAAATAAAACTTTTTTTTTAATATTTGCGGAAGTTGAAGGGATACTGCAGGGTACTGTAACTGGGGGGACTGACTTTTATTTTAATCAAATTATAAAGTTATTTTTACCACCATAATGCAAGTTATGTGTTATAAAAGTATTTAAATCCATGTTTTTTTCCCTAATAGCAAAAATAAAAAACTTGCACACTGGACTCACCAGTTACGACACAGAGGACATCTATGATCCACTTGGCCTGAAGACCTCCCGAGCACCACATGACGAGGCAGTTACGACGAGGAGGTTCAGTGACCTCGTCGGGACGAGCTGCGACAGAACGACCGGCAGCGAGGTGACAACACGAGGCGGCCTCATCGCCGGCACAGAACGCAGGAGGTGGCGGCGCGAGCCAGACTGACTGACTGCGCTCTTCTCGCAGCGGAGGCAGGCCCGCCACCGCGCTGTGATCCTGTAACATCGCAGAGTGGGGAGGAACTTGAATTTTACCGCGCCGTTATCGTGAATTTGGTTGTGATATCAAATTCTTGGTAAATTGATTAAATATAAAAAATATCTTCTTGAAATGTAGACGGGAGTGATTTTTTTTTTTTTTTTTTTTTTTTTTTTTTTTTTTTTTTTTTAAGATTTCCGGACTGTTATTTCCGTTCAAACTTTAATTTTTTTTAATACAATTCTTGTTGTTGTTCAAATGTTATTATAAAAAAATATTTCAAGTTATAAGTAGTCGGAAGTGAGTACTTTCTGGCCTTTCTATTCACATCTGAGCTTTGAAATTTTGTAAAGAAGTCAGTACCTCTGCAAAACTCTAAAATACAATTAAACTTTAAATACAAATAAAAAGTAAAGAAATTTCTCACTTCCAGAGGGAATATAAAATTAATTTGACTGTAGTTCTGTAAGAATAAAATACATTAAAAACTAAAGTTAAGTTACTTCCGGAAATATGCGGAACCATTTTATTATTCTCTTTGACGGAACTCTGTTTACATTTGAGCTTTTGCAACTTCGCAGAAATCGCAGATTATCTCTATATATTAGCCTGAAATTTTCAAACTTCAAATATTATAATAGTAAACATTAAAAGAATCCTAGCTCCCACAGTAATTGCTATTAAGATTAAGGCAACACAAATATTTTTACGTGTTTTTTCAACTGCAGTTGGTTGAAAATGAAAACAGATTATCATTGTTTGAAATGGAGAGCTCTAAAAGATGTCTTGACATAATATTTATATAAATACATTTTAATATTTATTTATATATTTCTACAAGTCTGCGAAATATATAAACTGCATCATCCTGGTTTAATTTCAGATCATTTAATTGAGAGTGATTGAGAACAATAGTTATGGGGTGAGAGGTAACTTAACCCTTCCTCACCGTATATAAATGCCCCTCCTTCCTGAAATTGTATCATCTAATTGACAAAGTTTTAGACGGAAATTCGCCAGGAAACTTGACGCGCTTCTTCCGTTTTTGTTGGGCTAGTCGTTTAAAAATAATGAAAATAAAAACTTCAAGGTTCCTGCGGACGTCACGAATTTGCACAATCGTGATTTCTGATTATCGTCGGTCGGAAAATACCGAGGCTGTGAGAACACGATAGTTATAAATCAGGATTAAATTATAACCATTGTCTTGTAATTGCAAACCCTTTTGATTTATGAAATATATATTATTTCGGACTAAGGTTCTGAATTAATTCTGGCGAAATTAAATTAAGATGAAAAATTATTATTCTGATTTTATATTTTTAAATGTAATTGCATATGGTTTTATTGATATTATTCTTTCTAAAATACGGCACAAATAAAAAAAATAATGATGATTTTTCAACAACAATCTAAAGTTGTTGCACAATCGCCCAAACACCAAATTTAAAAATCTTTAATTTACTGCAGTGCAAATGATTTATTATTTTTAAAGTACTGTTAGACAACTGAAACATTTTTATAGTTGTATTGAACACACCGAGTAAGTAAAAATATCTTCTTGCTCATCAAAAATACACTAAAATTTTTCTACACGCCCTTGCCATTTCTGCAATAACAAATTTTATTTATATTTTAAAATGTATTGTTTTAGGATCCTATTGTTATGTATTTTTGTTAATATTTGACGTGAACATATAACATTGTCTTGTACAATCAAAAAGTTTCGAATAAAGAAAATAAAATGTTGTTCTGTTTTCACGCAATTTTATGTGATCTATATCAAATTCAATTCGTTGATAACCCACGTATAAATTTTGACTAGACTTTGTCAAAGGACATAATTTATTTAACATAATTTATGATTTCATGACTAATATTCCAATCGTTATCATTTTCTTATATATATATTTTACAAGCTTCCAAAGAAAATAATTCCAAAACACAGCGATGCGAACATTTGCACCATACATCTTGATTAAGGGTAAGGTAACGCCACCAATGTTAAAAAAAATCCCTCTCACAAAAATTCTGAAAAAAATTTAAAATGTTCTCCTCTACACCCCCTATCAGTAGCTAAAATATCAGGTACACAAATACGATCTAGTTTTTGAGTTATGAATTTTTAAAGTTGACCAATTTAACATGGGAGTTTCATTTCTCCATGTTAAAGTAGTCAACTTTAAAAATTTATAACTCAAAAACTAGATCGTATTTGTATACCTGATATTTTAGGTACTGATAGGGGGTATAAAGGAGAACATTTTAAATTTTTTTCAGAATTTTTGTGAGAGGGATTTTTTTTAACATTGGTGGCTTTACCTTACCCTTAACTTAAAGTGTTTTTTTAAATATAAGTTGTAAAGAACTTGAGGTCAAATATCAAATGGCTTCACAACTTGCAGAATCACGTGTTTTTATTGAATAAATTAATGCATAGAGTTTATTTTGATCACTGCGACAACATGACAAATTAAAAAATCATTTTTTAAATCTATATATATTTTTTTTTATTTTATTATCTCTTTGATGGGCACAAACATACAAACAATGTACAAGTCAGAAAAAAAAAGAGCCCATGGGGCAAATGAAAAAGATTGCTGAGCAGTCCATTCACAGTAAGTGTTCATTCACCCGAATTGTCATGACTAAATTTTAATTACGCTCCTTTAAGTTTTATAAGCTCAATCAAATCACTAAATATTGTAGATGATTGCTCCTTGCAATTTTTCGTTATTACAATAATTTTACCTGGTCTTAACTTTACCGAGATTTTACTGCAATTTATTGAGAATGTGTTCTTAATGAATTATTTATAAAGGCAAGAATCGTTGTCGTTGCAATTTGTCTGTTTGTGAATACAATTAAAAATAAATAATCAGATTTTCTATCATGGTTTATCTGATTCTTAATTCAAATAAAATAATTTATTTATCTTCCTAACCAGATACAAAAAAAATGCAATAGTCTGATACACATAATAGTTTCAATGTTTATATCTTGTGAAAAAATCTTCAATTTTATATAATATACTATATATATACGCATTTTTCCCAAAATAAGATACATACATGCTCTTCACTTTTTTCCATAAATCGAGTGCACAGTTCCCAGATTTAATGCTAAGCCTATTTTGTGCAGGAGGAGAGAAAATTATATTGTTTAGAAAAATATTTTAAAACAAAATTGTATAAATGTTTTGCTTTTGTATGATCAGTTTTGCAATGAAAAAGCTTGTCATTTTTTTTCCTATATTGTCTCTATAGAACATATTTTATCACTATACTGTAGTTTAATTAAACCAAGCCCTCATGTCAATATGAATCACATAACATATATAATTACATCCGTGTTATAATTATTATAAAGTAAGGCTTGGTATTGCTACACCTCTTTTTACATAACTCTTTTGTTTTCTTCTTTTATTGTTTCTGTAATTGTCAAGGTAAAATACATGTAAGAGGAACAGGCATGGGCTTGTTTATAATTTTGAAACATCGTAAATTATGACTTTTTAAAGTTTTGTTTTGTTTACATAATAAATGTCAGTTAAATTGGTAATTAACTGAATAAAACACGTTTAATGTTTAAATGGATATATTATATAGTAGAAATAGAAAATTAAATATAGATTGCTCTAAAAACCTGTTAAATAAATTTTAAGTGCTTTAAAAATTCAAACCATTTAAATAATTATTATGTGTTGGATATCTAATTTAAAATTTTAACATAATCTATAAAAAAAATTTAAAGGGAACTTTAAAATTCTTCCGAAGATTATTTTGAGAGAAATCTGTAAGAGAACCCTCGTCATTTATAATCCTAAGTGGTTTTGTCTCATCAAAAGACTTGAGCCGACGTTTCGAGGCAGAGGGTCACCGAAATGTCACTTCTCTATCGGGCACTTGACGCAATGGAATGCTCATCCGATTAGAAATCATCAGAAAGACGTGAGTTCGATCCCAGGCAGGCACTGACGAAAATTTCCACATGGTGTTTAGCTGGAGCCCACATCAGTGGCGTAGGCAGGATTTGTCCAAGGGGGGGGTTTCTTGAAAATAAATAAGATGGAAAACAGCCCACTGGGGGGTTTGGGGGGCGCAGCCCCCCAATAGCCCGCCGCAGGCGCGATTTTTTTTAAGGACACGCCCCTTTTTTAGGGTAAAATTATAAAAAAATACTATCATAGAGAATGCATGGCCTGATGCAATATTTTTAAAATTTTATTTTTTTTTGCACCCCTTTTTTTTTAATTTCTTTTCAATATTATACGTGCACTAACGTGCTTTAATTGAGTATATTTAAATCAAGTAATTCATCTAATACCACTTTTATATTGTTTTTATTAGTTTCATGGTGCGCGATTTTTTTGAAAAAGAGACGTGGACTATACATTTTTTCGATGAAAAGTTGCAGCAAATTTCTTATATTTGTAAATCAGAAATTATGTAGTTACAATATTTTTGTCACTACTTTTTCTTATAAAAAAATAGAGCACATTTTAAGACGATGTACGAGCAAGAAAAAATATTTTTATTAAATTTTCAAAACAGGAATATTAATTCATTACATTAATTCAAATTCAAATTCAAATTCAAATTCAAATTTTTATTTCGATCATAGGCTGTACAGCATGGATCACGTCAATTATTACATTAAATATGTAACATACTTAATTCTAATTAAAATTAGCCTAAATTTAATAAATTTAAACACATATACCCAAACAATATTTAAAATATATATGATCTATAAAATTAATACAATAATTAAAATTGTGTCCTTTTAAACATCACATTAGCACCATAATATATTTAACACACAACTTTTAAATTCAATTAAAAGTCTATACATCTTGACAAAATAATTAGTTGCTTTAACAATTTACTAGTAGTAAATTAGTTATTTAAAAAGCACTTTTGCATAAATTGTCATATATTCACATAATTTATTTCTTCTTTTCACAGTACAATAAGTTTCTTGATGCACTTACTCTTCTTGTATGAATTATTATGAAAATTATAAAATTTTAATATGAAAATTTAACCACAATCACATGTTTGATGTTATTTTTCCCTTTTTTTTTTTTTTTTTTTTCACTGTATCACATTATCTTGATGATCTTAATGGATGATAATTAAGTTTTACATTAATATATTGGTTTTCTCACTATAGTAATTATTATTAAGTATACTGTAAAATTAATACATTTAAAAAATCGGATTTTTTTTAACTTCAATAATAAATTCAAAGATATACGTACAGTATTATACATGAGACAATGAAACTAGCAATTGTAAGATGTAATATACCTATATAATTAATTAAAAATAATAAAATACTATGTATAATTTTTTTTTTATGCTGAACATTTTGCGGGGAATACTTTCAACATTTTTTACACTTTAAATTGTTGTCTTTTCGTGTACAAAAACATAAATAACTTAATGAGGAATAGTACATATTATAATTATAATAATATAGAATTATACCATGATTATATAATCATAATTCTGCAGACCGATTTTAAATAAAATAAATATGTATTAACGATGTGTTTCGGGGATATAAATTTTTATTTTTATTATTTTTTTTTAAGAAAATTTTTCATAAAATTTTAGCTAAATCGTATCTGTCGAGTCCCATTTTTTGTTATTTTTCCCTTAAAATTTACTAAGGTTCAGCTCTCAAGGGGGGGGGGGGGTTATAACACCCAAAACCCCCCCCTTGTCTACGCCCCTGAGCCCACTCGTGTATCTTGAATGTGATTGGTGGATAAATTTTACCGACCATCCTGACTGAGATTTCCACGGTTTTCTTCGTTACAACCAGTGAATGCTGGGATGGATTGCTAAGACATGGGCCTAGCCTCAAAATCTTAAGAATTTTGCTATTTTAAGTCGGGTCTACGAAGAGCGGGAAGTTAAGGTGTAAATTTGTTTACAATGTGACCACGCAGTACCATACAACAGCTAGGCTTCATTCGATCAGTTACAATAGTAAAGGCGAATACTTGCCATGCGCCGATCCAGAAAAAAAAATCGGGGGGGGGGGGTGTTCCTCCGTAAGGCTAATGTTAAAACGAATGGGAGTGGGGGAAATTCCTATGTTGCCCATGTTAAATCCAACATTTCGGGGGTAGGGGGCTGCACCCCCCAGCCCCTCCTGGATTCGCGCCTGAATTCTGTTATACTGATATAATTATGTATATCGCTATAAGCTAGGTCAAAACCGCCCCCTCAAAACTAACGTAAGACTAAACATTGCTAGGTTGGGTCCACTCGAAGAACCAGGAAGTTGACTTGATCAGACCCCTACACAACAGGGTTCAGTTAGACACGTCACCTTCTCTGCAGCAATGACGTGCGACGAAGATTTCCCTGTTGAGATCGAGCCAAGAGAAAGCGACGAGTAGGTGTGACGGTCAGGTACGATGCTCGTCATTCTGGTTCACTTGAAAGGTTTTCAGTTACACTTTTCATGAACAAGGTTACGAGACAGACTACAATTTTTTTAACACGTCGAAAGAGTTTGTAATTACGTTTTCCTTAAAATGATTAATTGCAAAAATATGTTGTACAGACGGAGCTGATAGCCAATCTTGCTCATTGAATATTATGACACGCTGCATGTACGTGACTCATTTCTGTGATTATACTTCGGTGACGCCATCGCAAGGATATTTCTGAGTTATCAAAAATGTTTGTGTGAGAGTAAATAAAGTGAAATTAATAAGCACATATTTAATAAAAAGTTATGTATACTGGAATTGATTTGGTCTTTAATATTTTAAATTCAAGATTACAATTTGCTTTCGTTATAAAATTATAATATTTTTATAGGTATTTTTAAAGCATGTAGATAAAAAAGGAGCAAATGAAGTTGAATTATTATATGAAAATTTCACAACCAGCCACGCTTAAGTCCTAATATGCATGATTACAATTGAAAAAAGTTAAAGAAATTATTTTTATTCGGCCAAGATACACAAACATTTAAAGGCCATGTTATTAATTAATAAGAATTTACTTTCAACTTCAAACTCCAAGTTAGTCAAGGATTATTGTGATTCAGAACAGCATGACATCATATTATAACATATCATAATTTGTAATATATAGTTACTTTTAGCACTTCTACAAATAATTATCTTTCTATTATATATTTATGATACGTGTCCTGAATCACAATAATCCACCTTGATCAATTTATTTAGAGTGTATTTTATAAAATATTACATAAATTTATTTATAAAATAAATTTTAATTAAAATAATTTGAAATTTAAATAATTTTTTGAAACTTGATTGGTAAAATAAAAATATATTTTTTATTAATTGTAATCTGTATTATGTTTTGATAAAACTGTGAAATATTCCTAGTTGAAATCAACTTTATTTAATTCCTTAATATTTTCAATTATATTTGCATGCATGCTTTAAAAATAACTTTATCAAATATTATTTAATAAATGTTAAATTTAGTAATTTGCAGTCATATTTATTACATGCATGCACGTTTAATTTATTATTTTACGAATATACATGAATACATTATTTATAATACAGTTCATTGTTTTCTATAGTTTTGTTGTTAAATTATTTTACACCGTGGAAAACCTCAGTCAGAACGGACACCTTTACTTTTTCTCAATGGACCAAAGTGATGTCCAAAGCCTGCATGTTGAACCACACACAAGTGCATCCCTGCACTGGGTGGAAAGCGATATGAATTTATCCCAGCAACGTAACTTTTACTTGAAACCGAGGTGAATCTTGTGACAGTAGGAAAGTTATTTTACGCTTCAGACTAAATGATACTGTACGTTATGTGTCAACAGTTTATCAATTTATGGAGCTATAATCGTCGTCCAGTGTGACCTCTCCCACGTCCAAACTTTTTGTCGTCCGTCATCTGCCCAACACGTGCAGTTCTTCCCATACACTCAAATTAGTTTAAAATTCGCACCGGAAGTTCCTAACCGTTATATTATTATTTGTATTTCTTCACACGTGGGTCAGTTGCTGCAAAACTCTGCAAAGTTTCAAAACTGAAGTACAAAGACAATAGACAGAAAATTCATATATAAGTTCCGGAGGGAATATAATTTTAGTATATTATATAAAATAATATATGATAAGTTTACGTACTACTAACTCTGTACATGTTTATCATACAGACCGTCATTTAATTAATTAAGATGCTTGGAAAACATTGACAATTCCAATAGTTAAAGAGAAAAGGACACAATTCCATATTGCTTCGTAAATTTCATTATAACAGTTATAAAACGTAACTATTCTTCGGTAATACGAAATAGTGTCCTGAATTCGACGTAGTATATAATATTCACTAATTAATATAATACTTATCAATTAATTACTTTGCTGTTATTTATGAAGGAATGAATTTCTATTTTAAAAAGTGCATGATACAACATACATATAATAATGGACAACTTGCATGAAATTGTGACAATATAATTTTACTCAAAGTTCTTTACCAGAATTTGCAATACAAAAATTTCATGCATGTTATCTATGTATAATATGTAGCTTTGAAATACGTTTGGAAAGTGTCTGGTTTATTTTTTCTTCACGTCTATAGCTGAGACGTGCAGGTCGCACGAATGCTGACGTCACAGAAATGTGACAGTAACTAGAGCAATGAGAACTCTGATTACTTTTCATCATGGGAGGAAAATATTTGCAGTTAGCTCGATTTTTTGTTACGCGAGATAATCAATAAATATTTAATTAAACTTATTGCTACAGAGTTTCTTGTAATGTTGCATTGTTCTTTTGTTTTACAACCTTTTGTAAGTCAGTTATAATATATTACGATAAATTTATCAGTAAATATAACATTAAATAAAATGATCATTGTGTCAGAATGTTTTGTTGCAATTTAGACTTTATTTATAAGCTGCATAAGGCCTATAATTGCAACAAAAGATTGTGGTGCACTCTCATTAAGAGGTGACGATATTTTGCATTAATTTTTGTTTATTTTCTATTTATCAACAATATTTGGAATGTTATGTGAACAATATGGCTTGATAATAAATAATATTATTTCAATGAAATGTTAAAAATTAAATAATATTAATTTTATTATATAGTTTTAATGGAAAAAGAACAAAAAATGTTATATACAATGAGGATTAATGGTACTTAGTTAATGATAATTAAGTACGATTTTCCTCCGTCATTACTTATGCTTAATTTGGAATTAAAAACTTCAAACTTTCTAAGAAAAAGTTGCACTTTTGCAACATTTTTAACGTAGAAGTACTTTCCGTAGCGTAATCATGTTTAGTTATTTTTATATGTCAAGCCTCTATTATAGTGCATGCAAGCATAATTATTATTATTGCATACTTCTGCGGTGAAACTGTATATCATCAGCACATAAATAGCAAGTACAAATTATAAATTATAAGTTTTGTAATGAGTAGCATGAAAAAGATTTTTTTTAATAAAATTTAAAAAATGAAAATGTTGGTAATTAAGAAAAGGATTACTTCATAAATAATTTAGCGAGTTGTTTCATAATATAATTACATTCACATAATAATTATGTTTACCACGATATATAATTTAGCGAGTTGTTTCATAATATAATTACATTCACATAATAATTATGTTTACCACGACATAAATTGCTATATACCAAAAATAAAAAAAAACATTGCAATAAATTTACAATATTCGACTACATTTTTGTAAATATATATTAAAGGTATCCAAATTTATTTTGAACAATGGACAACATACATATGAAAATTTTTTATTGCAGAAATGAATAGAGGAGATCAAATTATGCTACTCTGAATTTTTTCAGATTTTTTTGAGAACCGGAACTATTTTTAAATAATTATTGAAAGTCCTGTGATTTCAGTTGGCACCCCTGAAGTCTTAATAAAAAGGATGGAGACTGGACGCCTATTGACGCCTCCAGGGGGCGTGGCCGCACTTTCAATAATTATTTAAAAATAGTTCTGGGTCTCAAAAAAATCTGAAAAAATCAGAGTAGTATAATTTGGTACCTTCTATTCATTTCTGCAATAAAAAATTTTCATGTATGTTGTCCATTTTTAAACAAATTGTTTTACATTATTTAATGCTCTTTGAAGCCGCAACATCATAATTAAAATTTATTATACACATAGATTAATGAACAGAACTCACTGAACATATTGATATAATATATATATTTAAAAAAATAATGTATGAATTTGTAAAGCAATGTCTCTATATTTTATAAAGTTAATATATAAAATAATAAACGTTGAAACACGTGTAATTATCGGCGAACACTATAATAGTACTGACCTTATACTGTCTTGCATAGAGGAGATCGTTGGGGTCTAGGGAGTACGGAATGGTGTACACTTCACCGTGCTGCGGTCTCCTCATGATCTCTCGCTACACTGATGATGTTGGTATCTGCAAGGTGGAGGGAGTCAGGTCAACTTTTATTTCCGAGAGCTCGCCTCCCACTCGTCGTGCATTTAAATTCCTATCATAGGATGTGTTTTGCTTTTTAAACAGGAAGTAAGCAAAAAAATAAATATCTGACGTCAGCAGTGAATAATAGCCTTTGTTGCGTGGATATACAAAAATAATAACGCGACGTAATTTTACATTATATTCTGAGAAGTGTTCAGCGGTGAAGAAAAAATTCAAATATTTTGGGAAATTTTCAAAATGAAATTATTATTATTATTTTTAAATAGAATTCCTTTTAGTAGAAATTTTAACATAAATAGTTATGGTAGCTGATAATTTATAGTATTCGTAAAAGCTTTTTTTAATGATCGACATTAATAATATACATGTGTTAGAATTTAGTTACTTATTTTTTGTTTTATTAAACCAGTTTTAAATTCAACCTCGGAGTCAAACTTCTGCAAGAAAATTTGACCGTCCTGTCTTTAAACCCTTTTATTTTACTAAAAGTTAACTCCACATTGGGTGCCTATCTTTAATTGTTAGTTTATCATTATATAAATAAAAATGATATGATGATTAAAAACGCATGAATTGGTGATTTTGAAATGTCGCATGTTACTGCACTTTTCTTAATTGAATATTTCATTGGCATGTAATTGTATAAATTGTTTATGACGACAATTTACTATATTGGACTTGTTAAAATTTCCAATTATTTCAAGTAATTTTATTGTACAGTATTATTATTTTAAAATAATTTATAATGTAGACAGATTATAATAATATAAAACTCCCATAGCAGAAAGAGATATCAAATAATATGATAGAGAACTTAATTATTATAATTATAACAAGATACAAGGACATTATACCGTTATAAAACCTGTTAATCAATCACTATGTTTACATGATGATGTTTATAAATATGGATCCGTTGACGACGGATAATATTATTCTTATAATGAGGTGTCATCAACGAATGTAAACACCGTCATGTAAACGTAGTGATTGATTGATTTTGCAATTTTATTATATATAATTAATTTATGCAAATCAAAAGCTCAGAATGATCTTAATTAGAAAAAATAAACATTTCGTCACATTCGCAATTTGCTCCAATGTTAGTAATAATTACCACAAGATTGAGCATTCCATTAAGCATTATTACGTACTTATATAATATATATAATTATAGTGAAAAGCCCATCATATACTCAGCACTGTAAGATTAACACGCATTCGTTGACAACGGATAATGTTACACTTACGAGGCGTCGTCAACAGATCCGTACACCGTCATGTGAACGTAGTGAATGTTGTACTATTAAACGTATAGTATATAATTACATACTCTGACAAAGCTTAGATAACACTGCTATAACAGTGTAATAATTATGCATCGTGTCAGGAAATGAGAGACACCCTGCCTCCTATGTTATTTTTATATGGGCAGTAAATATAAGGCATTGAAGTCCATTCATTTTTATATTCAAATTAATATCAATAATGAAGTTATGATTGAAAAGAATAACCTCAAAACACTTCTTGTAATTTTATTTCAAAAGTTTAATTCTTGTATGTCGTCCAATACACAAAATTTTTGATAGAAATAAAAAAAAAAAAATAATAAAACTAACTGGTACAATTTTTATCAAATCATTCGCAAATCAAGAAATATTTTTATTTTATTATAAAATTAAAGTCCTACAGCACCCCACTGCTACATTATGCTGATTTAATTAGTTCTGCAAAGGAAACACGCATCAAACATAAGGCCTGCTCGTGTATTGTTTTATTTTTATCATTAATAAAAATTAATTATTTTTATAATTAAAAAATAATTAATTATTTTTAATTATTTAAAATTATTTAAATTATTTTATCATTAAATTTAAAGTTGTGTGCGGTGAGGATTTATTTCCGGAGGAATTTCCGCAATCAAAACTTTACCAAAGTGGAGGAAACTGCATTTTTTTTTTTTTTTTTTTTTTCTTTACTGAATGTCATGCTTTTAGAGGTCATCTTTCGTCTCGTTTCTGCTCGAGGGATTCAAACGTTATCTCAGGACCTATATTCTCTGTAGCGGAAAAATGGAAATCGAAATAATATGATACTTTTACATTTCATATATAATATATTAAATAATAATTCAATAATATCCTATAACTTAATAATTTATAAAGTTATCAGGTCATAGATTAAACAATAAGATGAATTTACTATTATAGATTTGTACAGAAATTGTTAATTAATTAAGTTTTGTGTCTCTAAAGTCTAACCTCTAACTCTATGAAGACCCGTTCGCCTTATTAGGATCCAGACCTATATTGACGCTTCTTTCTTTTTCTTTTTAATAATTTTTTAAAAAGTGTTTCCGGACTTAAAAGAAAAAAAAATAGAATATATAATTTGGTTATACGTACCCTTTTTTCTTTTCCATAATAAAATGTATAGTTTGTCCACATTCATGATTCTAGAATCAAATAAAAGCAAGGCATATATTATATAATTATATATATAGTACAGTACATAGCAAACATAAGGATAATCTCTTATTTGATTATGTATTTATGTACACGAACAAATAGCATGCAATTATCGATATGCTAGGTTTTACTGCTTGTTATTGAGTACGATATAGAAGACGTTGTCACGTGCTTAGAATGCGGTGATCAGGTGAAAGGTCACCACAAAGTCGCGTGCTGTAATACCGTTCTCCATCCTGAACAGGTCAAATAATTAACGTGCCGAGGAGACGTGACGATAATTGTGGATTACTTTGAAGTCATAATGTCGTCTCCCATAGTGACGTCATTACGTCGACTTCTCTCATAAAGCGATTACTATATATATGCTTCAATTAATTGGCGAATTGTTCCGAAATTTGACGAAAATAGTCGAAGAACAGGCTTATTAAATTTGTTATTTTAATTAAGCCATCCACCTAATTTTATCATCCTTAGACGTGCAGAAACGATGGAGAAAATTTATTGGAGATGATTGTTTATTACTTGCACGTTGTGGTACAGTACATAGTTCTTTTTGTCAATTATATTGTCAATTAATAACTGTACGGTACATAATACTGCACAAAATACCTGTATATATAAATTATTATATTTGACGAACAAAGAAAAGTGGGATACTACTTTTTATGAGATATGTGTTTGAAATCTATAATATGTGTGCTAAATTTAAATTCAAAATATAGTTTTTATTATTTTTTTCTGCAATTATAAAATTATTTATTTATACTCTTTATTATATTTTAACTAAAATGGACAGCTTTTAGATAATTATTTATTTGCAAACTCCTTTAATAAATAAATATTCTTATATACTATATTGATGTCTATTCTATGATTAAACACATTAAAAAAAAATTAAAAAAAAAATTAAATTATACATTTATTGTATTTATATAACAATTTTTATAGTTGATTTTTCTATAAATTATAAATTAATACAATATAACGAATAATATATATATATATATATATAATATTATAATTTTTTTAGTCAAGTATTGTATAAAATTTTGACTGAACTGCAGTGTTTTCAAGTGATATTTTAGTTACATTTATCATTTGAGTCTTTGTTACATTTTCCTTCTTTATTATTTATTATATAATTGTTAAAAGTTAAAAGAGATGCTTTGCGTAACTCCACGTTACGTTTTGTTTTGTATATATAGGACTGTGTTAGTATCACCACCTGCCTACTGTTTTATTATGTAACATCAGGAAAATATAATAAATAAATAAATAAATAAATAAATAAATAAATAAATAAATAAATAAATAAATAAATAAATAAATAAATAAATAAATAAATAAATAAATGGTTACAAGTTACTATTAACTTCCAGATTAATTAACAGATTATACACATGCATGCGTTTTTATTTTGTTTTTAGTGAATTTTCCGTCTACCCTGTCAACTCCAGGAATCTAAAACTATATTGACAGGTCGGAGGGTGAAGTTTAATACACCCTACAGGGATCTAGGGTGGCCGATAACTTTTTTATCTTTTATAGGGCAAGCAGTTCTAAATAAGAGACGGTTGAGTTACATATTCAATGTTATAATTAGATTTTAAGTATTACCACATAATTTTAATTAAATATATTACTTATTTTTGTTTATAATTATACAATAAATTTTAACATTTTCAACTGCAAAATGAAAATTTTAGCCTTCGATTGAATCTGGCGGAAATTTCAAATTTCTCAAATTTCCAGCCACAGAGTTCCTTCATAGAGTTCATAATATAATTATTGTTATGAAATGAAATCGGCTGTGATCGATGTGGCTCAAGGTTTGCGTGGTTTCCCCAGCCCTTCCTGTTGTTCCTCTTCGCGGTTTAAAGCGGAAGGAAACCTAGGCTTGTCGTCATATATGTCACTATCCTTGTAATTAAATTAAACAATATGTTGATGACGCAAATTAAATATATATCATTTCATTTCTTGGGTCATAATTTTAATTCTGTGTGCATTCTACGATTTGGTCTAAAATTATATGACATTGATAATCATAATGTAATTATGATTAATATAAAATATTAATCATGATGTCTAATTATAGTCACATGTGCGCGCGTCATCATTATATAAAAAACTATAATTAATATATTTGTAAGGAAAGCAGAACGATTTTCTTTATACAAATTATACTATTGATTAAGCATACCATATATATGCAATACCATAATTATACATGATATATGTAATAAATATAATTATATTGAATTAAAATTATCATGTGAATCTATTGAATTTAAAAAATATATAATATATCATGTAATTATACGTGCAGTGTGGTACTATTACAAGTTTTAATACATTAAATTTTTTAAAATACAATATTCAGAAAACACAATGATAATTAAAATAAACATTGATAAATTAAATATATAATAAAGTTATATTTTTGAAAATATTGACATGTATCCCATATATTGAGCAGCATGATATAAAGTCAATATATATAGCTATTCTTATATATATAGTTAATAAATCTGAAAAATTTAGCAAACCTAGCTCTCGTTATAATAGCTTCTTAGATAGATTTTATTGTCAGCACAATTTCAAAAATTAAACAAACAAAATTAAAGTGCATGTTATACTAATGATCATATTAATATGAGCGAATTAACCCATGTTAATTAATGTATTCATATTTTACAGGAACCTGCCGGGTTATGTATATATATTTTATTATTATTCGTATACCCACTCTAAAATGTATTTATTTCCAAAACTAATGCTCTTGGTCAAGAGCCAAGAAATTGCTACACACCCATCCGTGTATAATAAAAAAATAAAAAAATGATCGATGGATGGTGCTGAAATTTACTGCAATTTTTATTTTTTAATCAAGTTGAAGAGATTTTGACGTCAATTTAGAAGCATCTATAAGTTCCATTTAAATTTAATTTTGTATTTAAAAAGATTGTCATCATATTAATAATGCCAGTTCAGTTTAGGTGATGTCCCTTGCCGATATGTGTGCACGTAACAACCACTAAGCGTGCTCGCAACTGTGAGCGGAACGTCGGATTGTGGACACGGGCGTGGGAGCGACTGTCACGTATTGGTCATGTATGTGCAATGTATTTGTCCATATATCTTCTCAACCGGTGCATGGAGGCGCTCGTTGTATTGTGTAGTGTGCGCTTCACTGATGAAAGCACTTCACGGGGTCTTGTTCATTCTCTCGTGTTTGTGTATAGATCGTTGTGATTGGAGCAATTTACGTCCTCTGGTTAATAGCGATCGCTAACTGACGACATGATAGAAATAGTTGATTCCCCGCGAGATTCGATACATACGACAGCAAATATAGCGAGGTCAAGGTACTATAGTCACTTTATATATCTTCAGAAGGTATATAGGAGTCCGGATTAACCACGATTAGAACAAAACCATTGGTGCTACTGACCCTGCGATTAGTGAGGGCTATAAGTGGTATTTCCGTTTATAGTTCCTTAATTGCGTGGAAAAGGTAGAGAGATTTGGGTTCTTTCAGATATAGCGACAGGAGAGGCGACTCTTGTGAGAAAATCAAAGGTAAGACATGCACTGCAACTTTTTTTATTTTTAAATCCTCTCACCTATCAGCCGAAGCAACGAGCTCTGGAAATGGATTTGCGCTGAAAATTGTGCCTATATACCAGGCCGCCGGTGGCAGAAGGCGAGTGGCTTCGGTCGCTTGCTGCGAAGCCCCGGTGAGTAGAAGGGTCGCGACGGTGAGCGCTGAAGGGTCTGGGCGTGAACCTGCCTGGAGCCGGTGCAGATCTTATTTGGTGGTTGTAGCAAATAATAATTAAAAAAGGTTGTCAAAGACTGTAATAAACCTCCTGTTCTGATGGTTATCGAATAATTAAATCGTATCTATTTAATTAAGTATTTTCCGAGTTTTCCGTTTGATATACATATATACTCGAGGCCAGCAGGGATATGATATATAGTCAGTTTAGATGTGATGATACAGGATATTTAACTAATTATGAAAGTCACTTTTCTAGTGATTTTTTATCCGTATGTCATATCTAATTTGCATTATATTAGAGTAGCTGAGGTGTTTACTATAGTTTATATACATGCATTTTTTTTTTTTTTTTGCTGGGATATTATTAACACCCCTATTAGCTCGAGGCGGAGTAGGAAAAGGATGGTGGCCAACATTCACTGAAGGGGGAGACTGAGGGAACTCAGGGAACCGTGGAAAACCTCAAGCATTATTATTATATATATATACATATACATATACATATACATATATATATATATATATATATATATATATATATGTATATGTATATGTATATATATACATATACATATACATATACATATACATATACATATACATATACATATACATATACATATACATATACATATACATATATATATATATATATGTATATGTATATGTATATGTATATATATATATATATATATATATATATATATATATATATATATATATATATTATTAGTCTTTTATTAAACACAGAAAGTGTACATATTAACAGCACTAGAAACATACATTATAGAAAAACATTACAATAGAACACATAAAACATACATACAAAACATATATAATAGTTACAGAATAATAGAACAATAGAAAATGATAATAAAACAATATAAAATAAAATAACAGATGATACTAACAGCCTGTTACATCATAATAATAATATATCATATATATAATCACATATATATAAGACAAAATATGACATAGAAAATAGATAGAATAAAAAAAACTTATTGCTTCATTGCTATTCAAAATCTATAGACTATATGAAATCTCCCCTGGCATAATCGCTAATAGACTTAATTCTAGATTTACAGATATTTAAATGATATTGGCTACAATATTCATTACATAATTTACATACACAAGATTGTTCAGCTTTATGATAACCAGAAGATTTACAAATTAGATAGTGGAAGCCGTGAACAGCCTGGCGAATTAAAACATTTCTAACATTGGATCTATCCAATTGGGGCAGACACCAATATTTACATGTCATAGCATCAGTGCTGTAAAACTCAGGATTAATATCCTGAGCTTTTTGATTCCTGACAGCTATAAAATTGGAATATTGATCTGTCGTTGGAAGTTTAAACATTTCTTTGATTTCTGTAATAAAATAATTGGAATCTATCAGTTTATAGGCCAGTCTAGTTTCGGTAAATTTTGACAGACACAGTAATCTTTTAACAAACATGGCTTTTACTGATTCTAATTTATCAAAATCGGATACAGATAAATGAGGCCATACAATTTCAATACCATAAGTAGCCACAGGGGCGACTTTTAAATTGAATAGTTTGAGCCCTGTTTTGGCGGATAGACCAGACAGCCCTGAGATAGTGTACATAACAGTGATAGCGTTCTTACATCTTTCTGTTATATGTTTAGAAAAAGAAAGCCCTGTCATTTGAAGTATTATGCCAAGATATTTAAATGAATTTAGAAATTCAATCTTTTGACCGTCACAATAAATTTCATCGTTTTTGCATAACGGTCCGCCTCTTCTAAACTTAACAACCTTGGTTTTCTCTGTGTTAATTTCTAGACCATTTGTTTTGGCCCAGATGGATAGATTATTTAGCACTTTTTGTAGCTTGACTTTGCTCTTTGAAATAATAGCAAGATCATCTGCATATAAATTTAGTACGACTTGATCATTTTCATTTTCACAGTTTATATCTTTTGTAATCTCAGTTATATCTGCAGTAAAAAGATTGAAAAGAAGAGAGCTGCTCGGGTCTCCTTGCAAAACTCCGTTAGATTGAATAATATTACTAGAACATGATAAGCGATCTTGAACACATACATAATTGATATTTAGAATAACAGCTAAGATATTCAAAATTTCAGAAGGAATTACTTTAAATGACTTCAGCTTTTCAATGAGCAAATTCCTATTGACCGAATCAAAAGCTTTTCTGAAGTCTACAAAAGCAATATATAAATGACCCTTTGGCTTCTCCAATGCTAGTTTAATTTGATTATATACTGTGGATACAGCTTGTATTGTGGAACGTCCTGGCATAAAGCCGTATTGCTCTTTTGGAATAAGATAGTGGGTGGAATCAAAAAGCCTGTTTGCAATTAATCTCGAGAAGAGTTTGTACATGGTATCACCATGGATAATACCTCTGTATGAGTCGGGTGACATAATGTTACCCTTCCCTTTGTATAATACCATTAGGTAGGCGATCCGCCACAATTCCGGAATTGTAGCCGTTTCAATACAGAGGTTAAACATATTGGTGATTGTTGGGGTTAACGACTTGCTTACTAGCTTCAAATGTTCATTCGTAATAAAATCTGGGCCCGAAGCTTTATTGTTTTTTAGGCTTTGCATACAATTATAGACTTCAAATTCATTAAGAGGAATATAATTTGAGTTACAATTATAGTCTCTTGTTAATGATAAAAGATTGAGAGTTTGGTCGGATTGTAATTTATTTGTATTTAAGATATTTGTATTTGTATATATATATATAGGACGGATATATATGCTTTATATTATTATATTAATAGAACAAATTAAGTGATATGTGCAAAGTCTGGGGAACCACACAAGTACTGCACTGGGTGAAAAGCGAGATGAATTAGGTATTGTATCCTAGCTAGGGAGGGATTGAGCAACGTAACTTTTACTTGAAACCATGCAGTTGAAACGGTCATCCATCCAGATATAACCATGCGCTCGACGTAGCTTAATTTCGGCGATCTATAACGAGACCCGTCAATGCAGTGCGCCATGCACGCCAATTTACACTGTTTAATAATATATGATATGTTTATACTTATAATAATAATTAAGGAAATTTTTTTATGACCCAGTATACTTGGGATTACAAAACAGCTATCCTTTATGAAGGGAACGTTGCATAAATCAACGATCAGCATCAAGCAAGCAAAAAGCTAATTAAATACATCCTCCCATATAGCCTGTATATGGCTATATATATGTTTCTGTATTGCCGACAGAAATTTGACTCCACCATATGAGAAACCTTATTCTCTCAAAGAATAAAAAAAATTGTCTCATTATGCATATATATGTGATAATTATACAAAGTCACTTTATTTTTCTATGCAGCTATATTAATTTACAATTCTAAAAACACAGACACGTAATATACACTTTATATTTAACATGCTTATCACTCTCATCATAATATATGGTCTTAAAACATCGAAATAAAAATAAGGCTGGCACGATCGAGGGCACGATCCGCTCGAGACGACGATCGCGCAACGATAATAATAGCTAGGTCTGTTCGTAAATACACAATCAGAAAGAATCGATTATTTAATTAATTGTGATGAACCTTCGATCTGTACATAAAACAGATGGCTGGTTCATCAAAAATAATCGATTCTTTCTGATTGTGTATTTACGAACAGACCTTATATCTATATAGCTCGATCGCGCGCGCTCTCCGGCCTCTCCTGGTCGAGCGTGGCGCAGTGCATTGACCGGTTCTCGTTAGATCACCGAAGTCAGGCTACGTCGAGCGTGGTTAGTACTTGGATGGGTGACCGTTTCAAGTAAAAAATACACTGCTCGCTCCCTGGGGTAAATTCGTCTCGCTTTCCACCCAGTGCAGTGATGCACTTGTGTGTGGTTCCCCAGGCTTTGGACATCGCTTTGGTCCATTGAGAAAAAGTAGAGGTGTCCGTCCTGACTGAGGTTTTCCACGGTTTCCTCAGTCTCACCTCAGCGAATGCTGGGATGCGTAAGCATGCAGGCCGTGGCCACTATCCGTTCCCTATACAGGAATTTCATGTTTACATTTTGGGTAGCACGGAGATGCCCGAAGCCGCCCGAAGAGCTTCGGGATGTAGGCAGAAAACCCTAAAATCCTATGCTGTGCGTGTTAACATAACTCACAACACCTCTTTTCTCATAACAGTTTTGGTCACCAAATATTTTTTTTCACTAACATTGGTTCTTCTTGTCACCATTTATGAAAGAAATTTCTACGAGAAATGATACGAATCGTCAGGAGAAATTAATTTCGAGACCAACTTTAACACGTATTTGCTATGCCACTGACAATGTTTTGCCTACACAATTATGACGTCATATTGTTTTGTGACGTATGGTGAAAGACCCGTATACCTTATCCCTACCCAGTACCCCGCCGCGAGCTGTAAGCTCTTAGGGGTGTATCCTTGTAAAAAAAAAAAAAAAATTATAATATATATTAATAAAATTTCAGTATATACTTATTAACCGGCCATGGACTGCAATATATGCAATTGAGGTGAACTTGGTGGACTTACCTTATATGCTTTTTATTGCGCTTAATATAACACGTACTTGCCCTATAATATAAGCTTGATTAAGTCACTTTAGTTCGAAGATACGAGCAGACAATTCAAAAACACAGCAGGCCGGCCGGGGCCCGCACACAGCCAGGGGCGGATCCAGCCCGCGGCTTTGGGGGGGGGGGGGGGCGGTGCCCTATCCCGCAATGTTAAATTTTGGAGTGGGAGGGGGGGCGATGGGTGGGGGGTGGTAATACCTTCAATGTATTTTGGGACCTTTTTTGGGGGGGGGATCGCCCCCCCCCCCCTTGGATCCGCGCCTGCACACAGCGCACACGAAGAAATCCACGAAACGCACGATCGAAATTTTTTAAGCCGGCCTTGTCGCGCGCACATTAAAACACATTTTTTTGCAAAAAAAAATCCATATAAACCCTAAATTTTACTCTTAAATCGTTTATTTCAACCTTACGTGTAAATTTGCTATTACTTTGTTTATTTTTTGTGCTGAAATCATCTGAAATGTCTCACAAAATCACTAAAATTCACAAAGCAAAATAAGCACATGTCTTTTTGGCGCTTTTGACTGCAAACTGCAAACCAATTTTCAATCTTCTGGCTAAAGGTGGCAGCACTCTCTAGCCAAAAAGTTTTAAAATTTTTTTAAGGTGGCAGCACTCTCTAGCCTATAAGTTTTAAAATTTTTTAAATTTTGCCACTAGATGTCAGGATCTGTTTTCTAAACAAGAATTTCCGGTCTATTTCGCGCGCGCTTTCGCATTCAACAGCTGACAGAAAAAGTTCGTTAAATTTGTGTTTCGTGTTTTTGTCAGAAATATTGTCGTTTTTGGTAAGTTTTCTAATTTCCACCCTTTATGTTTAGAAAATATGTATCTTAAAAAACGTGATACATCATATTTTACAGTAGTTATCAGATAAATAATAATAATAATTTGGTAAAACCATGACATGTTTGGGCTTTGGCTCGGCCTGCTTTTCATATACTGTATGCTTTTCATCCACGTTTTACGGTTTTACCGGTTTTTGCTTGTTTCATATGAAACCCAAAGTCAATAAATTGAATGAGGTATGCTAATTACAATTTTAATCCCCTTTGAGGCCTGCTGGAAAGATGCCGCTTCGATCTGTTTATCTTTTCTGCACATGGCAAAGCATTATTATGTACATTCATATCATTCATATATGCAGACTGTACCGGTATCATATATCATAAAATGTATAATGCATGTTAATTTGAAGATGGAATGTTAGATGAATAGAATATTATTATATAGATAATGTATGATACATGGACTCGTAGGGTAAGTATGTTTACCAGTACGCGGCCATACCGTATGGCATACGTACATCATGCATACCCTGTGAGCATACTGTACCTGTACCGCTAACAGCTTCCAGCTCGCCTTTTTTTACAGCTTGTTGAATAATCTCACTGGCATTTAACCCACATATTTTCAGCCAGGTCAAAACACCCCGAAGCAAGTGGATCGTTGAGAGTCGGGACAACATGGACCCACCAGCATTGAACTTCACCTTGAGTGCTCTCTTGGCTGAGAAAGAAAAATTGACAAATAATATGCGTGAAGCTATCAAATTGAGACAAGAGGAAAATCGGTATGAAAGATTCTCAAGTAAAAAAATGTAGGGAAGGGAAGGCCGAAACATCTTTCCTACTATTTTATTTACCCAAACTGTAATGATTCATTTCTGTAACATATATTATATTAATAACAGATTTTGTATCATACAATAAGTTTTTGTGGCTAAACTCTGTGTTACTTCTTTTGTAACTTTTTAAAGCACAATCTCTAGAGAGTTCTTGGTATTGTACAGTTATTATTTCTTTTTAAAATGTGAGTGTTTGCGTAGCGCCCAAGAATTCGTTCACCACTCAAGGTTGACCAAATGGCAACACTGTAACTAGTTTGAGCACAAGTATTCCTCTGGATTTGCTGCCTTGTACAGTGATGCCATTTCTCAAGATCGGCGAGCAAATTCTTCTCCTAAATTAAGTCACACGAGAAGTCTTTTACTTGAGTCTAAACAAGATGATTTGTAGCACTGACTGGACGCTGGATGACTACGAGATTGGACGTCCGCTGGGTCGCGGGAAGTTCGGACGAGTGTACCTCGCACGAGAAAAGCGCTCACACTACCCCGTGGCGCTGAAAATGATTTTCAAAAATGAACTCATGAAGCACAAAATGGAACAGCAACTTCTACGAGAAATTGAAATCCAGTCTCATCTTACGTAAGTACTTATTGAAAAATATTTTTTAAATCTGAAAAAATAAAGCTGAAAATATAAACTTACAATTACAGCAGTAAGAATTATAGTAAAATTCATGCTTAAAGTTATATTTGACCTTTTTAAATCTTGCTTTGAATTTAAAATGCAAGATAATTTTAGTCTATTAAATATGTCCCATTAGATAATTTTGTTTTACATACTGTACTTGATTTATTAATTAATTAATTGACATTAAGTATCAGTTGATACATTGTGACTACATTTAACAAATTGGATTTAGCTGTAAGTAAGTTAATGAATTGTATTTTCATGTGCCTCTTGGTTTGTACACATCTTTGACTGATGATACTTTTTGTGTTTCAGCCATGAAAACATCCTGCAGATGCTAACTTACTTCACTGACGACAAAAGAGTGTTTCTCGTCCTGGAGTACGCCGCTAAAGGAGAGCTCTACAAGGAACTCACGAGCCAGAAACCGGGACATTTCGATGAGCCCAAGTAAGTTGGACCTTAACTTACATGTATTTTTAATTACTGCACTTTTTGTTTTGTTTTTAAATAAATTATTGGCATTTGAAATGTAACAAAAAATCAACTAAATTTTTCTAATTGTTAGTAAGGTACTGTCAATTTACACGTTCTAAAAGACAGTTAATTATTAAAGTCAAGTGCCAACATATGTGCTCAGGTGGGAGAAATTCGTAGTTAACAATGAAAAATTAGACGTACATTTAGAACAATGTTTTGTTACATGCAGGAGACTGATGAAAATTTAGTAATGCCATGCGTAGTGTAAACCTCGTAAAAAAGTGCCCTTGCTTCAGTATTGAGTACATAAAATAGTACGGTACATAAAGGATGGCTTTGTGTGCAGAAATTTTGGTTCTGTGCATCGAGGATATGGTAATATCTGTAGCATAGGGAGAATCACAAAAATGACAACGTTTATATGAGAGAAATCATTTATAAAGTTGAAATATTTTTTAATATTTGTCTGAAGGTATGGGACAATTGCTTATATGGGTTGTAAATTCTGTAAAATTATGCTGCTGTCAGAGCATAATTTTACAATGTTAAATTATGTTCCTTGATGCACGCACGTAGTTCAGCTATCAGGTTAACTCTCTGATGCCAATTAAGCTTGCTTGTCCAGGACGGCCAAGTACATCTACCAGGTGGCGAGTGCGCTGCAGTTCTGCCACGAGCACCAGGTGATCCACCGAGACATCAAGCCCGAGAACATCCTCATCTCGGCCAAAGGAAACATCAAGATCGCAGACTTCGGCTGGTCTGTCCACGCCTCCTCCAAAAATAGAAAGTAAGATATTTTGAAATGGGAGTGTCATCTGTGTGGTACCTATGTCTGCTGTCTCAAAAAAATCTCTGGGTCAATAATCTTGTGGATTAATGGATTAATAAAAGAATTTTGAATTTGAAAAAAAAAATTGTGGTATCTCAATAGAAGTTTATTGAGGTCTTATTTGAATGGAGTGTACCAAAATCATTTTCTTGTCTAGCTAATTGTGACACTTCAGTAAATTAAAAAAATGCTTCCTTTGCTCATCAAATTCAAATTGAAACAAAGTAACAAAAAAAAGCTTGGACCCCTCGATACAGTAAAACCTTTATTTCTGCCTCATTTGCTGCAGCTCAAACAGGCTATTGTACAGATTTTCAAAATTAGGTAAAATGAGCACCCAGTGTAACCCAAAAAGTTGAACGCCTCCAAACAGAGAAGTTGGTTCTGAGCTGTACATCTTGATATCAAATTAAATTTTAAATTATCGATTGAACAAAAAAGTTGATTCAGCTACATGTGAGTAATTAGACTACAGTGTTAAATTTCTATAGAGCAAATTTTTTTTCCTGACTACAACAGACGCAAGACGATGTGCGGCACGCTAGACTACCTTGCTCCGGAGATGGTGCAGAGCAAGGAGCACAACAACACTGTGGACAACTGGTGCGTCGGCATCTTGTGTTACGAGCTGCTGGTGGGCAAGCCGCCCTTCGAGAGCAAGTCCAACAACGAGACGTATGCACGCATCCTGCAGGCCAAGGTGGTGTTCCCTCCCCACGTGACCACGCTGCCCAGGGACCTCGTGACCAAGGTAACGAACATCAATCAACGTTAAAGTTTAGATTACATAAACAAGGCTACTTTACTGTACATAGATATGTGGAGGGGGGGGGGGGGCGTCTGATATTTGGCCAAGGAATAGAAAAATGCACCCTAGATTTTATAATTTACTACTAACATAGATTTAATTTTTATTTGAGTAAAAAAAAAAGGGAAGAAATTTGTATAGAAATATGAGAGAAGGGAGGGGAAAGAAAAATACGTACGTTTTTTGTTTTGTCTGTTCTTTTCTGTGTTCAGTTGTCTATTTTTATCATATAGATTGCTTGTTTTTTTTAAATTCAGCTTTTTCAAGTCTACAATTTTATACAGTAACAAAATTTCATGTGTATGGCAACTAAAATTTTAAGTGCTACAGTATAAACATTATGAGCATTTTCTTTTTAATAAAATGATGAAATTTTGTTTGTGTGTCATTGAAAGTTCATAATTTTTACCTCTTATTTTTTGTTCTATTCTTTATTGTTCAAAAAACTCTGTACGGAAGGGAACACATAAAAGTATCTTGTTTTTTAAAACATATTGGCAACAATACACATTGAATTTGTGGAGAAATATGTCTGTTATTATCAGTCATACTTTGATGCCAAGACATCACTCATAAAGTCTGTAGACACTTAATTTGTTCAACACAGAAGTTTGCAACTAAATAATTATTTTTCAGCTGCTGCGAGTGAAGCCAGAAGAGCGTCTCTCGCTGAACGAGGTGAAGGTGCACCCGTTCATCGTCAAGTACTGGCCCCCCAAGACCTCCAACATCCCCAAGACCGTCACCAAGCCTGGCGTTGAGAACACCAAACTCGCCAGCTCCAAGACCAACATTCCCATTGTCAAGCCGGCAAGATTGCCCTTCGGGTCCATTGAGAACACAGACAGTAAAATACCTAAAGCTAAGTAATGTGCCAAGTGGTTGCAAGCTCTCCCTGTGGTTTATCTTGAAAAATCTCATGTTAAATTTTTAATAAAATGTTTTCATTTATTTTCCATTATTTCTCTTTGCAGTAAAAGTGCTTGTCTAATTTTGAATGATATAAAATCAACCTCAACTTTTCTTTATTGCATATAATAGATCATATGAAGTTATTATTGTAACTCTTTTGTACAAAGTTTAAGAAAAATTGACGAAATGTCAATATTGTCAATACTTCATTAAAAATTCGAACTTTGGTGTAATGTACTGGATTTCTGAAAGTTCACAAACTGAACACTGTTTTAGCAGAAAAATACGTTGAGATTGTCCATTTTCGAAAATATCCACTTATTTTATAAGTAAAAATTATGAAAAGGGAATGAATGTTTTAGTTCAACAAATTGTAACCTCATAAACCACATGAAGGTCTGTAATGGTCAACAAAAACTTTCTACACTAAAAAATATTATAAATGAGAGAACTTTCAATAACAATCTGTCAGTATAGTTTTAAGATTTAAATTGTAAGTCCTTTTAATTTGTGTTTGTTTTATTTTTAGTTGAATTTTGTTTTTCAAAATTTGTGTGTTTGTGACTACTTTCTTGTTTTTGAACAAATGTGCCAGTAAAGTTTTGCTAGGTTTGCATTTCATTTAAGAATTACATATGACATTGCGAGTATACTGAGATAATTAATGAATTTAAGCTTAAATTTAAAGTAATAAACACTGCATAATTTATTCAATGTATTAGACTTTTTCATTCAGTTAGTAAAGTTTTTATTAAACTTAATAAGGAGCATTCACAAAGCCCTAAGGCCACATTTAGGGCTCGATAATTTAAAGCCCGATTTTAGCCATGCTTTTTAGACCCAAAATTTCTGGTCTTAAATTATTGAGCCCTAAATGTGGCCTTAGGGCTTTGTGAATGCCCTTTAATGTAACCCAGTAAACACAAGAGTAAAAAAATGTGTTGGACTAGTGCTGGTCCGGTATTAATTGGCACAGAAGTGGCCCAACAGAGCTGTCGTGTTTATTGGGAACCAGCAAGGTGTTAAAAGTGAGAGTTAAAATTGTTTGTCCAGATAATCAAGGTGAGGTTGATGAACTGACTGGTTATTTCCATCCCTTACTTTAATTTAGATTTTCACAACCTCTATGTCCTTGGTATTGAGCATTTCTTTTATTAGCATAAATGCATGTAAAGTGATTGAGACCTCAGTGTTATAGCTAGAAATTTGACACACAAATTCAGAGGTTTGGAACAGTTAGCGACAATCATATGTTTATGTACTGACAATCTTCCCCAGGCTTCGAGAAAGTCAGAAATTTTTTGTTCAAATTTCTAGCCTTAACACAGCACACATGATTGATGAAAGATATTTTTGTGTTTTAGGAAAAATAGTCAACTCTGTTAACAATTCTTCTCTCACACTTTTTTTTTCTGTTTTATACATTCTATATTTTTGGTAATAACATGCCAATTAGCATTTTGTCTAATAAAGTATCTGATATTTTAACTTTATTTTAAAGTTCGTGTGTGCAAACAATTTTAGTGTTGATTTGATTTGGATTTTAAATAAAAATTAGGATACAGTTCCTTACATTAAATTTATTTATATTATCAACTTTGCCACCATTCACACATTTTTATTTCTAATAGATCTGTAGTTTTTAGATCTGACATATTTTGTACTTTCATAGGGGGCAAGGCATTCTCAAAACTTTTTGTATCACATTCTCGGTGAAATTTTAATGTTAAAGAGGAGTCAGCGAGTTGAGTGCGCAGTGCATGACGGGAATGACGTCACGCACTATATATGTGCATACGAAAAAGTTACGTCGGCTCCTCAAAAGCTGCGCAGTAGAAATTTATGCAAGTTGCGCAATACGAGCATCTGCTGAAGTTATATAGTGTTGTTGATCCCGTTGATCCAGTCAGCTGTTAACCCGTAGACCGCAACATTTGAAATGAAAATTTGTCTCGGATTTTGGTATTGTATCAGAATTTTCTCAAAATTTTTATGAAGGGCTAATAAAGGTTATGACACTTTCTGATTCACCATAATATGTTCTATCTTAGAATATTTTTTAAACACATTTTACGGGAGATTGCGAAAGAAATTAAAGTTCGAATAAAAAAGAAGCCACGTTTTTCGAGCGTTAGCATGGAGTAGATGGACGAAGTCATCGACTTTTAGACCCAAATGCTCAGAATTTTTACGAAGGACGGTCTCAACTGATTTCAGATGCTTATTTATGGTGCTCCAAAGTAACTTTTTACATGCAAGAGAATGAGCTTTACCATCGGTCAATTTTTCGCTCACTCTACTTTAAAAACAAGATTTACAAAAGTCAAGCCCAAGCTAATTATTTTGTGGGGAAAATTGTTCTATTGTGAGATGCAATTCCATTGATGTACTGTAGTAAATACTTAATATATGTATTCTTTACCTTTGATATTATGTTTTTATTTAAAAAGGTTCCAATCCAAATAATTAATGGTCTACTTAATTTGCTTCAAGAAAATGTTCAGTGCTCTAAAAGCAAAACTAACAAAACTTTCAAGCAATTAATAATTAAGTCTTTTATTAAACACAAAAAGTGCACATAAATATAGAATAAAACTAACATGCATTACATATAGTATATAATAGGCATAGGATTGGTAACATTTTTAAGGACTGTCGCTACGTAGCCGGCCACCAGAGGCGCAACGTTTGCGTTTCGAAAAATACTGATTGGAAGAATTTTGTTCCAACATTTTTACAAAACTTTAAAGGATATTTAATTTTTAATTGTATAATAATAATTATATATATATTCTCTGATGAACAAGTTAATATGGATACTGTACAGCAATGTTTTAAGGACTTTACAAGTAAGAAAATTACACACTATATTTCCCCACTTTGCCACAAGCCCTCTTGCTGAATTTTTTTCTCCTCGGATGTACTGTGCATTGTCCCATTGTTCGGGACTGCACCTAGCTTGCTCGCCAGCAAGCAGCGAGGCAAGTGAGGATGGTCAGCTTGAGCTTTACCAGCAGCAAGGAGGGCGCCGAGACGGCTTAGGTTCTGCGGGCTCGGGCACGGATCTGCACGGGCGGGCCCGTGGGCCGTGCAGACCCATGGGCCGTGCTCATGCAGCTCAGCATTGGTAGTCTGCACACGGAAATTGATGGCTCCTACAAGGCCTAGCTCTAGCTATTAAATTCCTCCAATAAAAAAAAAAAAAATACATAATATATATATATATATATATCGATTTTTTTTATTGAGAGAAAAATTAATTAATTATTATAATTATTATTAATTATTGGACCGTAATTATATAAAATTATAATATTTATTATAACATTTATAATATATAGTTATAATATTATATAACTATAACTATATATATATATATATATATATATTATTATATCTATAGTTATATATGTATTTATATAATACATATCTACAAAAATATAAAATATATATAAATATAAATAAATAAATATTTATATTTATTATTATTTTTTTTAAAAATAATATTATTGGCGCAGTGCATTGACCGGTTCTCGTTAGATCACCGAAGTCAAGCTACGTCGAGCGTGGTTAGTACTTGGATGGGTGACCGTTTCAAGTAAAAAATACGCTGCTCCCTCCCTGGGGTAAATTCGTCTCGCTTTCCACCCAGTGCAGTGATGCACTTGTGTGTGGTTCTCCAGGCTTTGGACATCGCTTTGGTCCATTGAGAAAAAGTAAAGGTGTCCGTCCTGACTGAGGTTTTCCACGGTTCCCTCAGTCTCACCTCAGCGAATGCTGGGACGCGTAAGCATGCAGGCCGTGGCCACTATCCGTTCCCTACCTTATATCCCTACCCAGTACCCCGCCGCGAGCTGTAAGCTCTTAGGGGTGTATCCTTGTAAAAAAAAAAAAAAATTATTAATATATATATAAATATAATCAGGCGCGGATCCAGAAACAAATTATTATCAAATTATTTTTATTTCAAGCATATGATTAGATATGATGAGCCACATAAAGCGAAACAGCATTATGAATGATAGTAAATTTTAATATATAAAATTACGTAATTATTAGGATTATTACTTAGATTCGAGTTAGATTCATTATATATAACAAAAGGAATTAAAAAATACAATAATATATTTTATTTTTTTATCGAAAAAAAAAAGTTTCGATGCTTACTATCCTAAAAATCATAATATTAGTTCTTTCAAAATAATACATCTTTGTTTATTTACCGTTACTCTCCCTTCTATTCAATTTAAAATACAATGGAATGTTGAGGCGCACTCGCAACGGTAGAGCAGGAGCATTCATCACGGCACGGCTGCCCTTCATATTTCTTTCTTTGCCTTGAGCTTTTGCTCTCTGAGTTATAGGGGCATTTTTTTAACTGCAATAACTTATCATATAATTATTGTATTCACAAATTAATCAGACTAGGAAATAGATAAACATAATTATAATGACTGTTGCTTATTTAAAAACGGTTAATCTTATTATTTCCTTTGAAATGTTGGAATTAAAATCACCCAATCTCGGACATCATTTACTAAAGACTGGTAGTGACATCTCTTTTCATTCCACTTGCATATTTTCATAGCGACAGACCTTAATTTAATAAAGAAAGAAACTTATTAATTAGTGAACCAGCAAAGATTTAATGCAGAGAGATTGAAATTTATTTTAAAACTCTTTTAGTTGACATTTTACACGATAGATGTCACAGGCTGCATGTTTCAATCTACTGATCAGCTGCTCATTCCCGCCGGAACTGTCTGCTGCCACTTCGGTCGTGGTAGCATTAAAGATACTTCGGTTTATTTTCATTGGCTAACAAACGATGACGTCATAAACCGAAGTGGCTGCATTAAAGATACGTCGGTTGATTTTTCGAAGTGTAACATATGATTCATGACGTCACTAATGTAACAAAAAAATATAAATGAACCCGCGAGACTGTTAAAAATCGTACTTGGCGTGTTGTACACTTTTATAAAAGATTAGTAATATTAAAAAATTGCATAAGCATAATAGTAGCAGGTATATGGTCCCTGTGTCTGTTGGTGAAAGTATTTATAATATAATATATGATGTATTATTATTATGTATATAAACAATTAATGCTGCAGGGCGCAGGGCCCGGCACTTACAATATTAATTATTATATATTATGTTATTTAAAAAATACGTAATAAAATTATAATAAAATATAGCTAGAAAAAAAATGTACACATGCAAAATTAATAAATTTCAAATAACTTTAATAATTAATTAAGTGGTACAAAATTTACATAATTTTAGAAACATAATTAAATTATATTATATATATATGAGTTATAGCACTTTTATAAGAGTTATAAGTTAATTGTAGCACAATCGTTGCTAATATTTTTCTTTGGTAGAATATAAATAAATAAAATGTTTATAATAAACAATTGTTTCCTCAAAATATAATTCGCGGTTAGCGCGAATGACACCACGCGGATGGAGGTGAAATTTTCTTGCAAAGAAAAATTGTATGCAAAATTGTATCGTGTAATCTACCGGCTTTAAATTAAAATGATTAAAAAATTGTATACGATGTGCACCAAATTTCTACTCAGAGGTTAATTGGCCTTAATGGGTGCATGAACTGCATGAACACTTGCCCCAGCATGGACTTATATTTGTATATTCAATTTTGACTATAATATATAATATATGCTACATTATTATATTATAGTGCCCATGAAAGGTCCGAGATAATAAAATAATAAATTCTTAATCTGTTAGGTGTTAATTCAAAAATCAGACTACCGCGATTACTTAATTTTTCATATTTTTATTATTAGCACACATATATTAAATAAAATTTACACTGAATCATTATGTATAGGGCAAAGTTCTTGATGATTCCGTAACAGGGGCGTATTATAACTTTAAATTATGGGCCCAGGGGTAAACTTTCAGAGTGGGCCCCTTTGGCGGTGTGGCCGCAGCGTTTAAGGGTAAGGTAGGGTAAGGATCAGCTGACCCAATGCTAAAAAAAAATACCACACATGAAAATTATGAAAAAAATTAAAATGTTCTCCTCTACATCCCCTATCAGTGGCTAAAATATCAGGTATGCAAATTCGATCGAGCTATAATTTTTTAGTTATGAATTTTTAAAGTTGACTACTTTAACATGGAAAACTCAAACTTCCATAATAAATTAGTCAATTTTAAAAATTCATAACTCAAAAACTAGCTCGCATTTGTAAACCTGATATTTTAGCCACTGATAGGGGATGTTATAGAGGAGAACAATTTATTTATTTTTTTCATAATTTTCATGTGTGGGATTTTTTTTTAGCATTGGGTACCTTATAATTTATATACCCTTAAAGGGTGAAGGCAGAAACCTTGCCGATGGTGTGATTTTTTTATTTATTTTTTATTCGTCGTCTTTTTTACTTAATGACAATATTTAGCAATAAAAGTAAAATCAACAACCGTCCTTTTTCAAAAAAAAAAAAAAAAAAAAAAAAAATTAATTGTCATTTTTAAAAAAATATGTTTTTTTGTGCTGCATGGAACCGAATATCTAAAAAAAAAAAATCCATTTACAGAGGTTCTCCAGAAAATTCAAAGTCCGACAACAGGCTCTGACAGAATGAATCGTTTTATACGTTTTACAATGTATTTGGGGTTTAACTTGACTTAAACCACTCGATTTACTCAAAGAATTTTCGTATATTTGTGTTACGAAATATATTAATATATAGCAGTATTAGCAGTCATATCCCCTGACATGAGCTTTAATCAAAGAACATCTAAAATAATTTTATTACGAAACCAATTTCCAGCAAGAAAATTAAAAAAAAATATTTAATGTTAAATCCCATATAAGATTATTTATTTCTTGAGCAGGAAACTGGTTTCGTAATAAAAATATTTCAGATATTTTTTTTTTTTTCAAGGATACACTCCTAAGAGCTTACAGCTCGCGGCGGGGAAATGGGTATAGGGATAAGGTAGGGAACGGATGATGGCCACGGCCTGTTACGCGTTCCAGCATTCGCTGAGGTGAGACTGAGGGAACCGTGGAAAACCTTAGTCAGGACAGACACCTCTACTTTTTCTCAATGGATCAAAGTGATGTCCAAAGCCTGGGGAACCAGAGCACATTAAGTTCGGGCCATGTATTATATAGAACGTTGTAGAGCTATATTTTTTTTCGTACCATCAAAAATCCATAAACTTTCTGTATGACGGATTGTAACAAAATAAATCTCTGTAATTTTACTTAACTATATAAAGTATAGAAAAATAAAATGAAGCAAGATGCAAATGGGGCAAATAAGTTACACCTAGTTCATGCAGCAATTAAATCTACGGAAAAATTGTTCATTTTTTTAATTAATCAATTTTTAAATAATCGAGATCGAGATGCTGTTGAAACTATTATAAATATATAATAGCTGCTGCTATGGTCCCTCTTTTCCCTGTTTGGCCAGTCTACTGTTTAACTATGCTACCCAGGGCCTACCCTCCTCGGTCCCCTAGCTTCTGCATTCTGCAAATATACTTTAGTTACGTTGTTACTTGCTCCTTTAGTTCTGTATTATATATATCCCTTAATTATATCAATTTTTTACGATCGGGTTGATTTGCTTGCTACTTGATGTCTAAAAGATCTGATACAAAAAAAAAAAGAAAAAAAAACGTTACAACGTTCTAATTTTGAAACTTATAAAATCAAAAAATATAATCTAATTTTTAATTTTAATTAATTTTAAATACTCAAGGAAATTAAGACATCATTGCAATAGCAGTCTTTATGCGCCTGCATGTGTGCTATGCCAAGGGGCTTCGTTCGGCCTTACTGTTGTGGTTATACGCCCCTTTTGCAAATTGGCCACCTCGGTAAGCCCTTGGGTCCGGGGCAGTGCCCTCTCTGCCATCCTGGTAGTTACGCCTCTGATCCATAAATTACGCACACGGAAAAAGAGATAGACGGTCTCCAAGCTGAAAGAGTTGCCTATCTTACAGGCGCATAGTAAGAAGAACTCCAATTTTGACTCCGATCCTAGCTTATTTATTATATTTATTATAATATATTTATACAGTCTTTGCATTGCTTGTAGGGAGGGGGGGGGGGGAAACGATATACCAAGATTCAAGAATTATTTTGCGAGTCATGTTTATAATCAGAATGAATGAATGATCGACAAAAATTAAGATATTTATTTTGTCCCGGGCCCATGCAGTTAGTTTGAGGATAGGCATCAGTATATTTTATATAGCATGCAAAACATGACTTTACGGCGTACGTATAAGGTAGAGATAACGCCAGTCAGCTGTTCGACGTAGGTTCCTTTGATTAACAGGTAAAGCTTAGCAAATTTACATAAATTCTGCAATTTTTTTTGAGAGACATATATTAGTGCCTGAAAGCCATAGAAAAAGTTTCAAAACAATTTAACGAGCCAATTTTTTTAATTAATTTTTTAATTTGTCTCTCCATGGGAAAGTCCTGTCCTATATGCTGTAAATTAAAAAAAATCAGCTCGTTAAATTGTCTTGAAATTTTTTCTATGGCTTTTGGGCACTAATATCTGCCTCTCAAGAAAATTTCAGAATTTTTGTGAATTTGCTAAGGTTTACATGTTAATCAAAGGGACCTACGTTGAACAGCTGACCGGCGTTATTTCTACCTTAACTATATAACTTTTATGTTTAATGGCAAAATAGACTCACTTAATCGACTCAATAAAAAAATAACGAAAATATTAACAATCTTAATTTGTTATATATTATAATTCTGTTTTGAATAGTACATGCTATGGCATTATGAATGAACAAAAAGTGCTTAAAATATTTTATATAAAACTTTTATACAATTTGCTATTATACAGTTTGTACTTTGGGCATAGAAAAATGGCTATTTATTAGACATAATTCTGCTCCTTTTTTAATCACGTTGGAGTCAATCGGCTTTCGCTTTCTTAGGGGGCTTGGCCGTCATTGCTCATTTATATCAAGAGGCAGGAATAAGTCAATTTTTTAGAAATTAAAATATTTCCTCCAAGTCATTCTTAGGCCTTCCTGAAAACACTTGATTTGTTAGGCAAAATCTAAGGGGGTGCATGGGTGTCACAGCTGCTCATGCTAAATAGGCCGACCCGGCAAGCTATATATCATAATTCCTTTTTATATAAATTATTTAGTGAACACAAAGATAGTTTACAGAATAGTTCCTTTTTTATTTTCTAAAAAATTAACTTATTATTTCTGTCTCTTGATATAAATGAGCAATGACGGCCAAGCCCCCTAAGAAATAAGCGAAAGCCGATTGACTCCAACGTGATTAAAAAAGGAGCAGAATTGTGTCTAATAAATAGCCATTTTTCTATGCCCAAAGTACAAACTGTATAATAGCAAATTGTATAAAAGTTTTACATAAAATATTTTAAGCACTTTTTGTTCATTCATGCCATAGCATGTACTAATCAAAAAGGAATTATAATATATAACAAATTAAGACTGTTGTTTTCGTTAATTTTTTATTGAGATTAAGCGAGTCTATTTTGCCATTAAACATAAAAGTTATATATACTTAATACGTACGCCATAAAGTCATGTTTTGCATGCTATATAAAATATAAAATATTATACTGATGCCTATCCTCAAACTAACTGCATGGGCCCGGGACAAAATAAATATCTTAATTTTTGTCAATCATTCATTCATTCTGATTATAAACATGCCATGACTCGCAAAATAATTCTTGAATCTTGGTATATCGTTCCCCCCCCTCCCTACAAGCATTGCAAAGACTGTATAAATATATTATAATAAATATAATAAATAAGCTAGGATCGGAGTCAAAATTGGAGTTCTTCTTACTATGCGCCTGTAAGATAGGCAACTCTTTCAGCTTGGAGACCGTCTATCTCTTTTTCCGTGTGCGTAATTTATGGATCAGAGGCGTAACTACCAGGATGGCAGAGAGGGCACTGCCCCGGACCCAAGGGCTTACCGAGGTGGCCAATTTGCAAAAGGGGCGTATAACCACAACAGTAAGGCCGAACGAAGCCCCTTGGCATAGCACACATGCAGGCGCATAAAGACTGCTATTGCAATGATGTCTTAATTTCCTTGAGTAATTAAAATTAAAAATTAGATCATATTTTTTGTTTTTTTATAAGTTTCAAAATTAAGCTGGGACGGCTGGGACCATAGAACGTTGTATCGTTTTTTTTTTTTCTTTCGTATCATTTCTTTTAGAAATCACGTAGCAAATCAACCCGATCGTAAAAAAATTAATATAATTATGGGACATAATACAGAACTAAAGGAGCAGGTAACAACATAACTATAGTATATTATTTTTGCATAGAAGCTAGGGGACCGAGGAGTGTAGCATAGTTAAACAGTAGACTGGCCAAACAGGGAAAAGAGGGACCATAGCAGCAGCTATTATATATTTATAATAGTTTCATGCAACAGCATCTCGATCTCGATTATTTAAAAATTGATTAATTAAAAAAATGAACAATTTTTCCGTAGATTTAATTGCTGAACGGTGTAACTTTTATTTGCCCCATTTGCATTTTGCTTGATTTTATTTTTCTACTTTTTAAATTACAGAGATTTGCTACAGTCCGTCATACAGAAAGTTTGTGGATTTTTGATCGTACGAAAAAAATATAGCTCTACAACGTTTTATATACATAGCCCGAACTTAATGTAACCAAAAAAACATCTGAAATATTTTTATTACGAAACCAGTTTCCTGCTCAAGAAATAAATAATCTTATATGGGATTTAACATTAAACATATATTTTTAATTTTCTTGCTGGAAATTGGTTTCGTAATAAAATTATTTTAGACGTTTTTTGGTTAAAGCTCATGACAGGGAATATGCCATGACTGCTATATATAAATATATTTCGTAACACAAATCTACGAATTTTTTTTGAGTAAATCGAGTGGTTTTGTTAAGTCAATTAAGTTAAACCCCAAATACATTGTAAAACGTATAAAACGATTCATTCTCTCAGAGCCTGTTGTCGGACTTTGAATTTTTTCTGGAGAACCTCTGTAAATGGATTTTTTTTTTTTTTTTTTTAGATATTCGGTTCCATGCAGCACAAAAAATATGTTTTTTATGACAATTAAAAAAAAATGGAAAAAGGATGGTTGTTTATTTTACTTTTACTGCTAATTATTGTCGTTAAGTAAAAAAGAAGTTGAATAAATAAAAATAAAAAAAATCGCGCCTCCGGCAAGGTTTCTGCCTCCACCCTTTAAACGGAACGCTGCGGCCACCGCCAAGGGGGTCCAATCTGAAAGTTTACCCCCAGGCCCATAATATAAAGTTCGCCCCTTTTATGGAATCATCAAGAACTTTGCCCTATACACGTAGTACCTATTTAATGATTCAGTGTAAATTTTATTTTAATACGTGCTAATAATAAAAATATGGCAAATTAAGTAATCAGTAATTCTGATTTTGGAATTAACACCTAATGTTTTAAGAATTAAGGCCAATTAATAACCACTACGTAAGTAGAAATTTGGTGCATATCGAATACAATTTTTGAATCACTTTAATTTAACATAGAAATCCGCGCGGTGTCATTGGTCATTGAAATAATATAATAAGCTGGCCGAAGCTGGTGCTAACCGCGGTTTATATTTTGAGGAAACAATTGTTTATTATAAACATTTTATTTATTTATTTTTTTATATTCTACTAAAGAAAAATATTAGCAACGATTTTGCTATAACTTATAACTCTTATAAAAGTGTTATAACTCATCATAATATATATAATATATTTTAATTATATTTCTAAAATTATGTAAATTTTGTACCACTTAATTAATTATTAAAGTTATTTGAAATTTATTAATTTTGCATGTGTACATTTTTTTTCTAGCTATATTTTATTATAATTTTATTACGTATTTTTTAAATAACATAATATATAATAATTAATATTGTAAGTGCCGGGCCCTGCGCCCTGCAGCATTAATTGTTTATATACATAATAATAATACATCATATATTATATTATAAATACTTTCACCAACAGACACAGGGACCATATACCTGCTACTATTATGCTTATGCAATTTTTTAATATTACTAATCTTTTATAAAAGCGTACAACACGCCAAGTACGATTTTTAACAGTCTCGCGGGTTCATTTATATTTTTTTGTTACATTAGTGACGTCATGAATCATATGTTACACTTCGAAAAATCAACCGACGTATCTTTAATGCAGCCACTTCGGTTTATGACGTCATCGTTTGTTAGCCAATGAAAATAAACCGAAGTATCTTTAATGCTACCACGACCGAAGTGGCAGCAGACAGTTCCATTCCCGCCTCCGCCCCTTTTTCTAAAGTGCAACAAGAAATTGAGGCAGCTGCTGCTTGGTATATATTTTTTTTTATATATTTAACCTTAACAGCACATCTGCATATCAAACTCCATCTAGAAGGTAATAAAAAGAACATATTTTAGCGTCGAGGCATGCTAAATCTAAAAAATGGCAACACATTAATGCAGCCATGTTCTTATTATCAACAGGTTCCTTGCTTGTCACCAGCAGCAGGGTCCTGCTCAACGGGAAATTCTCCTCAGGGTAAGTTCCTTTTAACCGATTACAGAGTGTTAGTTTACTCCATGATCTAAGTTTGACAAAGGCTTTGAATTACGTGTTTGTCTTATCACTTTCAATGTACATCATACTGTTGATTGATTGGTTAATATTTTGGGGCAATTGACACATATTGGTCATGTATGCCCCCCCACACACATATATGATGCATACTGTACAGTAATTGTGAGCATAACGTGCTGTAATGTATTATATTTATGTATTCATATGACCTTATTGTGTTCATAGATGATAGATGTACAGTACAGTACAATAGGTGACTTGTCCTTACACTGATCCTCGCCATCTGTGAGTGGCGCTGCAACTTTTTGCAACTTGCAGTTCAAAGTCGACCAATCACTTGACAGCATGACGTCATGTCGTTCTAACCCATCAATGGCTGCTCTGTGGTCAACCAATCGCAGAATCGCTTGGCAGCATGGCGAGCCGCGGTGGCCCGAGGTAGTTGTCTTTATCTCGCTAGTATTTGGAATTGAGCAGTGCTATGGTGTGGTGAAAACAATTGTACTGAAGCAAACTAGAATAGTTATACCACGTTTTGGCAGTGAAAAATGTTAACTTTTTATTTTCTTTCGTACCTAACTCGCGGTTCACAAAATTTTCCCCCCATCTTCGCAATGTATTATTTCGTTTCTACATGCTTTGACCGTACACGAAGTTGCAGCGCCACTCGCACAGATGGCGAGGATCAGTGTAAGGACAAGTCACCTATTATGTAAAATATATAACTGACAAGTAAACACACCTCTTGTCTAGCTCTTTCTCCAGATTCAAGCGTTATTCTAGTATGCATACTCTGAGACTGATGGCTGGGTGATCATATTATATATATGCATACTGTATGCATATACATGCCCAAAAGTCTACAGTCTAGGTCAAACACATTTTTGACACCCTGTGTGTTTCCTGGTTGAAATCATATCGTGGGTATACTTGGAGTATTTTAAGATTGTTTGAAGTTTTCTTCATTTTGTGACGACTTTTGATTACATTCTTGGAATGTGCAGTTCTAAAAGAGTTTCTTCATGATGTATTCAGCTGGTTGCAATTCTATTATAGCTGTCTCGCAAAATTCATCTTGCATTCTCTACTTCTTGTGCTATTGCCATGCCTCTAATGATTAGAAGTTGATGCAGTTGGAGATTGCCATGCTCCTTATGATCCAACAACTAAAATCCATTACTTTATCAAGCATACATTTTATATTGAACACATAACGTCAAGGCTGAATTCTGAGACTATCGGCAGGGAGCAAAGGTTTCAGAGAATGACAGCTTCCCGGTACTGATACTGTCGCACATCCTGGCACATAGCTACATAATGGTGGTGACACAAGCAGTTGGAGCAAACGGTATGATTTTGCCAATGTGTCAGCAGAGTTACTGAGGGGAAAAACAACTGTCCTCTTAAATCTAGTCGTAAGACAGAAATTGATAGTCTCTGGGTTACATTCGCAATTGTTTGACACAAGAAATTGCAGTTTATTAAGACAGAAATTGATAGTCTCTGGGTTACATTCGCAATTGTTTGACACAAGAAATTGCAGTTTATTAAGACAGAAATTGATAGTCTCTGGGTTACATTCGCAATTGTTTGACACAAGAAATTGCAGTTTATTAAGACAGAAATTGATAGTCTCTGGGTTACATTCGCAATTGTTTGACACAAGAAATTGCAGTTTATTAAGACTGTTATTTTAAATATTGTCTTTATTACATTTCAGTAACAGTCAACTAGTCTAAAAATAAAATGCCAAATATTACTAAAGTATAAACAAATTGTTTTTATTTGCTAAGACACTTCATAAATAAATGAGTTGGACAGCAAATGAAATATGTACAGAACTTATCTAAAACTACTGACTTATAGACAAAACACCATTTTTTTTTTTTTTATTATTATTATTTTGCTATTTGCGACAATTTATTACAGTATATTATAATGTATATCGTGATTTACAGTTTTACATATTCTGACGTCTCGCTAATTGTTGGAATGTTCTTTAAGTTTCGTGACATTAGCTTCAACTTGCCCCAAATACAATATGTTTTGGTTTGGTATAATCTATACGGTATAATTAAATATATGTCAAGAATTTTTGTAATGTGGAATTTTTCTATCAGACTCTACTAACTTGAACTCAAGCACTTTGACGGTATAGGAGTGAATAATAAAATGTAAATATAATGGTAAGTATCCATCAGAAAAATTATATTGTCGCCATGTTCGTTTGCTAATTTTGACTCCTGCTACAACCACCGCGCATCGGCGCGCAACCCTTCTGCGCACGCTTTTTCGGCTCAAAGTCAAAACACTACTACCGCAAAATTCTTTAGATGCTCTTTAATTAAACTGACCCAAGGCAAATAATAAAAATTTTAACGCAGTAAACGTAAAAAGTTAGTGCCAATACGTAATTTTAAATTTGCAAACATAACTTATTTAGAGGGTTAACAATAAGCGATCGAAAAATTGCTCCGTATAGGATCTTACGTGCGCCCATTCTTTTTTTGTAAGTAAATGGGAGGACAAAGGATTGATGATGTCATCATGGATGCTGACCATTGATAACCTGCATGATTTTTTGTATTGCAGAAATGAAATGAGGGAACCAAATTATGATACTGATTTTTTTCATTTCTTTTTTTTTTTTTTTTTAGTCCAGGAACTATTTTTCAAAAATATTGAAACTGTGGCCATGCCCCCTGGGGTGTCAGTAGGTGTTAAGTTCTAATTTTTTATTAAAGATCCAAGAGGGACCAGCAGAACTTAAAATAATTTTTAATTAAAAATAGTTTAGGAACTAGAAAAAAAAAGTCATAGTAACATAATTTGGTGTTTGGTGCCTTCTATCATTTTTGCAATAAAAATTGTTATGCAGGTTGTCCATACAAAAAGATCTTTGACTAATTTTGCAAGTTTGAACATTGTCTACAGATCACTTCTTTTTCCAAATAGAAATACACTATAGAGTACACAATATGTACACTACCAGAACTAACATGCCTGCAATGATATGCTTTCACACATTAGCATTTATAATATCTTCAACCCAAATAAACTGAGGTATTCTTAAAACCAGTAGATTTTGCAGTAGGTATCAACCCCCATTCTTTTTACATATATCAACTTCTGCTTTTGGAATACAAGGTGGTAATTAAATAATTTATTAATTTGTTAGAAAACAATTTTGACTTAAGGATAATAAAAAGTTGACAAAGGAAAATGATCAACATTTTATTCATATTGCAACACTGCTTGGTAAAGAATGGTGATTATATTCACCAAACAGATGTTACCAATTACCTCTCATTTTTGGCTTGTCGGTACAAATGATCATATTGTCAGCAGAGGGATGGAAGTACATAAATTAGGAGTTTGTTATTTATTCCAATCAGTATAAATTACAGCTCTGATTAAGTACTACGGCTAAAGACATTACAATTTTGAGGGTGGAAACTTAAAGCAAAAAGAAAAAACTTAGCAATGTAATGTGGAATGTACCCTTGATATCGTCTACCCTGAAAATGGTTTCCTCAGTCACATCAGTCAAATGAATTATTGCCCTAAAAAAAATAGACTCGTGGTTACAATGTTTTTGTCTTTATTTTCTGACGCATCTTAATTTGTATTAAAATTTTTTTTAATTCAAATTTGAAAAAAAAAAATATATATTGTATACCTTTCCATTCTTAAAATATTATTTTGTTAAATTTACTAATACTTTGACAAAAACTTCATGTGTAACATTAAAAAATTCAATTCAGCAAAATTTGAGAACAAAATTGAACAGTCGTTTGTTTACAATGTTGCATAATTGCACAGTGATGAAGGGATGGAGTTCAACCCCCCGAGTCGGTCGCGGAGACTTGGGCTGGATCTTTTCTTAATGTAGTTTTCGTTTATTTTGAAACACAAAGAGCACCATAAATGTGCAGAGTATGTTATATAATATTATATTTTAACATAATAATCATTGTATAGAATTAATACAATTTTATTATACTTGCCGGTAAATATTTAAAATATATGGAATATTATTACATTTTGCAGTAAAACTCTTTAATTCATTTTTATGCTTGAGAGTATAGCATATTTCTTAACCCTATTCTAAGGAATTTTAATTTCATATAAAATATATCAATTTTTTGTGTAAAATTTAAACAAAATGTGATTTTTTATTTTATAGTACTGTAATGACCTTTCACATAGATTGTTGTATTATAATAAAAATTAATCAACCCTGGACTACAAATATAAAGATTTCAAGGTTGACAAATCTGGTTACTAAAATATAAAAATGCTCCTTAGAGATGCTGGGGGATGACCGTTCAAGGCGAACCACTCACATGCGTCACAGACCGCTCGTGACACGCATCGCAATGTCTCAGCGAGAATCAGGACGAAAAGGTTGTCATTTTTTGACAGACTTTTAGCATCTCAAGGTTCACCTCGGAGCTTCACCCATGCTCTACATGTCTTCGCCACACAATCTATACAATAGTAAGAGTCGTGGTGAAATTTAACTTTCTTTTCTTCTTTCCTCCCCAAAAATTGTAAATCTGTATCTCTTTTTGTCTTGTGGCTCTTGCGAGTCATGGAAGATTCGATGAGTATATCTTCTGTAGCAGGGGTAAAAAATGAACACCAAAAAGATTCGAATCCCGTATAGATTGATCACACAGTTTTAATGTCGTAATTTTTGTCATTTATAGTTTATAATGATTCTACTTAATTTCACGACGAAGTCCACATTAAAAGGGTTGAGTGTATAATAATTTTATCTTCTTTCATGTTTTAGTGTGACAATTTTTATTATTTTTTAGAAGTTATAGTTATAACAGTTAACAGAAATAATTAAGGAACGTTTTTAAATAATTCTATCTAGGTAACCTTAAAAAAAAAAAAAATCTAATACGAAACTCTTGATGGTGTAAAAATCAGTACATATATATTTTTTTTCGTCATTCTAAATGCTTTTGTTTGGAAAATATTTTATATATATATATATATATATATATATATATATATATATATACATATATATATATCATTTTGGACACGAATCATGCAGTATATAATTAGTTAAACTGCGTGCATGACGATTCGAATATGCAATGAACTTAATATTCAGACACTATACTTATTTTATTTATTTATTTTAAATCATTTGGCTTGTAGAGAGACAAACGTTGATCAAATCAAACCTTATTATAGAACTGAACTTAATACTGGCTGAGATTTCCTTGGTTAAAACAGAATTTAATGTTAATGAGACTGACATAATTATTATATACTTAAAAGATACCCCTGCTCTGATTACCGGGACACGTACGCAGCCATAATTATGGAAGATAATGGAAGCGTGGACTTACGAGATAGACACGGTGTTCTCCCAAATACATCCATTTGTCTCTTTTTTTGGAACATGCTCCCCCAACACGTAAGGCAGGGGCCAAGTTCATATGTAAACCTCTAAGTAGGGCGAGCGTGGCGCAGTGCATTGACCGGTTCTTGTTAGATCACCGAAGTCAAGCAACGTCGAGCGTGGTTAGTACTTGGATGGGTGACCGTTTTAAGTAAAAATTACGTTGCTCTCTCCCTGGGGTAAATACATTTCACTTTCCACCCAGTGCAGTGATGCACTTGTGTGTGGTTCCCCAGGCTTTGGACATCGCTTTGGTCCATTGAGAAAAAGTAAAGGTGTCCGTCCTGACTGAGGTTTTCCACGGTTCCCTCAGTGAATGCTGGGACGCGTAACAGGCCGTGGCCACCATCCTTTCCATACGTTATTCCTACCCACTACCCCGCCGCGAGCTGTAAGCTCTTAGGGGTTTATCCTTGTAAAAAAAGAAAATATTAAAAAAATAATTATAGGCGTTTCCACACGCAGTTTATGCTGGAGGCGTGGTGAATCAAAACTCTTTTGATATGGCTAGACTGGGTGCTTTTCTTACATATCCCAAAATTGAAAATGTGCATCTCTGTCTATTGTAGCTGCAGCTCTAGCAAATGAGGCAAGAGTAAAGTTGATGCTGCATGTTCCAAGGTGCACATATTTTTAATTGGACACCACAGTACGTCACTTAAGATATATTAATGATGGTAAACTCACGTGAACAAAATGACGCGAGTGCTATAAAATAAGATGTCGTCTTTTTTGTAATAGTATGTGTTAATTATTACGAAATGACAAGAGAAAAGTTACACTATAGCTGTTGTATTTAAATTAATTGATTTAATACGAACCGGTTTCTATATAGCGTGTTTTTTTTAGAATGACTTTGCGTTTTCTTGACAGGACAATAAATGTATTTACATTTAAAATATACAAAACCGTTTTATGTTAATATTGGGATATCACCTTAACACCTTGTATAGTCAAATTCAACAATTTTTAAAGGTACAATATAATTCTATATATTACTTTAATTCTGTTTGTATTAACATGCATCTCCATAAAAAAAATAATAATTCACAGTAAGTAATGAACTAATTTTGTTTATATTTTGTTTTGATTATTTTTGGGTCAAAGTTTTTACTCAAATTTTAAAACATTAAATTAATTTTTCAATCTCTAATTAAGATTAGTGAATCGTTTTTATTTTACGTTTTATTTTTTTCTACATTGCACTTTAAAGCTCAATTAATTATTTTTGAACTTTTTGACAAAAAGTGTTCTTGCGGCATAAAAAATGCACAATCGATTCATGAATCGAAGAATCGAGATGAATTATGAATCGAAAAATCGAGATGAATCATGAATCGAAGAATCGAGATGAATCATATGAACTGTCTCGACATCACATCTTTGTGGACTTTGTCACGCAGTCAGGCGTGATGTACCTTTTGGGGTGACCAGACTGGGGGCTCCCCCAACAAATTAAAAATCTGTATGTCTGTTAGAGCTGCAGGAGTGAAGTTCGTGCTGAGGTGAACATTATTATGGATGCTCATTTGGTTATTGATCAACGTTAATAACCTACAAAATCAGATAAGTTTGAAAGTAGGTGCAGCCAGTTTTTTTTTTCTTTCAACATATGTACATTATATTTTGTTTTCCTTAAATATAGAAAGGAGGAAAGTATTTTGATATATTTTTTATATCAGCCAAACGTAAAACTACCTTCTAAAATAATTTACGTAATTTTATACTCTTTTGATAAATATATGTTCTACCAGTATAATAGATTGTAACACATTTTTAAAGAACACAAAATTCAAAATTTAGTAAATGTTTATAATTATTATACAATCTTGGAGTAGATGGAATGTAGAAATTGTCCTTATTTAAATACAAATAATTTATATTCAGGGGATTTCCAAGCAATAAAACTATAATTATATATAGTATACCGTACTTTATTAATATGACCCTTAATGTAGTAATTTTGGCCATGTACTTAAAAAAACAATCTCCAATGGTTGTATTGGGACGAAATTTTGCCCGGGGTGACCAAATGACCTTTCGAAAGCTGGCGTAACGAGTCTGCGAGTGCTCACTTCTTTTACTGCAAATTTACATTTCATACCGAGCAACCGCAACGTTGGTGTCTCGGAGGGACTTAACAGTTTCAGTCAAGTCTTTAATATATAGGTGTTGTTTTCTATAAAGAGATCAGAGCGAATTAAAGATGAAATTATAAATAAAGGTGAGTTTCTGAGCAACCGCAACGTTGGTGTCTCGGAGGGACTTAACAGTTTCAGTCAAGTCTTTAATATATAGGTGTTGTTTTCTATAAAGAGATCAGAGCGAATTAAAGATGAAATTATAAATAAAGGTGAGTTTCATACAAAGGTAAAGAGCGTATAGTTAAAATAACAAATAAAATAAATTAATTAATTCTTGCATTTATTTTATAGTGTCGAATATTCTTATTATGGAATAAGCTCATGATTTTTAAATTTATTCGTCTTCTTGAGGAATTTGCATCCATGCTGCATCTTAACCAAGTACAGTACTTTTATTTGAAGTAGTCCAAAATAATTAAGCATACATTTTAATTATTAACATGTCCCTGCAATTTCTTGCGAAGATTGATGGAAAACGTAAAGCTCGTATTTTCTGTACAGTTCATTGCAAAAGGATTGATCTCTAGAAATAAATGCATAATTATTTTTGGGTTTGGTCATTTAGAAAGGGGGAGATGATCTGTTTGGTCTCGCTGGTACATTTAGATTGAGATCGGTCATAATTTCCATCGATTAACTTCTTAAGAAAAAAGATGTCACTCATATCGCGATATTTAAGTGTTAATAATTATTGCATATTTTTTTGCATAATTCAGCGTAATTTTATCGATTATAATTGCAACGAAATCGTGGTAAGCAGATAACTCATTATTCCGACCGGAGAAAAATAACAAATTAGCACAGGCGAATAAAAATTCTGATACAGCGTTGCCACTCTTGCGATTACAGGGTACAAACTGTAATACCGCGGCCCACCAGGGCTGTGGTCCGCAGCTTGGGGTTTCCCCGAGAACTGGTTTGGTAGCCAAGCTGGAGCCACTCGTATGATGTGTGACGTCACAAATTGAGGATCAGGCGAGCGTTTATTTAATTGTAAGGAAAATAACCATTTTTATAAAAATCACCCGACGAACACCTGGTGTACTGATTATTATAACGTTTTAAATATTGCTTGAAGCTGTAATTTAGTATATCAAGGAAACAAATAAAAACAAAAGTAATAAAATATTAGAAGGTGTTTTAAAATCTGCCGAGTCATCGTGACTTTGCGAAAAATCATGCTACCAAAATTTAACCTTGTCTTGAATATATCGTATATTTGTGAAATTTTTTAACGTGTATGAATTGGATGACAGGATATTTTTATAAATAACGGTATGAGGACTAATAAAATAAAATTTAAACCTCGTACAGATGAGAATATTATATTCAAAATCAGGTTGCAAGTCCTCTTTGTTTTATAATAATAACAATTATAATTAATTGTTTATTGGGTTAGTATTAAATACATAGTATGGAGGGAATAAATAAATTATTTTGCCATGCAAAACCAAATTAGTAAATTACACATAAGCTTTTACACAAAATAAGTACGAAATTTATGAAATAATTTTGATACAAAATATATTACATGGATTTTTATGGCCATATATTGAGTTAATGGCGCAAAAATACCATCAATATACTAACTTCTTTCACGGACATACGAAAACCAATATTTCTGGCATGCGTATGCCCGCGTGGAACAAATATTGTGTTGATTTTTCTAAAAAAACAAAAACAATTAATATATTATCTTCATTTTTTTGTGTAGCATGACCAATATTATGATGGAATAAAAACATTAAAAAAACAATCAAAAGTCAGCTAACTTTTATCTCTTCGACTATCGTCCCTCGTCCGGAATAATGACGAGCTATTTACGTACCGTGCGATAATAAACTGTCTGATTTAACTTGTGCACTTACCTGATAGATTTCGGACAATATATAATAATTTTGTAATAGAAGTCAGTTGCCTTTTACCTCCATCATATGGTACATGCGTGGCAACATCATATATTATATACGTGTATGTAATGGTATAATAATTATATTATAATAAGCATAACCTTAGCCGTAACAATTAAATTATTTTATTTTTTTTTCAAATTCTTTTATTCGTACAATTCCAAATACATTCATGCATATATTAATATCAATTAAGTAAAAATAAAGCATTATGCATGGGTAAGACATCAAAAGGTAAAATACACAACCAATACACAAACAAATATCACTGTAAAAAGTCCTTAAGGGTAAGATAACGCCACCAATGTTAAAAAAATCCCTCACATGAAAATTATGAAAAAAATTTAAAATGTTCTCCTCTACACCCCCTATCAGTAGCTAAAATATCAGGTACACAAATACGATCTAGTTTTTGAGTTATGAATTTTTAAAGTTGACTAATTTAACATGGAATTTCCATTTCTCCATGTTAAAGTAGTCGACTTCAAAAATTCATAACTCAAAAACTAGCTCGAATTTGTATACCTGATATTTTAGCTACTGATAGGGGGTGTAGAGGAGAACATTTTAATTTTTTTTTATAATTTTTGTGCGAGGGATTTTTTTTATTTATTTTTTTTTACATTGGTGGCGTTATCATACCAACAGTTATTGAGCAGAAACTTTTTAACACATATAACAATTTGTTAATGTGCTTTAACACACCATACGCTTGCATGAAATCAATTTTTATTTAATATGATACAATAATATATTGATTTTACATAAATATGTTTTTTTTTTAAAGTAAGATAACTATATATATTATATATATTATATAAGTATCAACAACAAAAGTTCGACGTCACATGCAAAACTTGCATCAAAATACACCTTCGACTTTCACAATATAAATCGAAGTCTGATACATATTATAATTCGTTCTTAGAATTGAAAAGAGGCCACCCTTAAAACAAGTTGTGACGTAGAGAATATTTTTAAATAAAATAACGATGTTGGAAACGGAAGTCTCAACGCCGTTGATTTGATGCTGTGGGGTTGTATTTCAGAGCATCATGTATATTAAATATATTATAAATGTATATTATATACGATTCTATATTAAAGGAGATATTTATATGAAATGTACCAGTCTCAGAATCTCAAGATGGGTGGGACTTAATTTAATGTTATACATAAAATTGTATCCTTTTTAGTTGATTATTATCATATGTTTAAATGCTTTTTTTAAATGAATGTATTTTATATTTTTGTTTAATTAACATTGATATTAATATTATTATTATAATAAATATATAAATGGAGTATCGACCTCAAAATTTGTTATTGCAGAAATGAATAGAAGGTGCAATCTTGTGCTATTCTGATTTTTTTAGAACACGGGAACTATTTATTATTATTATCATTATTTTTTTTTTAATATTGAAAATACGGAAAAAGACGTGCGTTCACACTTAATTTAGAAACTTTTAATAACATTTTCACACTTTAATTGGCCTCTAAAAAATAAGAAAAAAAAATCGTAGTAACATAATTTGTTCTATTCATTTCTGATATAAAAAAAAAAATCATTTTCACACTTTGGCCTCTAAAAAATAAGAAAAAAAAATCGTAGTAACATAATTTGTTCTATTCATTTCTGATATAAAAAAAATCATGCAGAATTCATTATGTTAATTATTATATTTGTTAATTATATATTATATTTATTATACATGAAATAATATTATAAAGTGCATGGACCTAATCCTTTCGGTTTTTGAGTTTTTAAGAGTGCCAATGAATGTATAGAGAATGCAATGTTAATAATATTGGTCATGAGGGTTGTCACATACCTATTTGTATAAAGTACTTACTTAATTATGATAGAATACTCATTATAGAGCTCGGGATAACCGAAATCCTTGCCTCATTCAATGGCTCTGCAGTTTACAATTTAATAGCAAAAAAAAACAAATTATATTTTTATTATAATGATAATATAATTGTATAATAATATAATTATGCAATAATTGGAGGAAATACCCATCCCTGAACCGAGCCTTTAACTTTTTATTTTAATGTCTGGACTGGGCGCTCTTTTCGGCTGCCCCAAAATTATAAATCTGTTGCATCTATTTTTCTCATTTTGAGCTGCGGCAAATTTAACGTTCGTGCTGTCCTGAAAGGTCGTCGCCTTGCGTCCAGTAAGAATAACACAGGACATGTGGTGATTTCTAAGACTGTACCTGCGTCCAGTAAGAATAACACAGGACATGTGGTGATTTCTAAGACTGTACCTGCGTCCAGTAAGAATAACACAGGGCATGTGGTGATTTGAATCGCGGAAAAAAAACCCTCGGAAAAAAAACCCTTGTATTAAAAAACCCTTGAAAAAAAACCCTAGGAAAAAAAACCCTCGGGGATAAAAAACCCACGGAAAAAAAACCCTTCGCTGAAGGAGCAGCCCCAAGGAGCATTCGTGGCGTAGTAGCGCGGTAGCGAGGTTTCACGGTGTGGGGAGCTCATCAAAATGTAGAAGTCTATACACGCGGCGATGTTGTGGAAGTTAACCATTATCTGTATAGTAATTCCAACTGTGTTTTTAGTTAAAAATTATTTTAAAAACATATGTTTTCTAACTTCGAATATTATATATTGGATATAAAATAATTAAAATAAAAAAGTAATAAAACAAAAAAAGTCGTCGTCAAACTCGTATTATTATTATATAACATATAGACATAAAATAATGAACATTTGAAAATTATAATATCTGATAGGTTAAATGATATCTTATGTAATATATATTATTGGAACAAATATAATGATAATCTGTCAAAATAGGAAAAAAAAAACGTGAAACCTCGCTACCGCGCTACTACGCCAGCACGAATGCTCCTTGGGGCTGCTCCTTCAGCGAAGGGTTTTTTTTCCGTGGGTTTTTTATCCCCGAGGGTTTTTTTTCCTAGGGTTTTTTTTCAAGGGTTTTTTAATACAAGGGTTTTTTTTCCGAGGGTTTTTTTTCCGCTTACCGGTGATTTCTAAGACTGTACCGGCGTCCAGTAAGAATAACACAGGGCATGTGGTGATTTCTAAGACTGTACCTGCGTCCAGTAAGAATAACACAGGGCATGTGGTGATTTCTAAGACTGTACCTGCGTCCAGTAAGAATAACACAGGGCATGTGGTGATTTCTAAGACTGTATCGGCGAGGGCGAAAAATATAAAATGATTTGTTTGTAAGAAAATCACATCGCGTGTTGTGTCCGAGAGAAATAAGAGCCGGTCGACTCACAGATAGTTATTTACTCATATCGTAAATGTAATAATCAGATGAACCTTCTGTACAAGGGACATAAGGTTCATTTACGAACAGACCTATATATAGAAACGTTGCAAACATTTTTGTAACTAAAAGTTTCAAGCAATTTTCAATTTAAGACGCCTCCGTCGGTCCATTGAAATAGCCGGGTCATTTATTTTTGAAAGGAGTGTACATGTTGGTCAACACTGCTGAGTTCAGCGGTCAGTCACCGCTGGTGTCATAAGATAATACCTGCTGGGAATTCCAGTCGATCGAATCTTCTTCCAACTGCAGTCGCTCGTATCATTTAAATGTATTCAGACATTTTAATTTAAATTTTATCAGAGCATATTATATTTAAATATGCAGCCTCATGATATAACTATGATTCTTTCCTATTTGCTAATAATTTTTATTTGAAAATTAATTTCATAGTCGTAGTACGCTAAAATGAATTGATTTTTTAATTAATTTAAAGGTTTCATTTAAGTTTGATACTGAATTTACAGTATATTATTTATTTTTTTAATGTATAATGCGCAGAATCTAAGAATTTAAAATTATTTTACTCCTTCATTATTATAATATGTATTTTTTTAATAGTACTTTTGAACTCTTGGATAAACTTAATTCCTGGAACATCATGTTGAAATAATTATCAAATTAATCTCCATATTTGTTTAGACCGTGTAATTGTAATAAATTATATTTTATAATGTCTGCATGTCATGGATGAAAAAAACGTATTTTTTTTTTTTTTAGTTGATGAATTAATATATTGTTTATATTTTGATTATAAAAATCTATTGATTTTATTTATTTATTTATTTTATTTTCTTTATTCGAACTTTTTCGATTGTACAAGACAACATATGTTCATGTCAAAAAAACTTAATATTAACAAACATACATAACATCAAAACGCAACACTTTATAAATATAACAAAGGAAAAAAATAAGTATAAAAAAATTAACCACAATATTAACAAAAAATATGAACCAGGTTTTAAATCATAAGGATACAATACTCTCAGGCAATTTATTGCTCTCAAAAGCTTTAACTGAATAGAACTCTTTACTTATAAGGACATTTTTTAGCTTCTTTCGTTAATTGTTATGTATGCTCAACATAATTCTTGAAAAATGATGATTATAAACAAGTTCTTAGAATTAATTGTAGATTAAAATATGCGCACTTACTCCTTCGTTTAATCTCATAATATTTTTTATCTTTCTGAATATAACGGCCTTCGAATTAGTTGGATTTTATTTCTTGTATCTCTTTACAAGTCTTATTATTTAAATAATGCTTTTTGGTATGACTCGTAATATATATAATTTTTCGAAAAACTAGGTAAACAAGGTACAGGTGGAGACCTCTGGATGTTATTTATTAACCAATGAGAGAGCGTTGCTGAGGAGAAGTGAACCAATCAGGAAGAATGCGGGACACCTTGAGGCGGTTTCTACAGGTGGTTCAAACATCCACGAGCGAACGATCGTCCGGAGCTGAAGCTTTTTCTTGGTAGCTCCTCATGTGTACGAAAAATTTGACAATCAAAGTTATAACAACTTGAGAATTGGTAAGTTATATTTTTTAATGTAAATATTGTGGCCATTTCGTAATAATTGTGAAACCTGCACTTTGTGATGATAATATATTATATGTTGTCAACATGAGTGTAGAGAGAGAAATCTGTGCGTAAAAATTCTTTGGTTTTCCAATGCGTATAAAATCTCCACTTTACCATTAAAAGAAATTGAGAAATTACGCACAATTTACTAAACATTTAAATATTGTTTTTTTGAAAAAAAATATATTTATAAATTTTAATGTTTCACAAATTGAAAAATCCTAAAATTGAAAAATATAATACCTAATACATTGATTACCAATGAAAGCATATGGTTGGCATATTAGAATGTCCATGATGAGAGGTGATAGCTAGGAGGGACAATTACATTGGTAAACCCCTCGTGATTGTATCTCCATTTGCTGTATGTAGATCAGTGACGTCAAACAGTCACGTGGCCTCATAGTGTGCGTACAATTTAACCTTTGAATGACGTCACATGAATTTGTAGCTCACGTTCGTCTAATTTAATATTTACTTGATCTCAATCAAACCGCGTGCAGTGATATATTATGTGACATTATTCTTTTTGTTTTAGCGTTTGTAATTTTGGTAATTTTAGGAACATATTGATAAATATATATTAATATAATACCTATAATATATAATATACATGATGTAGATTATATAATATAATAAATTGTATAAATTCAATCTTTTTATGAAACATTTTTTTCTATTTATATTATGACATCTGCTGCAAATCTTATCTCAAAAAGCCTGCAACAAAAAAAAAAAAAGAACAGAAAATAAGAGATTATTATAACCTGCATGCAAGAGATTCAATCAATATTCGATATTGAATATTAAAACGTAAGTGAATCTAGAAAGTAGGTAATTCCTATAGAATACGGTGATGTATTTATACCTTTTTGCGACGTATTCACATTCACTAGAATTACAATTCTATATAGATATAATATAGATATGACAAAAATTAATGTAGTGCTTGAACAGAAATGATAAAAAAGCGAGAAATCTCCTCTCTCACTGCGAGCAACGTTGAGGTAGGAACTAGCGGCGGGTGAAAGTGTCCGGGACCAACAACTTCGATATTGCAAAATTTGAAGTTTTTTTTAAAACTATCGTTTGTCGGTATCAAAATAATATACAAAAAATTCAACATATTTTATGATCATAAGTCGAAATTTATTACATTTTTATCCTAAGATTTTTATGTATAAAAATTCTTTCTGTTTGTCAAACATAATTTTCCTAAAAAAGAATAAATTTTCCTTTAGAAATACCGCGCCCGTTGCAACCGTCACTAATTTTACTTAACTTGGTATTTTTTTTTAAATAAAAAAGTAACAATCCTCATTAAAATTCCATCAGTGACGTACATAGGAGAATTATTATCTGACCCGTATAACTTTTATTATAATAACGTTCGTTGTTCTTATTTATAGAAATAAGAAATTGACCCTTATTAACCCAATCTTCCTAAACTATACCTTTTCTTGATTTGCATATTATTTTTAAGAACGTGCCGTCCAGCTAATAAGTTGTTATGGCCGGCAATTGGCCGCCCATATAATAAAATTTTACGACAGTGCAAAATCTCTACTATGATGGACCTCGTATGTCCCTGGGGAGCGTTTGGGCAAGGCCGATCGCACGGGGCCCTCAATGGAGACGCCGCGGACATCACGTGACACACCACGTGACCAAGAAAATTACGACGTTCTTGTTTTTCAACTACACGGAAAAAAAAATCACTCGTACCGATATCACCATTTTTACGCACAGGTGTGGAAAAGTGACGATTTCGTCCGTCTCTCTGCACGATAGAAAACTATAAAACACTATATATAGTTAGTTACTTTTATATAAAACAATATTATATAATTATAAACTATATTGACACGATTGATTGATTGAGTTTTGTATTTTGGGGCAATTGACACATATACGTTTTAGTTGTAATAAGTTTAGAAGCTTTTTATGTGCCCCTTGAATTTATTAAAAGAAATTATAAGATTTAAAATTTTTACAGATCGATTGAATATTTTATAGTTCCAGCTCGCAGCCCATTTTCCTTCAGCAAGCTTCTTAACTTGTTTATCAGTAATAAAATTATAATCAGAGTTAAGGTAGAGATAATACGGATCAGCTGGCCCAATGCTAAAAAAATCCCATTCATGAAAATTATGAAAAAAAAAATGTTCTCCTCCACATCCCCTATCAGTAGGTAAAATATCAGGTATACAAAAAACGAACTAGTTTTCGAGTAATTAATTAGTCAACTTTAAAAATTAATAACTAACTCGTTTTTTGTATACCTGATATTTTACCTACTGATTGGGGATGTAGAGAAGAACATTTTAATTTTTTTTCATAATTTTCATGAATGGGATTTTTTTAGCATTGGGCCAGCTGATCCGTGTTATCTCTACCATTAGTTTGTTTTAAAAAGCTATATGCATGGGTGGAATTATTATTATTCAGTATCATACTTTAGAGAAATGACCATTTGATAATAGGAACTAAACTTTATAAATATTATGTTCAATTACACAATATCATGTACTAAATATTATATATATATATAATATATATATATATATATATATATATATATATCTGTACTAACGTTATTGATAATCATGTCGTTAAAGAAGCATTAATTTTGTGGATTGAAAAGTAAGCCAAGATCGTCTCACTAGTTTAATTATTTTCAGGACAGTATTCGAAATCTCTTTTACTTTGACCGAGTTAGATTATGCAGAAACAGAGATGGCATGTTTTTCAGTTTGTATGGTACACACGTTAAAATTGTCACCATATTGCAGAACTGTAAAAAAAGAAGTGTCGGGATGCAAAATTCAAACGGGCCCATTGTAAGATAAATAATGCATCAATAAATAATTTAATATCATAAAACTTAAAATAATATGTAACATACTTAAATTACAATTAAAACAAAAAGTTGGAAGATTCAATCATACAGAAATTTTAGATAAATAAATTTAACATTGCAGACATAGGTCATCATATTTTTACTCATCATTATGGACCATTAGTATTTTTTAGAAACTATTTTATTTGAGTTTCCATAGATCGAACCAAATGTTTATCCTAAAGTTGATGGCCTGAAGTCCAATAATCATGTCTTGCATGCATCATGAAATCAACAAATTTATTTTCATTATTTATTATTATGTAATCCAGCAGCGGCGACTTCTCAAAAATCCTGTGGGTGCTTGCCCTGTGTTTTAGGTTCACACTTGCATACTCTATGCCATGGGCAAAAAATTAAATTCCAGTGGGTGCCCGAGCCAAGCACGTAGTCGGCGCCCAATATGATGCAATCAGAAATATATAACTTTTCTGGGGTTAAATAAAAAATAATAATTGGAACTCCAGAAAAAGTGTTATTAAATCGAATTTAAAAATAATCGAGATGACTCGGCATTTTTCTATTTTTTTTTGTAAAAGTTTCTGGTTGAAGAGCGCGTTCCGTTTTCTCTGATGTGACGTAGACATGTCAACTAAATGGCAATCATTAATATTTATTAACTAGCTTGGTGGGGAGCGGAGGGAATCTGAAGTTTACCTACACCCTAATTGATATTACTTGATATAGGTCAAGCAGTTATACGCTCGAGAAAGCCAACTTTTATTGGTTTCGTAAGTTGAAATTTTAATAATATAATAGTTAAAGTGACCTGTGATTAGTTTTAATAATAGCAATGTTAAACATGATTGTAAGAGTATTTAACTTAAGAATTTTAATGGTGCGAATCGGTGCTGGTTTTAATAGTTCATATATATATTATTATAGTATATAATAATAAACCTCTATATAAATAAGGAGATCTTAACCTAAAAATCTATAAGTTTTTTAATAAATTATATTAAAAATACTGTAATTTCTTAAATATTTAGCATTATTGGCATGCATTGATTAATTGATCAAATATATATATTAATTAAAGTATACTGCAATGTATACTTATCTTTTAACTTATACTGTATATTTTATGTAGTTATATTGATATAAATTTAACTTAATCACTTTAATTTTAGTTACATGTAACGCTTTATAATTTGTTTTACTTTTCAATAAATATTTTTCAATGCTCTATAATACAGTCATCTAATTGATCGCGCTTATTATTATTACGCAACAATTAAAATCAACAAAGTTAAGCCTGCATGGCCTAATAAAGTATATAAGATATCACAATATGTATATTTGGTACATGCACTTGCGTGTTTCTCAAGAATATTAAAATGTACATATACAGTATAATAAATTTTGGTTTACCTTAACCCCAAATTTAAAAAAAAAATCGATCGTTAATTTAATTTTTTATTAATTTTAACAATTAAATATTATTATACTTTATTAAAATCAACAATAAGGTAATAACTTTCGTAGAAACGTCTAGGTGGTAAAAAGAAATGTAAATATTGGTTCGAGAACAATTAGTGAGTTATTGGATGACATTAATTATTCATGGTGTGCACAGCGTCCGCCTCTTGCCTCATGACAACCGTTGACCTTTGCTCCCGACAAGGTCTTATCTGCTACTCACTATCGCGTTTTTGTTCCCAGTATGGCTGATAACCAATCAAATTAGTGGTAGTTCTTGATCTTCTAACAACGTTTTAGTCTCGAGTTTTATTCTTGTATAACGTGGATGTAATATTACACAAATGTAAGTATCAATCTAATGTAAGTAAGAGATAAATGTACCATATTTATGTCCATTCGTAATATAATGTGACGTAGGCTTAAGTATAAATCATAATTTGCGTTTAATTGAGCGACATGATGTGTTTTTTTAAAGAATTAATATCAGTTACTTTTTTATAAAACAATATATAAAAATATATTATTATTATTATTATTATTATTATTATTATGAAATCTCGAAACTGATTCACTTAATTTTAATAAGACTGGACTTTTATTCATTTATTTAAACTTGAATTTAGGTTGCATTCAAATTTTGAAGTTCAGTTTTGTAAAAGTTGAAAAGTTATTAAATGGAAAACTGAAAATGGTGCTATTGTGAGGAAACCGCCCCCTTCTCAAACTCAAACTTTAAGCGATTATTAAGTTTCAGAATATTCTTGAATATTTAAAATTTATTTCGTTCGGTTCTTCTTGTATATCCTATAATAACTGTAATATTATACTGTCCACTCATTCGAATACAAATGTTCGGTCCGGCAGATTTAAAGTCAATTCCGGCTATACTGTAACATGGCCGGATTCTTGTATTCGAAAAGAGTGTAGACCAATCGTCAGTTCAAGAAATGTAACTCTCAGGAAGTTACATATTTTAATCTAAAATTATTTTCTTGTGTATTTTTTGCTAGCACTTTCCACATCCTTGATTCAAAGTTCCAGCATTCCAATGTTCAAATTTCTTCCATTTCCTGACACTTCCGGGAAATCTGTAGCTGAACTTGTTGTCTAACGCTCGAATAATTTATTAAATCAATATTTAAATAATTAAAATAACGAAATAATTATTAATTTCGCCCGGAGGTTAGGCAACTTCAACAACAAAAATCAGCTGGTGTGTAGCTGATATTTAAATGTCTATAATATTATATCATGTGTGAAATATTTCAAGTCAATGATATCATTAAACTTATTATATATGAAATAATTTTCTATAACTTTTAATAACTAAGGTGGATACTTTTCATTTGTTTGAGTGTACTCACCGTACATCTATATTTATTATTTGATATCAGTATGTATTATATCATTTTGTTTTAGCAACTGTATATATGAGCTGTATTTATTAATATACTAATTTACATAAAAATCTATTATAGGAGTTTACACGTTTAAAAAATATCCCAGATTTTACATAAGTTACAAAAGTAGCTGGATATTTTTTCAATACAAAATTTATTTTACTTCATTCGCGAAAGACAGTAGTATTAAATATTGTTGTAATTAATATTTTCGATTGACATTGTGTTGATGTTAGTATTTAATAATTGGGTGCCACTAATGATATGTGACACGTTAATTGTCTAAGCTAACGGTCGTGGCTCGTAGATGTGTTCTTATCTCAAACTGCTTCAAAATAAAAACTCCCCCGTAGACGATTTTTGATAAATACGGTAGCGGGAATACAGACTCGGTTTCTCGGTATCATGCATGCTTTATCTCAATTTTATTAATAGAAATGATTAGTGTAAAATAAAGAGCAAATGTTCCTAATTATCACGTGATGTTGCAAGTAAAAGATACGAATAATACTCCAATGTCATCAGCGTTGTGAGAATATGTTGACGTTTATAATACCACGCAGTCAATTAACGTACAGTATATAGGCGTGGTAAACTCTTGGGGGGATATTATAGACTGGGTGCTCCGTCCCAAAATTGTAAAACTGTACCTCATTATTTCTTGCAGCTTGCTCAAGCCAGGCAGGGGTACACGCAGAATCGTATGATTTCGCAGCGTATGGTAAAAAATTAAGAACCTAGGCGATCAGATGCGCGCATACAGCTTTGTCTTGTATCGTAAGCGATCGTATACGTTTCTCATTTAGAACCGGTTCTAAATTTTTATCATACGATACGAAGGCAGTGTGCGACCCCCCCTAAAGTTTGTAATGTCTCAAGATGTATTATACTTTATAGAATTTAAATATGATTAATTTTTTATCTGATTGTCGTCTTTTATAAGTGTCTTTTATCTCATTTTATCAGACTTAATTGGGGTCAGCGACTGCTGGTACCTAGAAAGTGACTTATCTGTCTCTGCAACTCAGCCTTCTAAGTGCTGAGATACGGAGCAATTGCAACTCTGCGGGAGGCTTGAGGCGATATCGTTCGGCCCCTTATAGTCATGTTACCAAAATTATCGTGGAAAATGGTGCAAGTGTATTACTTTAAAAAAGTGGCTTACAGCATGCATCATGTGGTACTTGTTGAATGTGCTCAACGCTAAATTTCCCTTATGCTCTTATGATTTTTTTTTTAAATAATATATGTCAGATTTCTTTGGTATATTATGCATTTTAATTATTATTATTTCATACTCGTACAGTATATATACTAAGAAAAGAATGTACACATTATGCAGTTTATTGACATCAAATGGATATCAGAAAGGTGTACAATATAATACCTTCTTCGTGTTAATTCCGTATTAGGCCGTAATTATAGTCGTATACCAAAGCACTGTACAGTAATATATACCTGCATATTAAATATATATACAACTGCAGCTAAATGGGGGTAGATTAGCGCCCCCCTTCGGTTCAATTGTTTGCACAATGGGAATTGAGGATAGAGGGAGGATCGACTGGGACTATGTACCCATTACTCCCCCGGATTTTCCCCTCGACAATATGTTAATTACGGTGTACATTTTTTTAAATTTTTACTTGCATGTATGCAGCAAACATAATATAATTAAATATTATTGCTTCATATCAATTACGTAATGGCCACATTATTCACATGACATTTCTATAGAGACTGAAGATGATGGTGGAAAGATGACAAACGATTGATGAATTGCGTTGTTGGTATGTTCCAGAGTTTTGTACGAGGACCAACCAACGTTGTGTGAAAACTTTTGAGTGACAATGGACTCCACTTCGGCTGGCGAGCCCCCACATTAAAATCATGAATAATTACTACAAGAAAAGTGTGCTATAACCTCATATTGTGTTAAACTATAGGTGGTTATCCACCATTTTTCAACATTTTTTTGTTATTAAACAATTCGAACTTATTTAGTATAATTTTAAATATATATATTTTTTTTTTCTTCTGCTAACATTTTTGTAAGCAGAAGAATAAGTAAAAGTTATAGTGTGTAAAATACCTCATGGTTTTATTGAGAGAATTAAGCTGTTGGTCTCGCTATCACAATAATCCTTTGGCGGGACAAGAAGTATTATTATTAGCTGCTTGTAGTAGCAGAGGAGGCCGTAGTAATCAGAGACGTAGCGGAGGGGGAGGAGGTAGAAAAGGAGGAGGGGGAGGGGGGACCGGGGGCGGCTGTCGTCACCAAAGAGACAGCAGCCTACCTGACGAACCCACCACACAATACAACAATGTTCTTCTACAGCTGACGACGTAGTGTTTTATTTTTTTCATTTTTTTAAATATTGGTGCTAATGGAATTAATGTTGGGTGAGATGGCTGCTATGATGGACATGCACCGTCAACCACAATTCTCATCGCAACCAGAAGTTCCTCCACAAGGGCCTTCAAGACCTGCGAAGACCCCAACGTGGGCAGTGTCTTTGAGTCCAGCTGGATCGAGCTCGTCTGACGAAACATTCCCCTGGTCTAATGAACTACGTCAAGAATTGAGGTACCGTTTTCATGGACACCATCATAGTGAGGACGATTTGGCACCTTTGGAACCTCCTCAAGTTGGCGGTCAGGTACAATGTGCCATGAATCGTAAGAGGAAGATTTGGGATGACCTTGAGAGTTTGGAGGTCAAATCTCTGCCAGGTCAGCTGGAAGGAGCGATGGCTCTACAGCAACTTCACGACGGTGTGAGGACTTTGAGCGCCAGTCACAGCACTGTGCACCATGTGGAGTGTCGTCCGCCACCGACCCCGAAGACCGCGGCCAGAGGCAGGACCAGCAGACGTGACCAAGAGCAAGGTAAGATGACCGTGGTGGTGCTGGTGTCCGCTTTGTGGTGTCCGCTCAGAAAATACTGATCATGGAGAACAATTTTTCCGTGTGTGTTTACTGAAAATTTTCGTAAACAATTCGTATTTCATGTTCATTTATTAATTTAATACCAATTTATTTACTCTAGTTTGCTAAAAAAACTAGCAAACTTCTGTGACCGTTTCTGCAGTCTTGAATTTAAAAAATAATTATGATTTTATTTGTATTATACAAGAGTCATTGTCGGAACTATAATAAATTAAATTAAAATAAGGCAGATCAGCTCGGATAATTTTTAAATTCAACTTTTGTTGTTAATTTTTTGCCATTAAACAATCGCTATATAGTTGAAGAAAAATACTTTGCATGCATACATACATTAATTTAAAACAAAAAAAAAAAATACATATTTTTTTCTACTACGATGATTCAATGATGATTTTCACTCGAGCTGTCCTTTTTTTATCTGCTGATTTTCATAAATATTATTGTTATAAACAGTTCAATGTACATGAGGATATCATTTAATTTATTCTATCATCAGTCCTTGAGATTCAAATACGACGTTGCAGTTCATCAACAAACAGCTGGGAGCGTGCAAAGTCAGTGTACATAAAATGGCTTGGAGGACAAAGATCGCGCTTGTGCCTTTGCCCCGTCTGAAAAGACATTCCCCGCCCTGATTATACAAAATGTGGGGTACGTGTTGGACTTTATACATCATCAAGCTTTTGTTACTTTAATTTAAAGACTGATTGAGATCTCGGAATCGGTCCCCTAGAATTCAACAAGACTCGCAGGAGCCTTTGAATATTCTTTCAATAGGTGGCATACAAATTTCTGACTAGGAATTGAGGTAGAATTTCACCATGTGCATGGAGCCTTATGGACAGAAACCAGAAATAGAGCTGTTGTGCGAAAACCGCCCCCTTGAATTTGCTCATAAGAGCGACTGAGTTTTAGAACATTATCGAATTCAAAATTTATTTATTTATTTCTTATGTGGCTGTACATAACACAACAAATAGACAAAAAAAAAACTTAAAAATACCTTAAAAATTAAACATGATACAGTATTAAATGCACTTAGAATTATCAATAAAAATTAAAACAGACATTAAAATAACATTCATACACATATATAAATCATGATAATACATCATAGATAGCATGAATCCACTATGTTAAATTCTTAAGATTGATATATATTGATATATATTATTCGATTCCTTCTGTCAGAAATTTACTTTGGTTCCAAAGTGAATGGGGTTGAAGTATGACATATCATTGACATTAATGCGTTGTACAGTTTTTTTGGACGTGGTAGTTATTGTTCTCTTGTTTTAATTTTTATTGATGAATTCAATACTAATTTAGTAATTTTCATGAAATTAAAGTTATTCGTTGTAATTAGAAAATGTATCTTAAAATATCCATCTATGTCGTATTTATGTTGGCAGTTAAAGGTCATCGTTGAATGTATTTCAATTTATCGACAAATTCAATGCTGATTTTATGGTTGGTTTCACTGTTCGCCCGATTATGTTTAAATTTAATGAAAAATCAAATACATGCAGTAAAATGTACGTAAGTATAATATTTTTTAGGAAAGAAATTTATATAATATTATATTTATTATATATAATGACCATATAAAAGCAGCAAATACAAAACAATAATATTTTCTTGTAAAATCATAGATGGAAAGGGGGGGGGGGATCTGCACTCGTATGTTATATATAAACTGCAGTAATATTATTTAATGCTGTAAAATATTAAATTAGTTGATATTTGACAAATTTGTGGATATTATTATTTTAGTTTTGAATTTGTTTTCAAATAGCATTTCAATAGTTGATATTTTAATACTGTAAATCCCGTTACATTTATTTCATACCGTGAACTTTGCGTCAGGTCAAGATTGTAGAACCACATTGTCGCCGAGAGATGTACCAGCTGATCTCTCTCTTCCGTCAGGTTTCCACCTGCAAGAAAAGGTGTTTTACATGGAGGTGTGTTTTGACTTCGATGTTATTATTTTACATTGTAATAAAGTAATTCGTCGCCCAGGCTTATTCTCATTAGTCACTATCATTACATTAAAAAAAAAAGTATTGCAGATGTACTGTACATGATAAGGGGCATTCACAAAGCCCTAAGGCCACATTTAGGGCTCGATAATTTAAAGCCCGATTTTAGGCATGCTTTTTAGACCCAAAATTTCTGGTCTTAAATTATTGAGCCCTAAATGTGGCCTTAAGACTTTGTGAATGCCCCTTGATATTAATAAACTACGTGGTATGATAATATTTTTGTAAATTTAGTTTTATAAAATGAAGTTTTCTTAAAAGCTGTAAATTTTTTTACTAAACTCACTTGCAGAAAGAATGACAATTTCAACCTCCGTAAGGTCAATGTTAAATAAAATTTTTGAATGGATGAGGGTCTTTTTCTAGACTGAACATTAAAACCATAAAAGAATATATAGTATGACAGTATGCAGAGACTGCAATGAACTTGGTGGCGTGTGGTATAATAACCCACCTGTTGATATTAATTACATCACAAGTTAACTGTGTTGCATTTTATTCTGCTGTTGATTACACATGAAATTACCGTGCTTGTTTTTATGAATGTTAACTGTTTTGATCATTTTTTTAATAACGCCTGAAGTTGATGCAACTGTTTCAGCTCGGGTAAAGAGACGGTTGCCAACCTTTTAAACTTACTCAAATTTTCTTGTGGCATCTATAGAGTCCCTACACTTACTATAAGAAGATTCCGAAGTTGGAAGTAGTTCGTTACATTTAATTAGGTTGTCGTCGTGTTTGTGGCCATTGGTCGACTGTTGATCGAACTGTTCCGAATACTTCCGATCATTTCCGAGCATGCCTGCCAGTATAATGAAATATCAATGCAATATAGGACATATGGGCGCAATTCACGAAAGATTTTTTTTTTTTTTTTTTTTTACAAGGATACACCCCTAAGAGCTTACAGCTCGCGGCGGGGTACTGGGTAGGGATAAGGTAGGGAACGGATAGTGGCCACGGCCTGCATGCTTACGCGTCCCAGCATTCGCTGAGGTGAGACTGAGGGAACCGTGGAAAACCTCAGTCAGGACGGACACCTCTACTTTTTCTCAATGGACCAAAGCGATGTCCAAAGCCTGGGGAACCACACACAAGTGCATCACTGCACTGGGTGGAAAGCGAGACGAATTTACCTCAGGGAGGGAGCAGCGTATTTTTTACTTGAAACGGTCACCCATCCAAGTACTAACCACGCTCGACGTAGCCTGACTTCGGTGATCTAACGAGAACCGGTCAATGCACTGCGCCACGCTCGACACACGAATTCAGCCTTCTGGATAACACTATATTTTATGATAAGTCTTCTTTGTTTTTGTATACTATCTGTGCCTAATAAAATTGCGGGCTCTATTTATTATCGAATTAAGTACTATATCATATCTTTTGCTGTAACTATGCTTGTGTGTCTGCTATATAAATTTTAATACTGACTCTTATATTCCATTGAAAACCCTCATAGAGATTTCTAATGTAATTTGTTATAGGGTCGGACTGGTCGTAGAGATTTCTATTGTAATTTGTTATAGGGTCGGACTGGTCGTAAGGGTGGGGTACTGGCTCCTCTACTTTTTAACCCATGATGATAAGTGACCTCTTCTAGGTGTGAATGCAATCTCTATGTATTATGTACAACTCTTTGGTCAGCACGAACTTTCACTTGCTAGAGCTGTAGAGAGATGCAGATTTGAAATTTTGGGTAAGGTACGGTCTATCAGAATTTTGGTTCACCACGCCTCCATAGACTACAACCAAACACGAGTGAAGTTCGTGCAGGTGTCCAGAGGTGCCTGCATGAATGGCCCACTTTACCAGTCCGGCTCTGTTACGTTCCTAGTCTATATCTACAAGATGAGAAGACCATTAGAGGTATATTGCACCACCACCACAGGGACTATCTGGCGACCGCTGTGTCGGCGAACGCCCGCGGTGTCGGACGATAGCGAAGTTGCTGTAGTGGTGAAACAATCCGTCGAAATCACCTTTAAAAATGGACAAAAAAATGTTATCTAGAAAAGTTTGACTTATGTGAGCAAGCGTAACTTCTTAAGTAGATAAACCATGTACAAAAAAAGATTACGATACAATTATAGTAATAAACAACTATTTTTTTTTTCATGTCACTTTTTGTTTTCTTTAACAAAAAAGTGCAAGTTATTTAGATGGTTTAGTAATTTCTATATATTTCAATTATATTTGTGTTACTTATATGCTGCAATGGCCGGTTAAAATAAGAAGTTTAATAGATATTCATATTTTATGTTTTTTGGAATTTATGTATAAATAATCGAAATGATTTGTTACTTTCAGGTTTGCACGTAAATACTCAATGAAATGGGAATGAAAAATCAGAATATCTTGTGTTCCCATGGCTGTTGCATTCTTGATTGATAAATTGACGGTGCATTTTCGAACACACCTCTTATTTATAGTGCATGCATGTAGTGCTTCTATAACAAAAATTGATTCGAGTTAACTGGGTATCATAACATTAATAATTTAAATGTAACATTTCTTTTTGTTGAATTGATAATTTTCTCGCCGAAGGACTAGAAATTATGACTCCACGCTGAGGACTTTTTTGTGGAAATTAAGCGCACTGTGTATCATTTCTTTCATATATTATATTTGCACCTCGTTTCTACGTCGTATCTAAGCAATGACGAAGTACGCAACTCTGAACAGATAGTACTCCAAAACAGTAATTGTTATAAAGGTGTAATTTAACGGCATAATTTTTGTAGGAGTGTCTTATAATATAATTACTGCAGTTTTGTGGGACCCATTGATAAAAGTTTATATTTAACAGTATTATTATAGTGCAACGTTCCGGAACGCGACATAAAATGAAAAATTTAAAATTGAGAAAATGCAGTTAATAAGCTAGAGGTAACGCCTGAAATTTTCCGGAAATGAAGTATTTTCTACTGATTTCCGCTTCCGATTGCGCGCTAAATATTGCAGAACTTAGTATGTAAATTTTCAGGAGCATCTCACGCCATCTGGTCCACATCTTCAGTTCAAATCGAATTAAAAAACTGTTTTCTGTTAATTGACATGGCGTGATGACTCGACGAGATCGAAGTGTCTGGCCGGGTGAACGCCCGTGGTCACGTGCCCGGGAGCGTGATCGTGACGTCACGTTCGTTATCACCAAATCACGGGCAGCCATTGGTCACATCCCCGCACACTAATTACCGTACTTCAATATTTAACGTATACAACTCAGGGCAGATTGAACCTTACTTTTGTTTCGAAAATAATTATCTACCTTGTACCATTTCCTCTAACTGCATTAAAGAGATGCAGATTTGACATTTTGGGATCGGAGAGTATAATAGTCATTTTTGCTACTTTAAATTTGTATCGTGAGTTCGATCCCAGGCACCGCCAAACTTTTCACAAGTGGGGGATTGATAAAGAACAAAAGAACATTCGTGCATCTGGGAGGTGATTGATGGCAATTTCGGGTGAATGAACACTTACAGTGAATGGACTGCTCAGCAATCTTTTTCATTTGCCCCATGGGCTCTTTTTATTATTTTGACTTGTACATTGTGATATATGTATGTTTGTGCCCATGAAAGAGAAAATAAAATAAAATTGCAGACCATCCTGACTGAGGTTTTCATGGTTTCCTCAACTAGGCAAATGGATTGCTGTAGTCCACAATCAGAGCAGCAGGTTGTGTAACGTTCGCTCCTTCCTAAAGTGTGCATGCATTGAAGAATAAAATATGACGTTCAGGGATATAAAGATAACAGCTCGTTTGCTTTCTCCAATCCTTCGATCGTTCGCATGATTGTGTGATGTATAATATAAAATTCAAAATAATTATTCGAGACGATTTTTTTTATTAACTTTTTAATTTGGCTCTCCATGGGAAAGCCCTATGCTGAAAATTGAAAAAAAAATCGGCTCTAATAATTATTATTATTTTTTTTTCTGTGGCTTTTAGGTACTAACATCTATCTCTCAAAAAAATTTCAGAATTTTGTGTGTCTGCTAAGGTTTACATGTTAATCAAATGGAATTAAAAAAATAGCTGATCGGTGTTCTCTTTCCCTCACCTGTAGCTTGCTGTCCTGCAGGCTTGCATGGAGACCCCATGGTTATAGTCATGGAATTTCAGGCAGAAAAATTAACACGTCCATACGCGTATATATTTTATTTTTAACTTTTCACACATTTAAACGATTAGCATGCAGAGTTCAGAATATATCATAATATGTTAAATGAAACAAATTTAATTATTGTTATTTTTTCTCTTTTTCAGATAAATCATATTTTATAAATTTTAGTATGTATATATAGTCACAATGTACCAAATGGTATTTAATGTGAATAAATAAAATAAAATAAAATAAAATAAAATAAAATAAAATAAAAAAGAGGTTATAATTATATATAATAAGAATAAAAATAAAATATACTCCTTTTTTATCTTTTCCCCCATTCTATACTGTTTTGAGCTTATATCAGTGAACTATATATATATATATATATATACATACATACCTAATATATACTTAAACTATGAGAAAATTATATTTTTTAAAAATATTTATGCATTTGCTACATTGAATATTAAAATTAATGTTTATTTGTTGTTAATTAGAGTGTTGTCACAAATTGTGTCTGACAAGTTGTGTAACTTGTCTGCCGACTCGCAACCTGACGAGCTGCGCAGTGTCTTGTTACGTAAACCTTGCTGCACCAATAATTCAAAAATTTAAAGGAAAAAAAAAATGGAAAATCCCATTTCGTCATATTGAATACAGACGGCTATTTAAAAATTTCATGGTCAAACATGTCACCTGAATTATTGTAAAGTTGTAATTCACGCTTTATTAAAATTTTATCACTAAATATTCCGTGATTAATCCTTGACACTCTTAAAAGAAACTTTACCACCCATTGGTTGAAAAATTGTTACGGCTTTTCTGATTGACTAGAAATTTGAGCCGAATTTTTACGAAAACATACGATCATGTTGTGCTTGAATTTTTGCGTGACCGAGGTGCCAAGTGGGGCGAGCACCTCGTCCATCCGTGGGTCATTCATAAAATTCATAGAGAAAGTGGTAGATATTAGAGCAATCTAGCAAGTTCTACCACTGTCAAAATATGTTAATTGATTGACATCTTAATGAAAGGGGTGAAGTAAATACCCTACAATTTTTTTTTTTAAATTTTATGTACATGATAGAAACTTAATTACTTTATTTGAATTAAAAGAAAAGTTTGGCACGTTTGGTCATTTATTTTTTAATATTCGTTTCTTCCGCATCGTCGTCATTGGCAGTATTGGCAGTAAATTCGTTGTATTTGACAAAGTACATAATATATCTCGAGACAAAACTTTCGTTACCCTGTTGAGCTCATGGCATGAACTTCAATTCTTTGGTAATGGATTTAGCAACTAGCTCTCTCGATCTCTTTTTCCCAAATTTCAAAATCGTTATAACACCTACTGGATTCACAGCGTCCATATTCAGGGATTACGAAAGCTGAGGTATATTATTTATGTATATGTGGTTGTTGTCAACTTGTGTGACGTCATCAGTGACGTCACAGTGACGTTTTTAACTTGAAAACAAAAATATGAATTTATTATATATAATCATCTGTAATAATCTTATATATTACAGTATACACAAAATATTATCAAAAAGAGACAATACAACTAATATGTATTTTTTTTTTTATTGGTCACTTATTTTACAATCAACCAAGGTTATGCACAATAACCTTATTGGTTGAAGATATTTACATGAAAAATATGTATTAATGCTAAATCTGCTTTGCATGCTGTGATTGTAATTAATGTCAGTCGATGCATTATTTTACATTTTTTTTGAAAATTATTAATTTATTTAATTAATTTATAAATTATATTACACAGTAAAATTTAAATGTGAGAATATTATACATTAATGACACGACAATTCAGGGAAAATGACATTTCAGACCTTTAGCCTGTCTAGATGGACGATGTGTGATATATCGTCTGATTAGTGACTTTACATTTGATATGCATCCTCTTCAAACAATGTTTTTGTGTACACTTCTACTTATGTGTCAAGTCTTTGCTTGTGTATGGCTGCTGCCAAGGGAGTTCAATTGAAGAGGCAGCGTGTTACCATGTCGTTGTATTGTATGTGAAATTGGGGAAAATATGTGTACTAGGTGTATGTATTAATGTAGAGCAAGCTGCAAAAATTTAGGAATTGTAAACAAATTTTAGACTAAACTCTTGGAATTTCAGTAATTTGTCTCGAATTATAGAATTTTAAGGATTGATGTCAGTGATGGTTAGAAAAATAGACTTAGTAAATTGTGAACTCTAAAAATTGTAGTAAACCTCATGAAATTAATTTTCGTGAATAAAAATTCCGCCAAAATCAGTGATGTTTTCAAGATATTCGTCATTAAAGATTAGCATTGCTTTGAATGGGGACTGCTGTGGCTTTCAGTCAAATCAGTATCTTTTTAAAACGAAAAATTATTTACTCAAAATCTTCACTGAATTTGGTGTTTTTTTTTAAACTAACAAATTAATAATTATTTTTTTCTTTATTTTTTAGACTAAAAAGATTTTCAGTTTACCATCATTCAGCAATGGCCGTCATTAATCCGTGGTCTCCACAGTAGAAATTAACAGTGTTGACGAGTGTTGACGAGTGTTGACGAGTGTTGACGATTGTTTCAGGGGCTGCAGGGAGGATGAGCTCGTGGCACGACATCGACGACAACTTGGCCGCGGACCTGGATGGAAGTCTGTCCGGACTGGGAGAGGACCTCAGCACCGCCTCGTATAACATGAGGTCAGTCAATCGTGCTCAATGGGTACAATCAAATGAATGGAGACAATGATCTTTATTTTTTTTAATGTAAATAAATTAGAAGAGGTCCTCATGGAGGTGCTATATTCAAGTATAAAAAAAAATATTTAATTAATTTTGAATTTTAACTTAAAGAGCTATGTTTATGTAGGTAGTACATAAACAATTTTAAACAAACCTTTGCATGTACCTGTTTTGTGTTCAGTTTCAATATTGTTGTTTTGTGTTCCAGTGAAGCCTTGCTCGCTCTGCCGTCGCTGACCGTTTTCAAGCAAGAAGCGCCGTCTCCCACCTCAACCGCTGATAACGGGTGAGTTCAAAATGTAAATTGTGATAATTTCTCTTCATTATTATTATATGTCAGCTCTTAAGATAACAAATTATTTTTTTTTGTTCTTCAATGTTTTTATTTCACTTCTAAATACATTCAATTATTCAAATTATTTTAAGACAAAAAATTTAATTTTTCAGTTAGATGATGAACCTGCTTGTGAAAATCACTGACGTATGTGATGAAAACGTTCAAGTAGATTGTTAGTAATCATGGATGTTTCAGCGCTGCTCGTCAGACGTCTCCGAACGCTGAGATGGAGAGTGTGGCTGGTGCTGGCAGTGAGGGCTCCCCCACCACCCTGCACCACCTGCTGCACCACGGAGCGCACCACCACCACGGCAGTGGCGAGCAGGGCTACCACAGCCCGCCGGGAGAGGGGGGGCGCGCCAATCAGCTGACTGGCGAGGACCACAACGGAGGGGTGAGTGCAACGATAACAAATTTTTTCTTTAAAAAAATATTGATGCGAGAATTCATCTCACATGTTTTTACTTGTTGGACTATTTTTTTTTTTTTTTTTTTGCATTTCAAAACTCAGAATTACTATCACTAGTTTTTGTGTCATTGATTTTTATATTTTTACTATTAATACCGAAGAAAATAATCTTAATCATCGTGAGTTTGAATGACCAATTACTTAAGTTATATATAACTGGAAAAAAATAGGATCTCTTTCAAAAATAGGGGAAGGTATAAATTTGGTTGTTGGAAAGTGTTATAAAAATAAAAGGTCCTTGTGACAAGCTTGTCAATAAACTTCACATTCTTTCAGATTTAGGTGGATAAAATATAATTGTAGTATAATTTGAAATACATAAATAATACCCTTTATTAGGTGTATATTATACTGCAGAATATTGATGTTAAAAGTATGTTATTATTAACAAGCATTACTTTATAGTGTGGTGCCAGCGGTGGCCACCATATGAACGGGAGCAGCACCGGAGCTCTCAACGAAACTGGAGGACTTGATCGATACCACAGACTGGACAAACTAAATGATGCAGACATCGGTGAAGATTATAGGTAAATACTGCTGTAGAAATTAGTCAAATTGGTATCATAAAGTTAGTCACAAACCTAGAGGTTTGCTTGAACTATGTCATGCACTAGTGAGACCCCTTGGGATGATTTAAAATCATGTAAATTAATGCTCTGACAGCAGACACAGCATAATTCTACACAATTGACAACATCATTTTAAGTAGCATGTTGTGTCATACTTTCAGACAAGTATTAAAAAATATTTCAATTTCGTAGGTAATTTTTTTTTTCAGTTTTGTTGTTGATGCTATTGCCGTATCCTCGATAAAATGAAAATGTCTTTGTTCTCATTTCACAGATTCCAGTACGTCCTTGCAGCAGCGACTTCCATTGCAACCAAGTTGAACGAGGAAACTCTGACCTACCTCAACCAAGGGCAATCTTACGAAATCAAACTCAAGAAGCTCGGAGACTTGTCCGCTTACAGAGGCAAAATATTGAAGGTAAATTGTCGTTATATAATTAGACAAGTTGACACCAGAAAATAAACTTTTATGACTCATTGTAATAAAATATTCTTAAATTCTGATGCTACGAAGTCACACAAAGACTTAAAAAAGAACAAAGCACTTAGCATAGAGTGTAGCCTAGAAAATTTTAAGCATTAAAATTTATAATAATTCCACTGTTAACTATCCTTTTTGAATACCTGCTACAATTTCTTTTTGTCTGTCATTATCTTCTATTTGAAATATTGAAGCTATTTTGACCATCAAATATGTATTACTTTTGTTCTTTTTTAATGCAAAAAATAGCCTAAATGTGGTTTTTATTTGTTTTCAAATAATTACTTTCTGTACAGTACAAACTATACATGTAACGTCCTATTACTTTAGTACAAACTATACATGTAACGTCACATTCCGCAGAGCGTGATCCGCATCTGCTTCCACGAGCGTCGTCTGCAGTTCATGGAGCGAGAGAAGCTGGCTGCGTGGCGACAGTCCCGTCCCGGCGACCGCATCGTCGAGGTCGACATCCCGCTGTCGTACGGCGTGTGGGACGTCGTGCAGGACCAGGCACACCTCAACGCCATCGAGTTCCTCTGGGACCCCACTAAGGAGGTTGGCATTTACATCAAGGTGAGACAAGAGTACTTTTGGGAGATTAGAAAAAAGAATTCTCACAGTCTTATATGAGACCATCTGCTTCAAAACAGGCTCTTTTCTGATAAAGTCTACCTTTCAGGTGTTGTGATAAATAGCTCTTATCAAAAAGTCAAAGAGCCGGTGCAAACAGTCTCATATATTCAAACAAATTCCAGTTTAGTTCACTTAAATACCAACAAGCAGAGCAGAAATATTTTTACACTGCCCCAAAAGTGAATAGTCCTAGTCCTAGTTCTACGTGGGCATAATAAATGAGAGAATATTGCAATGTATTGTCTGTTTGAAGTTGTGATGTGAAATAATTTCATGTGCAGTCCAATGAAGTATATCAACCTCAATTTTTTTTATTGCAGAAATGGATAGAGGGTGCAAAGTTATGCTACCCTGATTTTTTTCAGATTTTTTAGAGCCCGGGAACTATTTTTAAAAAAAATGATTGAAAGTTATTTTTGTGACGTCACGAGACGCCGCTCCTTAAGAAAAAGATAGGACTTGTCGCCGCGTGACGTCACAAAAAGGACTTTCAATAATTTTTTAAAAATACTTCCCGGGCTCTAAAAAATCTGAAAAAAATCAGGGTAGCATAACTTTGCACGCTCTATCCATTTCTGCAATAAAAAAAATTTGAGGACAATACTCCATTGATATCTTTGGAAATAATTGAGCTAGGAGGCATTTCCGTCTAATTTGTCACGAGTCCAGTGAAATGAAACTCCATGAAAAATGTTTTGATTATGATCAAGGTAATAGTACACAATCTACTTGTCTTCATTGAATTTGTCTTATTACACTATCATAGTTTTCTGTGGTGAGACATTTTGTAGAGTTGCTAGACTTCTGAAATCAATCTCTCACAATATGTGTAATATAGTAATGTTTATGTACCTACATTGGGATTATAACATAATAAAATTTCGTATCTGATCCTCCATTAACATTTCAATACTCTACTTTTTGGCTGTAATAGTATTATTATGCATCCTTTCTCCACTCTACTGGTAGTAATATATAGTTTTCTTGTCCAGACTTTATCTAATTTAATTCCATATCTTCCAAACAAACACTATCATGTACTTCTTGCTCTTTTTTAATTTTCCTGTGTGTTCAACTCTTGTATTTAATTTCTAGGTGAACTGCATTAGCACAGAGTTCACACCCAAGAAGCACGGAGGGGAGAAGGGAGTTCCGTTCAGAATCCAGGTGGAAACCAACTCTACTGGGGAGGGAAACGTGCGCCGCTTGCATGCCGCAGTATGCCAGATCAAGGTTTTCAAGGTGTGTCTTAAATAATCTTTTACCTCTGACAATGAAGGGGGGGGGGAAATATAAAAATAGCCTTTGAATCTCTTGATTTTAATACATATTTGCTTAAAATGTTTCATTAAAAAAAAAAAAAAGAATAGAAACACATACAATAGCAAAAGATTTGTTAGGAATTTATTGATAATTTTTATTTAATTTGTGGAAAAATTATCAATATTATTTGTACAAAAAATAGGAGCACATAAATAAGAATAAAATAAGAACACATAAAATAGAAAAAATATTTGTTGAGGGAGATGCCTTCACTGACCCAGCAAAAAGAGAAAATTTTGAAAAAATTCAATACTTTTAAATTTTTCTTTTTTTGCTGGGTCAGTGATCGAAGGCTATCTCCCTCAACAAATATTTTTTCTATTGTATCGGCTCCTATCCTCTTTTTTAAACAAATTGTTAATTTTTACATCACTATAACAGAAAGTTGACAGAGTTATCTGCATTGTTATAATCTAGGTCATGTCTCTAAATTTGTCAACAGCTGAAAGGAGCTGACCGCAAACACAAGCAAGACAGAGAAAAGATTCTGAAGCGCCCACTCGCAGAACAGCAAAAGTATCAACCGTCCTACGAATGCACCGTGTTAACTGACGTAAGTGGTCATCAGACTCTTTTACATGACAAATTCTCACACTTTCTTCTTTAGATTCCAGCAGATACTGCTGTCTTGTTTCCTGTGAGCTCCACTACAAACAATCCCGTGCTGAATGGATCATCTGGGGCTTTCACGCCTCCTGAAACTCAGTGAGTACTTGAAAACAAGAAAACTCTACCTACTAGGTGATAGTTAAGATTCCAAGAGGAAGTATAATTATTTTGAATTTTCATCTGATAGTCATCATTTTTTTCTTTATGAAATTCATTATGGACAACCTGCATGAATTTTTTTTAATGCAGAAATGAAAAAAAGGTACCAAATTATGCTACTCTGATTTTTTTTTTTCCATGTATATTTTAGGGTCCTGGGACTATTTTTAAAAATTATTGAAGGCACAGAGAGAGGCATCACTTGTTAGTTGATGGGACCTGACGTGCGTTACAAACCTAAACTTAAAATAAATTTTTAGCAATACGTACTTCCTGTCCTCTAAAAAAAATAAGAGTTGCATAATTCAATGACCTTCGTTAATTTCTGCAATAAAAACAAACATTATTGAAGGTCAAATGTAAGTATTTTTTTTAATCAATATCAAAATAGGATATTCTGTGATGACTTGAAAACATTAAAGATAAAAACTGATTAATACACATAAAGTAATATCATCAGCTTTGCATGATAACAAACTTGAGGTTCCTGCACAAAATCTCGACGTTAAAGTTGTGTTTGTTGCAGACGGGGGGGAGGCACTCCGACGAGCTTCACCAAAGAGGAAAACTCTCCGTGCGGGGGGACTCCCTCGGGGGCCCTGCCAGGTCAGGGGGCCCAGCAGCCGGCGGGGGGGAACCCTGACTTCATTGAGGAAATTCCCGTGAGTCAAAACATTTGTTTAACATAACTTCAATGAAATTAAATAAAATATTGTATTGCTACTTTATTATATCTTATAACTTTAAGATTTCTGTCTTGGATTTCTTCTTAAAAAGTTCTTTCAATTATCTTTTCATATAATTTTATTAATGCTTCAGTAAATAACTCACTACAAAAAATAAAAACTTTGAGATAATAATTAGGATAGTCATAAACTACAAATGTAATTTTTGAACCACCTCTGGACACCTGCTCTGTTGGTGACTCGTTAAACAGTTCTTAATCACAAATAATTTTGTCTCTTAGAGCATCAAATCAAGCAGGCGTAACAGCTGTCACCATAAGTACAGTAAAAACTTGTTATTTTTTATTGCATAAATTAAAGGGACCCAGAAAATTAGGTTTACCTTATATTGAGTTTTTCCTCTACCACGCAAAGCTCATTATTTTTTACAGGACCACAATCTCTTTTACTCAAAATTGATTTTTACCTAACAACAAAAGTTGCTTACTGTATATACTTTATCCTTATCACTTACACAATTTCAACGTGCAGGCTTACATGGAGCCCCTGCCGAGTGAAGCGACTGCCTCCCAGACCGCCCAGTGGCTCCAAGCCCAGAGATTCGGTCACTTCCTGCGCACCTTCAGCAGCTTCTGTGGGGCGGATATTCTCCGTCTCTCGCGAGAGGATCTCATCCAGATTTGTGGCCTCGCTGACGGAATCAGACTCTTCAACGCTCTGCACTCAAAGTGAGTGAGCCATGTGACCGGGGGGGGGGGGGGGGAGGAGGGGGGGGAAACGTTATGCAAAACCACAGTCCATAATTTTTTTTGTATTTGTCTTAAGGTAGAGATAATATGTATCAGCTGGACCAATGCTAAAAAAATCCCATTCATAAAAATTATGAAAAAAATTTAAAATGTTCTCCTCAACATCCCCTATCAGTAGGTAAAAATTCAGGTATACAAAAACGAGCTAGTTTTCAAGTTATTAATTTTTAAAGTTCACTAATTTAACATGGAAGTTCCACTTTTCCATGTTAAATTAGAGAACTTAAAAAATTAATTACTCGAAAACTAGCTCGTTTTTGTATACCTGAATTTTTACCTACTGATAGGGGATGTTGAGGAGAACATTTTAAATTTTTTTCATAATTTTTATGAATGGGATTTTTTTAGCATTGGGCCAGCTGATACATATTATCTCTACCTTAAACAGGTTAAATTCGGGGTTTAGGGTTAAGTTTCTTGTGCTTAAATATTGTTAATTAATTTTTGTTTTTAACTACAGTATTTGAAAGATTCTATTTTTATATTGCAAAAAAATTAAAACGTTTTAACATATATTTCAGTCATTTTTTTTGTATGAAATAATTATTGAAATTGAAAAATAAATGCTAAATATAATGTGTGTAACTTATCTTGTAATCCTATATTAATTAATTTGTTTCTTACTTCCTTCCTAATATCTTAACTTATTAATTGAAGAAATAAGACTTGAGCTATTTGCTTAAACAATAAATATTATCACCTACAACTGAATGTTGTTTCAGGGCGATTGCTCCGCGGCTCACCCTGTACCTCTGTCTCGAGGGAGCCCCGGTGTTCCATGCGCTCTACTTGGGTGCGCTGCAGTGCTCCGAGATGCTCGCTCGCCTGGCTCAGCTGGTGGGCGTGCCAACCCATGCCGTGGCGGATGTGTACCTCCAAGGTCCCGCAGGCATCCACGTGCTGCTCACGGACGAAGTGGTGTGCAACCTCAAGGACGAGGCAATGTTCTCCGTCGAGATTCTCCAGGGTAAGTTTACCACAGCTAGTATCAACAAATTTACTGCAGAAATAAGTAGAGGCTACTCTGAATTTTTTCAGAATTTTTTGAGTCCCGGAACTATTTTTAAATAATTAATGAAAGTTCTGTAAGTTAAGTTGGCCTCATTGAATCCTTAATAAAAAGGGTAGGGCCTAGATGCCTATTGACGCCACCAGGGGGAGTGGCTGCATTTTCAATAATTATTTAAAAATAGTTCCGAGTCTCAAAAAAATCAAAAAAATTTCAGAGTGGCATAATTTGGTACCCTCTATTTATTTGTACAATAAAAAAAATTCATGCAGGTTGTCCATAGTTAACTTGTTTATCACCCGTCAGTAAATACAAATCTTATTGCAAGCCGTGGCTGTTTGAAAATAGCTGTGGGGAGGGATATAGGGAAACAAATAATTATCGCTTACAATTAGTTTGATTTCTTTCACAAATTAATTATTAATTTCTCAAATGTGTTTAACATTTTGGTGCAATTAATTGTCATAGCCACTAAACAAAAATGAGAAGGATGAGAAGGTAAAGAGGATATAGAAGAGGTAGACAAGCAAATATTTTGCCAGATAGAGAGCACAATTTGGGAATTCCCCATTACCTAAACCAACTGATTTTATGAACTTGTTTCTGTTATGTTGGTGTGTAATTTGTACCGTCTAGTATATATTCTAATCTTGAACGAAGAATACTGTAAGAAATTGAAAAGATGTTAAACTTGTTCCTCAGACCCATCTGGAGAACACTACCGGCTGCTGCTCAAGTCCGCCACCCCCTAGTGAGGCAGCTGCACTGGCTACGAAAGTACAAAATTCTTCTGTGACATTTTCCAAGCTGCCTAACCAATCAATGCTTTCTGATCTTTAATTTTTAAGGAAAGTATCATGTACAAAGAATTATTGTTTGTTTTATTTAAGCTTTTAATTAAATATGTAGAATTAAATATATTATAATATAAAATATTTTTTGTTGGGAAAAAAAATATATATATATATACTGTATAATCATTTGTTACATATTCATAAATGTAAATCATAATTATTATTATTATTATTATAGGCCTTTATGCATTAATGTTTTGGGATATTTGGATTATATAAGTTGTTGTGATAATGTTTATGTTTAGATATTTTCTTTTCTTTTTGTTTAATTATTATTTTCTTATTAATTTGATCATAATTAATAACAGTTTTAAAAGACAATTACTATTTTTTTAATGCACTAATAAATAGTGGGTACCAAATAAAAAAAATTCAGCTCTGAAATTTTTCCAGTTCAATAATAATTTTTAAAAAATTATTGAAAGTGTTGGCATGCCTTCTGAGAACTTTTGGGGTTCTTTTTACTAAAAGAACAGAATACCATCAATATCAGGGGACATTTTCAGTATATTTGTTGAAATAGTTCCCAAACCCAGGAAATTTGAGCATTGGTACCTCCTCATTTCTGCAATTAAAAATTTTCATGTAGGCTGTCCATTGTTGGAAGAAAAAGTTGACAATGTCTTTAATTATTGTCATCATTGTTATTTGTAACAAAGCTCAACAGATGTTACATTAATATAAATATGTTGGGTTATATAATCAAATAGCTAACAGTGTGTTGGTAATATTAGTCATAAAATTAACATTAGATTAAACTGTTTATTGTTTCATTATTATTAAATATGCTGGCATCATAAATTTTGTTTACAATAGGTCTGAAACCATTTTTTTTTTTTTTTTTTTTTTTTTATTCTGAACATGCTTTCTCCTACTCTTTCAGTCATTCATTTTAATCCAAATTATCATACATAATATGCATAGCAATGATACTGTACTATGGGCAATAAAACAAAATAAAATATTATGCTGTTGCTCTATAAAATTAATCAGACCTATTTTGTGTATCATAATAAAGAACTGTAAATATATTTTTTTAAACCCTTCTTGTCTTGTTTGGGCCTTTTTTTTATTTAAAAAAAAATTGTTCATGTTATGTTTGTTTTTATTTAAGAAGGTGATACATTTTATTGCTAGATTCATCAAAGTGTTATTTTGTTTTATTAATTAAAGTTTGATCATCTCAAAGTGTAATTTTTCGTGACAAACTTTTTTGGTATTGTTTTTGGTTTGGTTATTTAATATTTTCTATTTTTTCACATGATTATACTGTTATATAATTATCTTTATATAAATAATAAGCAGTATTTTGTATATTTTCAAACGTAAAACTTGGTAGGGTTCTAACTTTACATCATTTTAATTACTTTTTCTTTGCAATTTTTCTGTCCCCATCTCCGTAGAGGAATTAATTTTCTTCTACAAAGAACTTTTATATGGTGAGGATTATATTGTTATAAATTATTTGAAGAATAAGGTTTACTTAGCATTGAAATATTTCTAGAAATGTCTTTTATAATATTGCTTCATTTACTTTTTCAATTATTGTTGTAAAAACAAAGCACATGAAAATATTAGGTGAACTGGAAATATTAGAAAGCATAGTACATGTTTTATGTTTTAGCTCTGTGTGTATCGTTCTATTCTTTAATAATTCTCCATTAACTTCCATTTTGCAAGTAATTATGCCATCAAAGTGGTTAGCTGCAACGTGTGTGGTGAAGTTGATTCTCTTGTGACTTGTAGAGTTTTATAATTACTTGCCGCTTTCATAAAATTTATTAACATGTCTTATAATGGATGAAGCTCTTTCTTATAGTTTATATTTTTTGTATGGGTTATATTATTTTAATAATTTAATTGAAAATGAAGATTCCCTCTTTTTGTTGCGTAAGTTTTGTAAAATGTTACAATATATGAAACTAAAAATTCCTGTAACCCAATAATATGTCTTCTTCTTCTTCTTTTCTTATGCCCACGTTTTGGCGTTTAAGCCATTTTACTTCTAGCAAGCCAATAGAGATAGGATTCCTGCTCTTCCCGCTTCATGTTGCCAGGCAACAAGTCAAGTTCCGCTTTTAATGCAGAGCATCTAAATAGATGCCCTCTGTCTTGGGGTTCTTTTTTACATAATTTACAAATGTCACTATCTTGGATTTTAAATCTCTTCTGGTAGCATCCAAGGTAGTCATGGCCTGTGTCTAATCTAAATTTAGCAGTGTCTGTGAGTCTATTGTAAATATGAGTTTTAGCTAATTTAAATATAAGGTCTCCCCATACTTTATCACTTGCTTGTTTTTTCCAGTCTAGATCAACTTTTTGTTTCACTGCACTATTGATATGAGCTTGAATTGAGTAAATGGAAATATTTGTTGTTGGCTGTGTCATCTTACTGCCCATCTTGGCTAAATAGTCTGCTTGTTCGTTACCATGAATACTACAATGGGCTGGTATCCACTGTAGAACTATTGTAATACTATTGTCTTGATGATTTTGAATTAGCTTTTTACATTCTGCCACTCTTTGGTCTTGAGACTCTGGAGAGGCTATTGCTTGAATTGCTGCAGTAGAGTCTGAAAGTAATACTATTTTACTATATTTAGTTTGGCTATTTATTTTTTCCAGGGCTATTTTGATAGCTTGAACCTCTCCATCAAAGTTGCTGCCATGCTTGCTTGTTGGGGCAGACTCTTGAAAAAGCTTGCAATATACACCGGCCCCTGCATTACCAACTCCGGGTGTTGCTGATCCATCTGTATAGATGTGAAGCCAGTCCGGGAGAGGATATTTCCGGTGTATTTCCTTATTTGCAAGTTGCCTAAGTTCCTCTTCAAGGAGAGATTTTTTGTTACTGATACCTTCTATTTTAATACTATGCTGGACGTTCACCGTCGCCACACTAAGATAATTTTCTGATATTTTTTCACGTTTTCTTTGTAAGATGGCCGGATTGAGATATTCTTTTTTTAGTTTTGTTGTCTTTTCTATAAAAGTTTCTTGAGTTTTCATAGAACTTGGTTGGTATTGATTCCAATCCTCTTCTTCCAATCTTATTAATTTTTCATGTAATTTCATGGCTGCCTTATTTCTTCTTTCTTGTAAGGGTTCTATGTTGGTATTAATTTCCATAGCTGCAATAGGAGTTGATCTCACTGCTCCATTAATTATTCTGAGTGCCTGATTTTGCACTTTATCCACTGCTGATGTTGATGCCTTCGTTGCAGTGACAAAAGGTTCGGTACCATACTCTAGCACAGGTCTAACATACGTCTTGTACGTTGTAGCTAGTGTTTCACGATCCGCTCCCCATTTAACGCTAGCTGCCCTTTTCATTAGGGATAGTCTCTTTTTACCTTTGTCTGCATTTCTCTCCAAATGCACCTCACCACTCAGCCTTCTGTCCAGGGTTACTCCTAGATATATTGGATTTTGCACTTGTTTCAGTGAAATATTATTGTACCTTAGATTTATATCATGCTGAGGATTCTTTTTAAGGCTGTAATAATCATAGGTTGTTTTTTCTGTGTTTATAATGAGACCATTTTCATCTGTCCATTCTGCTAGCTTTTTAAGTGCCTTATTCATTATGGTATTCAGTTTTTTCATGTCTTTTCCAGTAGTCCAAATAAGTACATCATCTGCAAACATACGTACTTCTATTCCAGCTATTTTCTTTAATTCTTGCGGCAGGTCGTTGATAAGTACGTTAAACAGCAAGGGACTAGTCACCGCCCCCTGCGGAACGCCTGTGCTGGTTTGTCTAAACTTGGACTTGCTGTCATTCATTTTTACTCTTATAAATCTTTGACTCAGGAAGTTTTTAACCCACCTATGTAAATTTACTGGTACCTGCATCTCTTTCATTTTCTGTAGTAATTTTTGTCTCCACACAGTATCAAAGGCTGCTTTGAAGTCTACAAATACTGCTAATGTAGACTCCTTTCTATTAAATCCTTCTTTGACCTTTTGTGAGAAGAATGTTACTTGGTCCGTCGTGCTGCGATGCGACCGAAATCCTGCTTGTTCCGGTGCTAGTTTTTTATTAATTTCCAAGTAACTTTTAAGCCTTTGATTTACCATATGCTCTGCTATTTTTGCTAAGATACTAGTGAGAGCAATTGGTCTGTAACTTCCTGGGTCCTTGGGATCTTTTCCATTTTTTAAAAGTGGAATTATCTCTGCTTTTCTCCATGCATCAGGTATATTATTTTTCCAGGTCAAATTTATTAATTTCAACAAAGTATTCTTACCAATTGGACCTAAATGTTTAATAATTATTATAAATTTATTATAAATGTTTATAATATGTGAATTTTTACTGGGAAATTTTAATGCATAAATTGCAATTTTATCAGCTTAGGCCTATGATATTTTCTATAATATTTTGTGTATTCAAATGACAAAATTATATGTTTATATGAACATCATAAAATATATCAAAAATATAGACTTGCAAAATAAATTTTTGTGTGGTTTCAATTATATTCACCAATTAAATGTTAGTATGATTATATTTCTGTTTTAAAAGTTTAATTTTAGGATTAAAAATATATTGTTGTATAGTCACATTTGATTAGCATGTAAACCTTAGCAACCTCATAATAATTCTGAATTTTTTTTTGAGAGACAGTTCTTAGCACCAAAAAAATGTGGAAAAAATTTCAAAACAATCGGACGATCCAATTTTTTTAAATTAATTTCTTAGTTTAGGTCTCCATGGGAAAAGCTCTGTACTGAAAATTTAAAAAAATTGGATCGTCCGATTGTTTTGAAAATTTTTCCACATTTGTTTGTTGCTAAGAACTGTCTTTAAAAAAAAATTCAGAATTATATATTATGAGGTTGCTAAGGTTTACATGTTAATCAAATGGGACTACAACAATCAATTGTTTGCGGTATCTTATTATACCCTTAATAACAAAGTCTTTAAAGATTGTACAATGATATGAAGTTATTTAATTAATGCCCGAGTACAAATTAACATTTTATTAAATTTTATCAAAGTGTTTTTGTTATTTATTTGTCAGTATATAAAACACTATTTATAAAAATAAGTAAAAATAATAATTTTAAACCTATATACTTTCTTATTGAAAAAGTTCAGCAGCTGTCTTTCCATTTTCATTATCAGTATTATCACCAGTGTTGGCCACGTTCGTATATAATACGAACGCGTTCAGTTCATGTTCATTTACTTTAAAATTGAACGAGTTCATGTTCATGTTCATTAATATGAGAATGAACGCGTTTAGTTCATTGTTCACTTTATATATGAACGCGTTCATTTCATCGTTCATTTTTATAGATCAATGCTTTAAATAATGCAGCTAGCCTATTATAATTTATGCAGGAATTATATATAATAAATAAAACAATTTCTCATTGTCACAGTTCATAAAGAATTAGAAAATATTTTTTTTATAAAATTAATTAAAATTTTTAAATTATGTCTATTTTGTTTACATGATAAAATACATTATCAATATATCATTGCAAACTTACGTTTCATTTCTGAATTATAACAATAAGAAATATATTCACGGATCGTAAGATATTCATCCTTTATTATTTATTATTATTATTATTTGTTTTTTCGTAGCAGCTTTTTTCTTGATCTTTAATTATGCTGTCTTTTTCTATTAATTACTTTCAGTCTAGGGTAACCCTTCCTTAATAGTTTGTGGAAGTGAGGCTCATTAGCTGTACTAAAGGATGATTTCCAGCAACAATGATTTCTACAAATATGTCATCCAGTGTTTCTGAAAAATAATATATATTTCTGTTAAATGAATAAAGAAGAATCTATAATATATCTATAATGCATTCAATACAAAAAAAAAATATTGCGAAAAAATATGAGTTTTACTTAGGAAGTCTTGTTTTGTTATTAATTATTATTTTCATTATTATTAAGGTAGAGATAATACGTATCAGCTGGCCCAATGCTAAAAAAATCCCATTCATAAAAATTGTGAAAAAAATTTAAAATGTTCTCCTCAACATCCCCTATCAGTAGGTAAAATATCAGGTATACAAAAACGAGCTAGTTTTCGAGTTATGAATTTTTAAAGTTGACTAATTTAACATGGAAGTTCCATTTTTCTTAAGAATACTTTTTCACGAAAAAGTTTTTTACTAATATAGTATAATATTTTTCACAAAAATCCTACGGACAAATCAGAGATCATTACCCGAGATAAAATAAATTTCATCTTTTCTTCGGTATTAAACTCTCTTCTCGTCTTTTCTCCTCTTATTTTGCACCATTATAGAGGAAAAAAAGAGGTAAAAAAGACGAGTTTATTTTTTTTCCGCTTTTTAAACATAAAATGTAAGAAATATTGTCTTCATTTTATTCTCGCTTTGAGCGAAGAGGAAATAAGATGTGCTTTAGTGGTAAAAAGATTAAGATTAGACATGCAGTAAAAGATGAGTTGAATACGTAATTTTTTAACTAGGGTAAGTATAAAATGAATTGAACAGTTTTATTTTATATTATGCATTATAAATTTTTAAAATGAATATTTTTTAGATACAAAATTAAGTTTGTCAATTTAAAGCAATACTTCAATAAAGTGACGCGACATACTTAATTGAGTTACTTATATTTAAAACTGGAACAATTGGCATTAATATTACATTTTGCTGCTTTATATATATTATATATAATTTATAAATGTAATTATGTATAATATTGTTTAGAAACAAACGAATAACGCAACGTGCTATAAAGATATCTTAAATAGGAAGTATTTTTATTCAATAATAATATATAATATGACTGTATGATATTATTAATATAACTTTTAAACTTAAGATATTTATTTAATGTATAGACTTATGCTCATATGTCCTACATTTTCAATTTTAGTTGTTGTTAACAACTGCTACAATCGACAATCGGTAAATGCTAATTTATGTTATAGTAATTTGAAATATAATTCTTTTTTTTTTTTTTTTTTACAAGGAAACACACCTAAGAGCTTACAGCTCGCGGCGGGGTAATGGGTATATAGCGATAAGGTAAGGAAAGGATGGCGGTCACGGCCTGTTACGCGTCCTATAATTTGCTAGCTGAGGTGAGACTCAGGGAACCGTGGAAAACCTCAGTCAGGACGGACACCTCTACTTTGTATCATTTGTATTGCATTGTATTTAATTAAATGTATAATTAAGTTTTTTAAATAATATGAAGACTGAACTATAAGAACCTTGGCTGACGGGACTTCGCTGCAGCTGTAATATTTCTGGGATAGAAAATTGCTTGAACTTTTTTGCATCGCCTGGTTCATCTCCTTCCGATGATTGTCGTTTTTTGGAAAGTTGTTGGATGCTGAGCTCATTTAACTTCTCCAATGCAAAAAAGTGTTTCAAGTATATTGTATTGAAAATAGACATTTGTTAACAAAATTTTTTGCAAATAAATTGTGTAACTAAAAAACCCAATAAAAAAAATAAAAATAAAAAAATAAAAAAAAAATAAAAATAAAAAATATAAATGAAAAAAATCAATATGAAATTAATATAAAATTTATGAAGTTCAATATTATTTTAATTTTTAATCAATGGATGGTTCAATAATTAATAATTTGTGGTTTAATAATGCGTATAAATTTTTATCAATGCACCGTGAATATTTGTTTATATAAAATTAAGCTGAAAACATCACAAAAAAATAACAACAACAAATAAAAATTAGCACTTACTGTAATATGTCTCTAAAACTTGGCTGCAAATTTTTATCTGTTGAATATTGTTTAATCACCGGCGGTATCGGAGTCTGACATTATTTTTTTTATTATTACTTATTAATTATGAATATGATATAAAAATTGTATATATTTATTTTTTTTATAAATATTCACATAATCACCTTCACAACACAGAACGCACACTTAGCACTTTGTTAGTGTTATTACACACTAATTGAAAAAAATTTAATTCACCTTTTTTTTTAAGAAAAAAGAATGATTGATTCATGCGTATCCATCTTCGTTTAACTAAAGACTGCGTGATTGAGGTTTGGAGTGTGTACCTGTTGGAGGGGTGATCAGGGGTAGGAGAAGGAGAGGGGTAGGGGAAGAGGGTTCATTGACTTCTTCAGATCTTCCCTTACTGTGTTGACCTTCGTTTGGCAGTGGCAGCGATGGCCTACTTAGGAGGTACCGTACGAAGAGAGGGTGGAAGGAGGGTTGAAAATTGCAGTGGTATCGCTCTGTGTGATCAGCAAGTCAAAATCTATTTTCTACTCATTTCCTCTTTCTCTTTGTCCACGCGGTTCCTCTATGAAGCCGCCGCGCCGCTGTTGCGCCGCCGCCGCGGAAGGTGTGACTTTTACAACAGTTAGGGAAGATTTACAAGAAAACCTTCAACTCTGAATCTCCTTTTTCCCATCACTAAAGAAAATATTTAAAAAATAGTAAAAAATTTCCGAATATATCTTTATAAAAAAAGTCAACGAAGCGCAAATAAGTTTATGATATAATTGTCTATACCTTTTAGCACATTTTACAGCTTCAAAGAGAGAGTCGGCAAATTCAAACGACCCTCTCTCATTCTCTCTTTCTCTCTCTTGACTTGCCTGCCTCTCTAAACCTTTCAAATTCGTACTGAGAGGTAGAAAATTTCAATGATGTTTTTTTTTTTTTTTTTAAAATTACCTCAAATATGAACGAAATATGAACGTACGTTCATTTGATGTTCATATATAAAAAATTGAACATGTTCACGTTCAAGTTCAGTTTTTGTGAAACGAACGTCGTTCACGTTCAGTTCATGAAAAAATGAACATGTTCAATGAACGTCGTTCATTGAACGCGTTCATGGCCAACACTGATTATCACTTTTATAATTTATTACTAGGATCTGCTTGTACAGTAGATTTACTGCAGATTGAGTTTACAAGAGCTATATTGGCCACTTATTAATCTGCACAGATTTCTATAATATATAATAATGACTACACGCGAGAACTATATTTGAATTTTTTTTTTTATAATGAATAGTGTTATTATATAAAAGGCCTGTTCATAAACCCTGCTCTCGGTGTACACTTTCTGCACCCAATCGACCTTATGTACATGTAATATAATTAAGGCCTGTTCGTAAACCCTGCTCGGCGTACACTTTCTGCACCCAATCGACCTTATGTACATGCGATATAAGGTCGATTGGGTGTAGAAAGTGTATATAATACACCGAGCAGGGTTTACGAACATATATATATATATATATATATATATATATATATATATATATATATATATATATATATATATATATATATATATATATATATATATATATATATATATATTGCAGAGGCCTGCTATAATATATATAATGTTCACAGTTAAGATATTATATGTATGTTCGTATTTTGAACACACTTTGATTTAAATTCGATGTCTTAATTCTGAAAAGCGTACGGTGAGAAAACTCCATGATTCTCTACTCTCTAGCTCTCTCAAAACTCAAAAAATTCCCCATTGTACACCCTAAAAAATTGCAAATTAAGAAATTTTAAAGAAATAGCGCTTTATATTTCATATTCTACCCATGATGCATTTCATGAAACAAAACAACTTCACAAAGCATTTGACACTTATAAAAGTAAAAACCTGCGTGTTATATTCGTCTATGATTGGCTTAAATACGAAATTTTATGACGTCATCATTAAAATTTTTGTTATAAAAAAGCGTTACGCGCAAAAGTCATAAAAATGGTTTATAAATAATTTAACCGTAAGCGTTGCATCCATCGGGCGGCAATTTCTCTACAGCATGCTCTACAGGTCATCACAACAACTGTCAACAAGCTCGAGTAAAAGTAAAATTTAGTAATTATTAAGCAGTCTACACTCTGTATTGCTGCCTAATGTTATTCTGAGTATTCATTAATTCGTTGGTGTCTTGCATTGCATTTTAATGAACATTTCTTTTATTTTCAGACTTGTGGCTAAGTTTCAAATATCGTCAGCATTTTTTGAGCTTTGGCTGCATAACAATTAAGCTTGTTCTTGTATCTACAGGTTTGGATCATCCGGTAAAATTTATGCATACACTGCAGTTATTTGACGTGAAACCTATAAGCATACACATGCATACGGCCGGTGCAGTACATTTGTACTTTCGTAATGCCTCTATATGCATAGTCCAAGCTTGAAAACTCGGACCTGCTGTTCATATTACATTGTTCACCATGAGCAAGAATTTACCAGGAGAAATACAAGCTAAAATTGGCAGTATTAGGAAAGTAAGTGTGCATTTAGGAGTGCAAGATACTGTATGATGCACAGTACATTGTACAGTATTAATAACGTTTCCATTACTTAATTCTCAGGCTGCTTATAATGTTGAAGCCAGCACACCTGTGAGTCAAAGGCAACAAGTGAAGCCGACCGATGTAGTTCCGGATAATTTGTTCTCCCCGATTGTGCTCGCAGGTAAAACAATTTCTTACCGTGAATATAAAAAACAGTAGTTCACACGTTAATAGTTTACTTTAGACCTCGATCTGTCTCAGTTCAATTTCAATTTGCTGCTCTATATATAATATGATATGATAAAAATTAATTTGTTATTGCATATTAATTGGATAGAGGACCCCAAGTTATGTATTGTCCTATTGTCAGCATTTTTCAAGAATTTCTTGAACCCTCTAACACCCTCAAAATCATGCTGAAAATGCTGTGACATGCAACACCATAGAGATTGAAGGATTTTGCACGACATCAGAGTCTTTCTCCTCAATTTTGAGGCTGTAAAAAATTGTTAACAAAAATTGACAATACAACTTGAGGTTATTTTTCCAGATATGCAATAAAGAAATTCATGAAAGTTGTGAATTATGTACTAATTTTATGTACCAAGAATCCTAAGAAATTAATTCAATGTTAATAATTTTCTTCTATCTTATTCTTTTATTCCAAGTAACTTATGTTGTCTAGTAAGAATTTAAAAAGTCATATATATCAATGTTGAAAGACACTGAGAAAACAAAATTGGCGGAGGGGTTGGATAAAGTCAAAGTGGAATTTTTAATAGAAAAATAGTGGTGGAAGGCCCTAATACTGTTCATGTTAGATTCAAAAGGGCAACAGCAAAATTAAATTAAACGCCTGCTGTAGAAAAAGGTTGGCAAGTTATTGCTGCTTATTGTTGACCAAACTGTAAATCAGAGTCTTGATGTGTTGAAAAGTTAAATTTATCTGATTGTTGACTGAGGTTTTGATTTTTTGTTTTTAATTAATTCAATAAATTGTTTCTTAGCACCAAAACGAGTGACCCTTGAAATGACTTCTAAAAATACCAAGTCACGGCAGATGGAGCAGAGTGGGACTGATGATGATGATCAAGAAAAGAAAATGGAAATGGTGATTGATGGTGAGTCCAACTGCACGAGTCTAAAACATCAACTTACTTCGGAGTCACATTTCTGTCAGAAGGAAGTTAATTTTAATAACCAATTCAACGATGTTCTAAAATATAATTCCTTATGGATTGAGCAAATTCAACGGGACGGTTTTCTCACAACAGCTTCATTTCCGGTTTCCGTCCATAAAGCCCAATGTTAAATTTTTACCTCAATTTTCACAAAACGGATCAGACAGATCCACTTCATTAAAGTAGTTTTCCCCACGATATTTCTACACTGTCATTTAATTTGGTTTTAATGTGCTCAGTTATTGGTCGACAGTAACTCATGTTCAAGAGTCAGAAAAATTATGACAAAAAACGTGTTGATTATAACGGCCAGGTAGTTGAGGGAGACAGGGTACATTTACTTAATCCTCTCTTACCAATGTACCGGTACAGTTCCGGGTAATTGAAAACACTATACGTTATATGACAGCAATCAAACATGTTAAAGCCATTTATAAATCATTGAAACGAGATGAGAAATTATTGCCTGAAATGATTTGATCACCGCTGTGTATTGTGTGTTTCTCTAGATGATTCAAGGGACGAGTCTGGTTCAGAAACAAAAATGAAGCAAGCAAAGAAGACTCCAATCAGCAAGTCTAAGAATACTAAAAGGCGCTCGAAAGTAACCCCTCAAAAGAAGAAAGTTAAAAAGTCTCCACAGCGTGGCTTGCAGACTGACGAAAGACCTTTGTGTAAGTAGCACTCTAAGGATTATTTTGTCACTATGTAATTATTTTTTGATAGCAAAAAAAAAAATAATAATAATAAAATTTAGATCAGAACATGGAGAACAAAATGACTGTCCACTTTCTGAAGTAAAAAAAGTAATTATTTGGTATTTGGTCCAGTTTTTGAGATTTTATTTTATTATTATTATTATTATTATTATTATTATTATTTTTTTTTTTAAATATGCTGATGATTTGACTAATGGCCGCCAGATTTCCAATGATATTCTTACTATTTATACCCTGTATATCTCAAAAACTAGATTGATTATTGCTCCATTTTTTTTGGCTGAATATTTATGTTGTAATGTAAGGAAGGTTTATTATAATTTTCAGAGTGGTTCACCATCTCCTAATCAGTGACTATAATCCTTGAGCTAAATAAAATGAATCTTTTGAAAAGAAAATTACATATTAAAATACACACAACCTGATATAAATGTATAATCTTGTGTTTCCATTGTTGCAGTTGTTGCTGATGTAACAATGCGTAATGTTGTTTTCCCATTGTTGCAGTTGTTGCTGATGTAACAATGCGTAATGTTGTTTTCCCATTGTTGCAGTTGTTGCTGATGTAACAATGCATAATGTTGTTTTCCCATTGTTGCAGTTGTTGCTGATGTAACAATGCGTAATGTTGTTTTCCCATTGTTGCAGTTGTTGCTGATGAGGAGCCCCCCAGCAAGCGTCCTCTACTGTCCAGCGATAGCTCTTCTGAAGAGGGGGAAGACGACAGAGGTGAGGATTATTGAGTGTTGTTTTTTTCAGTACAGAGTCGTGAGCTCTCAAAATTCAAAATATTTTTATTAATTCCATTTCTCCTACAATCATAATATCAATACATGATATATGTTTAGGTTTTTAGGACAAGTCAATAGTAACTAGCTGAGCTGTAAAAAGACAATTACACTATTATATAACATTAAAAACAAAAAATTAATTTACAATGATATCATTAAAGTCATAGTCCAAGTATTTCTGCACACTATAAAAGCACTTGTCAATTAACATTTTTTTCACAGCTGTTTGAAATAATTTCACATTTTCAATACATTTAATCTTACTTGGTAACTTTTATTATATAATCGGAGGCAGCTAAGAAACGGACCGTTCTTGTACATATTAAGTCTGCACCATTTGGGTGCTATCACATGTTTTAAGTTTCTTGTATTATGACCATGATTTACTTCATGCTGTTTAAAAACAACCATATTCTTTTTAACATAGCTTACACTTTCAAAGATAAGAATACTTGACAGTGTCAAAATTTCATTATTTTTAAATAGATTTATACAAGAATACCTCCTCTTTACAAAATACATGAGACATATTACTTTTTTCTGTAGTTTAAACAGTCTATTAAAATCAGGAGAATATCCCCAACAAATAATGCCATATTTCAAAAGTGAATAAAAATTTGAGTAGTATAAAATATCAGAACGCAAATAACTGCAGATTTTTTATAGAAATAAGAACCTTAAATAATATTTGAGTTTAAGAGTTAATTTACAGTAGTATTGAAAAAAAATCAAATAATTTTTTTGTATAAAATATATTTATTTTATTTTTACTAATTTTTATTTATTTTTATTGTTATTATGCAGCAATAGGCTAAAGTCCATTCAGGATGCAGATTGTGTAACATCACAAACTTTCTCCTTTGTCCTCCGATACTTACCTTATGTTCTTTTGTCATTTTCAGCTGCTGTGAGCGGTAAGAAACCTGCGACACCAGCCAGCAAACCAACCAACCAGAAGTCTCCCGACACCTCACCCAAATCACCAATCACGTCCCCACATCCAAAAACAGCAAGTAAAGCTAAGCCAAGGAAATCCAAGAGAGGATTATATAAGCCAATAACGTACAAGAAACCACCAGCAACACAATCAAAGAGTATCCCAACCAAGAAAACTTCGCCATTAAAACCAGCTGATAGAGCACCAGAAAAACAATCAAAGTCTTTACCAGTCAAACAATCTAAGACTGGACCACCAACAAAAACTAAAATAGCAAAACAGACAACGCCAGAATCACCAACTAAACAAACTGAGACAGTAAAACAACCTGAAAGATCACCTACAAGAATTAAGCAAGTGAAACAATCTAAAACAGCACCAACAAAAGCTAACCAAATCCAAATATCCAAGACAGTACCAGACAAAGAGTTACGTGACACGAAGCAATCTGAGACAGTGTCAATATCTCCAAACAAACCTAAGCCACAAGCGAAGACTTTGACAGAGAAATCGTTGAAGCAAGCAGCATCGCCAGAGAAATCGTCAAAGCAAGCAGAATCGGCAAGTAAGAAATCCCCACCAAGTGACGAAGCCACGGCAGGAAGCAGTTCTCAGTTTAATTACCCTCCTATGAACCCTCAGAGTCCGGCTGAAATGCAAAGTAAGTTCTCACATTGCATATTTGGTATTTCAGTATGCATTGAATTTACAATCTTCAATTCAATAAGACCAGCTCTTTGGTGTAGAGGTTAGTATGCTTGGCTCTAGTCCGAGAGGTCCCTGGTTCAAATCTCAAACACAGCAGACTTTTCGTGACATGGAATGGATGTGACTGGCTACTAGATGGTGTAGTTGGTAGGAGGAAGGCAGCTTACGGCCGTCTATGCTCCGCTGGGGTGGTTAAGACCGTGGAATGTTGTGCAAACAACATACGTGCCCCACTTAGAAACTGCAGCTAACTGTCTGGCATACAGACTGGGTATTAAGAGCTCTAGGGAGTACCGTGAACAATGTTGAAAGTTCCGCCATTGGTAACCAACCACAATCTTCATTAAATTTTTTTATTGCATATTTGAATAGAGGACCTTATTCTTGTTATTCTTTGACTTGCCGTCCTTTAAATGGTGCCGCAGGACGTTGCATGCAAATATTAAACATGCAAGCATAGGAAAAGATGCTGCGTGGTTATGATGCCACAAAATCTATTTCGAATGTCAAATAAATGATCTGAAAGAATTGACAATACCCAACTCAAAGTCGTCTTTCCAAATATTAAAGAAATTCAAGAAGGTTGTCAATGCTTAACAAAGAAAATTATTTTTATTACATTTTCAAAAGCACAGTTATGCCAGAGGTTATGAAGGATAAAGATATTTTACAGCTATGCCAGGTTATGAAGGATAAAGATATTTTACAGTTATGCCAGAGGTTATGAAGGATAAAGATATTTTACAGCTATGCCAGGTTATGGAGGATAAAGATATATTTTATTTACGCTACAAGTTCAGAAAAATATACTGTCCCTCGTCGGGGATAATGTTGCAAAAAGTGAGTGCAAATATGATATTTAAATCAGTACAACATAAAGCTCAAAATTGTCTGAAACAGCACTCGATCATGAGGCAGATCCAGTTGGGACTCTCCTGTAGTTGAAATCTAATATTACATCTCTACTTTCAAGTAATGTAACTGAAATTTTGTAACCTAAGTCTCAAAACTGTGTACTTTTTATACATTTAGAACATTTATTGAAATCTTTACAGTTGACAGAAAAATAATTAACACATTAATTGTTTTGCAGTTACAAGCAGTGATAGTGACGAGGATGGATTCTTTGGTTTACACAAGCTCGACACTCCAAAACCGAAGTCCAAGTCAAGGAAAGCAGCTGAAACTCGGCAAAAGACCCTCCAAGCTAAGACCAAGCAACTTGCTAATGACCAGGAGAATCAATCAAAGGGTAAGCCAATATTACAGTCACCATTTTTTTTTATCCCAGCATTGTGAGCCAGGATGAATAATAACAGTACAATAATACAATTATTCTTTTCTATTTTTATTTAAGAGCTCAAAATTCTCCACGTGTGTAAAATCATAAATTACAGGTTTCTGGTTTTCCTGAAATTTTTGGAACTCTGCATGAGAAATACTTTCCTCTCTGATAAATTGTGGTCTAGAAAATTTCATAAAAATTTAAGTGTACTTTTTTTCCCTTAAAGTAATGACAACCTTAATTTTTTAGTGATATTCCAGTATATTTTTTACATACAGCTAAAATGTAAAAATTGAATGTTTAATTTTATTTTAAAGCTATTTTGATTGAATTTGAACTCTTGCATGCAATTTGATGCCTGCATATACAGTAAAAACTTGGTATTACGTAAAATCAAGTGACCCAGAAGATTAGGTTTACCTTATATTGAGTATTACCGTACATAAAATTATTCCTATCCACGCAATGCTAATTAATTTTAATGGGACTGTGATCTCCTTTACTCAAAATTAAGTTTTACTTAACAACAAGTTGTGTAATATTAGTTTAAAAAATAGACTTGTGACATACATTGCAATATTGCCTGATTTTCATTTTCTATTCAGCAGCAACATCTAAGAAAGCTCTCGCCAAAGCAACCAACAGACTTGACATACAAACCTCATCTGTCAATGAACAAGAAAAAGTCAAAAGTCCCGCTAAATCTAACAATGTGTCGTTGAAAGTCCAGAAAAAAAAGAAAAGAAAAACTCTGTCCATGCCTCGAAGAAACACAAAACTTTCCACACAGAAGACGACTTCTCGTAACACAAAAGGTGGAGAAAATGTTTCAGCGTCTCCTAAAAAATTGAACCGAAAGAAAAAAGTTGCCCCTAAATCAATTTTGAGGCCTCAGTCTTCATCTTCCGATACATCATCTTTTGAAGATGACGCAAGTAAATCTTCAGCAAAACCTGTAACTAAGAAGACAAAGGCAGTCAAGAAGAGTCAAGGTTCGAGTGTCGGAGTTGCAAAGCAGAGCAAGATCACCTCAAGCTCATCCAACGCAGCTAACACCGTTGGTGATGGTACTGTCAACTCTGTTATTTTTTTGTATTAGCTTACCCTAAACAGTAATAGAATACTAACTTCATTTTCTTAAACATATTTATATGAGGACCTGGTGATGAAAATTGATTAACATCATCAGTTAATAATCAATCTAAGTTGTAAATAAGTTAATTATCATTAAAATGAGATAGGAAATTAATCTTTACCTCAAATGGTTTGATCAATTAGCTCTTAATAAATCCGTCTTTAAATATATTGTGTATAAAGTTATGCCACCAAGTTTTATTTAACTTTCGGAACTAACTTTAAAAAAAAAAAAAAAGTAACTCCCAAAAGTAACAATACACTCGGTGTCTTATAATATGACCAGAAATTTTAACGACGAAAATTGTAGTCCATCTTTCCAGGGTGCTTGGTGCACAACATGTTGCGTTTTGAGCAGCAGTGGGGTACATAGGAAAGATGGAATATTGCCTTGATACCAAAAAGGGGGCAAGATCATCTAAAACTGTGAACCATGTTTGTTTCTTTTTAATGGTTCTCGTGCTCTGAAAAAAAAAAAAAAAAAACGCTGTTGCATCAATTATCATAATTATGTATTTACTTTTTCGTTTTTATAGAAATTAACTTTTTTACAGTTCATTAATGCAAAAAATAATTGAGATCTCCTTGCTTTTTTATTATACTTAAGAGCATCAAATTTATGGCCATTTTTGTAATAGCTAATTCTAGTATTGATGTTTTTGCTTTTAAAGTCTTGATCATTGAACTACCTAACTAAACTTTTATGAATGAAAAATTCAGAAGTGCAAATTTCATCCCCCCCCCCCCTTCTTCTTATATTGGATTTTCATTTAGTGAAAATGCATCATTAAGGTTGTGATATATTATTGAGAGTGGACGATAAGAATAAACAGCAAGGCCAAACAATGTGTTTTTTTTCACCTTCCGGTTCTTCGACTTCTTCAGCTTAATTCGCCTTGCTAATTATTCTTACCTCTTTTTCAATATTATTTACTTGATTTTCCTATGTGTAAAAAGTATAGTTAGCCATCATAAAGTTAAACTATGATAAGTAATTTGACCTTATTCCCCACAGGCCTACGCAGATCAAAGCGCTCTAGGGCACCCCCTGGCATGTTTTGGGAGAGCAAAGGTTATAGCTGGCAAGACAATTCTGACGAACCTGACATTGAAATGTCTGATGAGAATGCCAAGCGGAGCAAAGCTTCCTCTAATATTCAGAGCAAGAAGAAGCTCAAAGGTAATTAAAAAAATAAAAATACTTTTACAACATTTAAATTAAGAAAAAAAAAAAAGATGCAAAACTATAACTTACTGTATTTCTTATTTGTGTCTGTGTTTTCCACATCACTCTCTTAATATTTTGCTTCTTCTACTTCCACTAACTTTTTATCAAATTTCATACCACTGTTGCACCAATGGTCCAATTATTAAATTATCAAAAAGTTACATTAATTAAAATGTAAATCAAAATGTTTGTTGTTGTTTTTAATTTGGGTTTTTAAACTTGTTGTAAATGTACAACCTGCATCAAAAATTTTATTGTAGAAATGAACAGAGGTCACCAAATTATGCTACTCTCATTTTTTAGAGACCAGAAAGTATTGATAGAAGCTTGGGCAAAATTCAAGTTGGAATTCACTCTCCTTTCAGTCCTTTATTAAGAATGAATGCATGCGTATTGACGCTTCACTTTTTACTTTCAGTAAATGTTTAAAAATAGTTCCCCGTCTCTAAAACATTTGAAAAAATCAAAGTATCATAATTTATCCTCCTCTTTTAATTTCTGTAATAAAAAAAATTCATGTAGGTTGTCCATTTATTGAACAATTCTTTCTCAGCCACCCCACCGCCCAAGGAGACGACGTCGCTGCGTTTGCTGCTCAATGCGATGGCTACCCCGATGGACAAAGACAAAGCAGAGGTGTCCCTCTCTGGGCTCCCGACCATCACTCACGTCAAATTGCCAGACAGCCTGAACAGCCTCCTGGGGCTGAGTGGGCTGGAGGATTTCCGTGAGTAACCAGGAGGAGTATGAACAGGGTGGGGTGAAGTAGCCTTATGTGAGGTCACTTGTGTAATAATGCTTGCCAGAACATGTGAAAAATAAGACAATTTTCTCAACCATTACAAAACAGCATTATACATATTTATTGAATAACATGTTTCATTAGGTCAAAGTGTTTTTTTTTTTTTTTTTTTTTCCCCCCCAAACATCTGCTCATTTGTCTGGGATTCCTCAACCTGTTACATAATTTTCTCTGTGCCACTCCTGAAATCTTTCCTGTCTTCCTTTAATCCTTATATTCAATACTTCAAATTAATACCTTTCTTTTAAGTCTATCATTTCCTTTATTTTTATCTAAAATCAATCTCTCCCGGCAGCGGTACAATCCTCTCATTTTTCACTCGTCCTCTCGGTGGCTTCTACTACTACTGGAGAGTAGTCATTACGGTGAAAGCCACTTGTCACCTTTACAATCGTCCTTTTTTCCCCCCATTACCTTCACCTTACATCCCGAGTCTCGGCAGGTCCAGGATAGTTGATTTGTAAACTCTTGTCGGACCCTCTTCTTCGGGACCTACACTCTTCATCTTCTTACGCAGAGATGGTGTCCGATCTGCGAGACATTCTTCCGAGGAGCAAGAACGAGGGCACAGAGAAGCAGGACGATGGTTTTCGCTTCGCCACCACCCTGGTCAGCCCCTTGGTGGACTGCGGCTTTGTCAGAATCAGCCCCGGCTCCTCCAAGGGCATGCAGGTCTCAACAACAAAGCTCTTGGTGAGTCCATTTTGCTTCTGCTAGTTCTTGTACGACAACATTTTTGTTACAGAAATGAATAGAAAATTAAAATTTATGCTATTCTGATTTTTTTTCAAAATTGTCAAAACCTGGGAATTATTTTTAAAAAATTGTTGAAAGTGCAGAAAGAAGCGTCACTTAATTAATTCTTAATAAAAAGGATAGGTCTAAAAAGGACCTGGTTTTAAATTTGAACTTAGCCTACTTTTTAGCAATACTTCCTGGCCTTTAAAAAGTAATAAAAAATCAGAGTGGGATAACTTTGCACACTGTACTCATTTCTACAATAAAAAATTATAAGGCTGATACTCCATTTTACTTCTATTACTTTCTTTACGTTTAATTCTTAATTTTGGTTTCAAATTTTTGGCACCAAAATTTTCTAGACTAAAATATGGCAAGTTCTTTGTATAACCAGAATAATTTTTGTCCTGTGATTCCATAAGAGTTCAACTTGATTTTGTTTTAGTTTTTACTTAAAAATGTGAAGCCGGGTACTGAAGAACATACATTATTTCATGATTTGTTTGTCTGAATGAATGTTGCTTTTCTTATTTGACAGTTGTTTTTATTTTTATATTGGAACTCGCTTGGGTTTTTACGTCGACTTTTGAGCAAGACAGTAATATTTTACTTTTTAATTTTCAGTTTGTTGTTGTTGCTTGCAGACGTTCCTGGTCCTCAGCAGTGAGGTCGAAGTTGAGGTCAACGAGGAAACCAAGGTGACTCTCTGTTACGGACACAACTTCGTCATACCTCCAGGTTAGTCTCCTTGTAGTCAAATGTTGTATCTGCAGAAAAGCAGTAACTATTAGACTTTTTTTATTGCTCACAGTAGTTTGATGGGGAATCTCAATTTGAGTATTGTCAAATTTTTTAACCCTCTGTGACTTCAGTCATTTAATGTCTATGTTTGCTGGGTATTTACCGCCACAGCATTTTTATTTATTTATTTGAAAATTGATAATGCATCTAGCTCAAAGTCTTCCGTCCAAATAAGTAAAGTAAAAAGACAAAGAAAAAAAAATGGGTGGGAGGAAATCACCAAAGTATTTAGAAAATTAAAAAAATAAATAAAAATTAGGGTGAATTCTCTAAATATTTTGCTAAAGCTTAATGTTAAATTTAATTTGATGTGTAGGAATGAAATACGACATCAAGAATGTGGGGAGCACGCCTGCCTTGATCAACTACCAATCTTTCAGCATGACTTCCAATGACGACGACTGATCTTCATTAAAGTTTTCAATTTTATGAAGTACAATAATTATGTTCAGAGTATTTTTCTACTTAATGAAAGTGTTAAAGTGACTTAAGGCTTAACCTGAGAAATTTGGACGAAAAATTCGCTACAACAGATTTTCTTCAAATTAATTTGGTGGACTTACAACAATCGTCAAATTAGCTCTGAATTTTTTCGGAATTTTTTAACCGTTGGTTTAATTATAATTAATTTATTTAAATGAGAATTTTGTATCCTTCCAATGTTAAATTTGTTAATTAGCATTGCAAAAAAACTATACAACAGATTCTTTTACTTTTTTTTTTACTAAAACCTAATTTTTTAGACTATTTTTCTGAATTGTTTTCATATATTTTGAACCGTGGCGATGATCGTTTCCTATATGTGATGAGAAATGTGGCAACGTTCTCAAGGGCTGATGTCACCACCCCCTCCTAAAAAATTATTCGCATTCCAATGCAAACAGTGTTGCCACTATAGCCACGCCTCTTGACCTTGACAGACAAATTCTCAGGTTATACCTTAAGTGTATGTAAAACTGATGTGGAACTATGTATTTTTTTCAATGTAACAGAGAAATTAGAGATAATAAAGCTAGAGTAATTTTAGTGATTTTAAACAGTTTTTTATTTAAAGCTTACGTGAAACTGAGTTTTGTTTTTAAATATAACAATAGGAGAATTATAGCACAAAATATGAAGTTTAGGATGTACTCTACTGTCGGAATGTCAAAATTGACTTTTTGCCTTTTAATAACAAATCTATGGAGAGGGAATTTCTTCAGAGAGAGCCCTTGTTCATCAAACTATTTAAAATGTTCTCTTCTACATCCCCTATCAGTAGGTAAAATATCAGGTATACAAAAATGAGCTAGTTTTCGAGTTATTAATTTTTAAAGTTCTCTAATTTAACATGGAGAAATGGAACTTCCATGTTAAATTAGTCAACTTTAAAAATTAATAACTCGAAAGCTAGCTCGTTTTTGTACACCTGATATTTTACCTACTGATAGGGGATGTAGAGGAGAACATTTTAAATTTTTTTCATAATTTTTATGAATGGGATTTTTTTAGCATTGGGCCAGCTGATCCGTGTTATCTCTACCTTAACACAGATTTCTGAGATATATGTTGTTAACTGTTAAACTTTGCGAGCACTTAGAATTAATGACACCATTTTTAATTATTTCCCGATGGTAAACTTAAAATATTTTTGCACCTGAAGATAAAGTTAAATATTAACCTGATAAATTAAAAAAAAATTTTTTTTTTTTTTTTTTATGTATATTATTTTGTATTTTTCTCTTTTACTACTTCTCTTGTCAGCACCCAAGCTTATAGTACGTGTGTTAAAAGAAATCTAAATTATAACTGCTAATTTAATGTAAAATTAATTCTTATTTATGTGTGTTGTATCTTACTAATATTTTGCTTATCTTACTATTCCAGGTATTAAGGGTAAGGTAACGCCACCAATGTTAAAAAAAATCCCTCTTACAAAAATTCTGAAAAAAAATTAAAATGTTCTCCTCTACACCCCCTATCAGTAGCTAAAATATCAGGTATACAAATACGATCTAGTTTTTTAGTTATAAATTTTTAAAGTTCTCTAATTTAACATGGAGAAATGAAACTCCCATGTTAAATTGGTCAACTTTAAAAATTCATAACTCAAAAACTAGATCGTATTTGTATACCTGATATTTTAGCTACTGATAGGGGGTGTAGAGGAGAACATTTTAAATTTTTTTCAGAATTTTTGTGAGAGGGATTTTTTTTAACATTGGTGGCGTTACCTTACCCTTAAACAAAAAACTTTTTTTTTTCCTTTTCTCGAGCTTTAGCTCATTGAGGTGTAAACAAAACTCCTGTAATCTACAAAATGTATTATGTATATCTATAATGAATAATATATATATATATACATATATATATATATATATATATATATATATATATATATATATATATATATATATATATATATATAAAATATGTACATGGATCAATTTATTGAATTGTTTTAATTTTGAGTGTTTTTTAGATGCTGATTTGACAAAATTTTAACTTCACCTCATTACCAAAATTATGCTTTAAATTTATATTCTATATATATCTCAGAAACTTTATCCTGTTTTTTTTTTCTCATTAATTATCTTATGTTTTTTATGAATGTGCTCTTAATTAATACTTTTTATGTTTAAAAACCCACATGTATTCAAATATAAAATAAATAACTACATTATTACTCTTTTTGCTTTTAATTGCAAAGTGTTGTAGAACAAAAATCAAAGACTCATTATTAGGAAATTAAAACAATAGTTCATTTTATATATTTTTATATTAAAATTAACTGCACAGATATATAGTTTTGACAATATGAAATCAATTGCACTTAAAAAACAATATTTATTATTATTTTTAGTAACAGGATGAATACAAATTAAAAAAAAGAAGACTGCCATTATAGGACAAAATGTTACATGAAATTTTTTATTTTAATTAATTTTTTGGCACCTAATTAGCAGCACCCAAAATATCCTACATTTTACTACATTCATTATAATTATCTGTCTTTTTAATATTGAATGTAATACAACTATCAACATTATATGTTTAAAAAAAGTTCATACTGTAATTAATATCATTATCTCTGTATTCTGTGAGTAACAAAAATAAGAAAATACCTATTACTGATTAATTAAAAAAAACATTATCACCTTCTATAAAAATTAAATAAATAAGTCTTTGTTGATTAAAGAAAAAGATCCAAACAATTTTGTGCATAATATAATATATCTAGTAAAAACAAACAATAGTTAACTCGATACAAGTAAATTATAATAAATAAAACTTCTTTCTTTTTTTACAATCAGTTATAGGTTTTTAGTATTTATAGTAAAAGATCACAATCAAGTTTAGTGCTGTGAGATTTAGTGGTGGTAATATTATAATATTTCTACGGTGGATATCTTGTAAGTTAAAATTTGTGAAAAATTCACCATAAAAGTATCAGTCATGGAAAAAACATACAAAGAGTGCAAACACATAGAGGGGTAACTTTCCACATAATTTTTCCAATAGATGGGAGAAAAGAGAAGTCCTTGTTCAGGACTGTGGATTGGCATGCAATTTCAATAGTTCTTTGCCACCAGAGGCTTCACTACAGAGTGAAGTACATACGAGAGTTCCCATTCTCGTCTGAATTCACGGTCCAATTGAGGGGACCCAAATGACGACCCGAGGCCCACAATTTTACTGCCACATATATCAAATGTGTGATGTAGTATTTATTAAAAAAATGTTACCTCTTTTTAATCCTGGACTTATACAAAAAATTAATTTAATTTCACAATAAAAATTTAAATAGACTATAAAATTTAAAACCAAATATTTAACCGAGTCTTATTTTCAAATATAAAATTTCAAATTATATTTCCAAAGTTAATAGCTAATTTTTTTTTTTTTTTTTTTCAGGGACGCATACCCTTGATACTATGATTAAATTTTATTTAATTTTTAACATTTTTAAGATATATTTTTTTTTTCGTGGAGTTTAAATGGTTAAAAACAAGACGAACATATTTTAATAATCTTGATAAGGTTACATCACGGTACAGAATTCTCTCGCCAGATTGTGGGAGGGTCAGAGTGGCAGGAGATCCACCAGATTGGTGCGTGGCTGGGTCAGGGAATCTGGGAAGAAGGCGGACAGCTCATCAAACAGCTGAGAGCGTCCCTGGTACGTCCCGACGTCTCCCGTCTCCACCTCGGCACTGGCGTCGCTGTGGTCACGAAAGAGCTCCGCAGCAAGCAGCTGGAACTGTCAGTACAAAATCTGATTGAAATTTGTTTATTGTATATTTGGATAAAGGACTTATAATTTTGACCTTTAACATGTTGCTGTAAAACGCTCTATAATTGTCATGGTCATTAAAATATTTAACAATATCAAGCATTTTACAGTTTTGGAGAATGATTTGAAGGTTGTTGGAGGATTGAAGAAAAAATTAACAATGCTGAGGTCCTCCATTTCTCTCAAACTTGCAGATGGACAGTGCAAGAGATTGTTCTTTCACCTCTCACAATTTCAACAAAACTGAATACAACTTTAAACCTTATTTTATTTGTACTTAAGGCATCAAATTCCATAAAAAATTAAATGTACAAAATGAGTTTTACCCCTGCTGTTCGTTTGCCTATGAAAGTAAAATTAAACGCTTTTTGTGTGGCTGGGTTCTCTTTTTCTTTCATAAAATTGAAAAAAATCTTCAAATATTTTGGAGCTGCAGCGTTAGTCACAGGCAAAGTTTGTGTCTTAAAATGTAAATGATTTAAAATCCACAATATTTTGTTTTCATTGAAATTAATGTGCCGTAGAAGTGTGAAAAAATTCAATAATGATTGTAAACACTACAAAAAGCCACAGAAAATATAAATAAAACAACAATACAACTGCAGTGTCACTGTTTACCTCTCTTGTCTGCTCAGGGTCCGAGTGGTCAATGATCTCGGAGAGTGACGTCTGGAGGTAAGTGAGGGCGTCAAGACTGTTCTGTGCGGCCAGCTCCTTGAACCTGCAACGTACATTCATAAGATATGTGCAAGACTGTTCTGTGCGGCCAGCTCCTTGAACCTGCAACGTACATTCATAAGATATGTGCAAGCAAAATAGAATCTAGCTCTAAAAACCTCTCCAAAGAATTTTGTTGGAACGTATAATACAGTAAATCCAAATGGTCTTTGAGATCAGGTTTTCAGTTGCATCAATTATTTTAACAATGCAACGTTGCTTACAGATAATTACAAAAGAATTTAATAGGAATTATGAACTTTAAATACTATGTACAGTAGAGTAATTAATAATTTGGTTGAATGAACATTTTTGTGAAAGAACGGTTTGGTAATATTTTTCATTTGCCCTAGGGCTATCTTCTTAATTTTTTTTTACAATATGTTATATTGTTGTATGTTACCCATGAAAAAGATAATAAAATTGCATCAACTGAATGTCAGTGACCTGTGTCTGCGGATCATGAGGCGACATCGCTGCAGCAGCTGCGGCTGGGACGGACGGCAGAGTCGCAGCTGCCAGAAGTCGTCCAGTCGAAGTTTCGGGGGCCTTGGCTTCCCAGGGTTACCACCAAACAAGTAGTGGATCTGGGGGTCAAAATAAACCTCAGTAAAATGTTTTTGTGTCAAGTATTGAGTTCTTTAAATAATATATCACAACCTTAATTGGTTTATTTTCCTTAAAAATTTAATCTCCTCTTTCCTGTTCTTTAAATAATATATCACAACCTTAATGGTTTATTTTCCTTAAAAATTGAATCTCTTTATTGAAAAATCTTTGCTTTCAATAAAGATTACGTTTTTGTTTTTTTGTCAATAAACAAGTTTGTTGTGTTTCAATCAATATTTCTAAAAACTTCTTTGTATATTATAATCTTCTTTAATTAAAATTAAAAGCATTAAATAACAAAACAAATGCATTTTGTGGAAATGTAATTCATGAAAAAAAAAAAAAAAAAACACAAAACACAAAAGGAATAAAAAACTAAGTTTTTTCAACCTCAAATTGACAGTAATAATTAGATTATTAGGAGATTGTTTAGTGTTATTTAATTTGTCATCTCATTTCATTATTGCACTGTATGTACACAGGTATCAACATCTCTCAACATACATCATACTATATAATATCTCTCAAAGCCGAGTAGAGTTCTTTTTTTTTTTCTTTCAAACGTTGATACTCATCATATGCAGTACATACATTGCAATAATCAGATGGCAAAATAGCAATATAATACAATTTCCTAATAATTTAATTTCAAGCCATCTCGTCACAAGAAGAAATACAAGAAATCCTAACTTAAGAATAATGTAAACTTTCCATTTTCTCTAGAAACCAAAAAAAAACTTGAATTCACAAATTCACCAAAATCGAAAGTATTAACAATGAAAGGCTTATTTATATAGTTTGCTGGGACCAACATTTCACTTCACAAAATTGAAGAATTCATAAATTCGCTTCACAAAATTGAAAGTCCACTGCAATTTAGTTTGCCACTCACCTTACTGGCAGGGTCGTACACAAGCTGGTGGGCGAAGCGAGGGCAGGGTTCGATGAACTGCATCTTGTTCCAGTACTGCTCTCCGGTGTTCTCATTGCGATACACGCACGACCTACCAGCCAACCAGAAGTCAGACTCCATCGTGTGTTTGGAAGGCATGTAATTTTGTTTGATGTGAACTTACCAGTAATTCTGTTTAATGTAGTAAACCCAAAACGAATTCTGTACGTTGTCATCACGCTTTTCTTTGTCTTTACTGAGGCCCTGAAATATTAATTTTATGTTATACAAAGTTATAAATTTGTTTGTTGAGTACATAAAAATATTGCAGTTTATAAAAAAAAAAAAAAAAAAAAAATGTTTTTTATAAAATGAAAGTATTGATTACCATTATAATTGAACAATGTTTGTAGTGTTACAAAAAGTCATTAATTAGCCAACTCTTTTCATTTCCTTTTTGTTTAGTACAAATTCCATTGCTTTTCATTATAATTATTTTGTTGCATTTTTACATTTTGGAGTAAATAAAACATTTTTGTGTGACAAGCTCGGCCAATATTATCAATCCTTTCTTTGAAAAATACATTTCCTAATTTCTTTTTGGTATCTAAATACTTGAACTAATAAAATGTATAATTCTATGAATTTACTATGATTAAATTTGTTATATTTTTCTGAAGAAATTAGCCATTATTATTTGTCTGTTTCCTTATAAATAAATGATGCACACAACTCACGGAAAGTACGTAGATCTCGTTGAGATTTGGGTCTATGGTGGCGCGCTGGGTGTAGCCGGTGGCGGGGACGTTGGGGGACGAGTCTCGCCCCTTGCCAACCACCCCACTCGCCCCTCCATCCCAGATCACCCTCACTTGGTGAGAGTCCACGTTGAACGCAAAGAAGTCGTTGAGATATTCTCGACTTCGCTGCCCAGCAAACACAAACAGCTCTCGCAGGCCCTGCAAATTTAATTTATCACAAAATATTGTACAAAAATATCATGCCAAAATGAATGGACAACAATTGCTGAATGTTTATTGTTTACTTTTCGGGTACTGTAAAGCTAAATTAATTTTGGTACATGATAAATATTTGCATCTCAAGTAATGGAGGCTTCAAGTCAGCTGATTTTGTGGTGTCCACACCGTCCTATCAAAACTTATGATGGTAAAAACAAACAAACTCAAAATTGCTTTTTTAGCATAAAAGAATTTTTTTTAGAGGAAAATAAGCTTGATTCATTTTCAGAAGACCCCTAAATGGGGGGTAGGAGATGGTTTCAAATTAATAGTTTTAATTATAGTTACTGAGAAAAAATTCAAACTTTCTAACATGGAGGCTTATGGAGAAATTTTCCCGAACACTTGAAGCCTCTATTTGCAAGTCAAACTGTACCACTGGCATAATTTCAAGAAGTCTTGAAAGATTATATGATTAAATTTTCTTCTTAATAACAGTAAAAGGGGGAGAGGTAAACACTTTGTGACTGTAACCACTTTCTTTCAGCTCTTTTTATTCAACAAAAAAAAAAAAACAGTAAATTATTGGACAGATGGACAACATCTAGTGGAAGGCTTGGCTATAATTTCGGCATCACCCCTAAAAAAAATGCCCTCTAAAAGATTGAAGAGTTTAGTTCCAAAATCCTAAAGAAAAGTTTGATTCTTTATCATTTTATTCTTTATGGCGTGCTTATATTATTGTACAATCGAGGAGCAAAAAAATGATTATGAACCACTTGTGTCATTATTGTTAGTTCTTTTCTTTTATCTAACGTCATTATTTATTTTTATCTATATTATAGTATCATGTAATTTGTTAAAATTTTGAAAAATAATATATTTTATTTATTCGCTATAATATAATACATAATGTTTGTATTGCAAGGTTATACGTTCTTAGGGAAAAAAATATCATTTTAATAAAAATTAAAATTGAAAAACTAATTCCTGAGTAATTAAATTAGCAATATGTGAAGCTAAATATGTGCTTCAATATACTTTCTTTCTTTATTTTTAATTTGTACTAAAACTCCCGATACGACGTTGCCATCAAGTCTGAGAGGACCTTTGAAAAAGCTGCCGTGGTTTGTTGTGATTGGTTCATTTTTTTCTTTTGTAAAAGAGAAAGCTGCCGAAAACTGTTCTAGTTTCAAAAACAGCTCGCCACTCACCGGGTGGAAGAGCATGGAGTGCCCCACTCTGGAGCGCACGACTGGGGAGGAGATTCCGGCAGCTGCCAGCGAGGCGGGCACGGCGGAGTCGTCACACAGCTTGCTCCACGTGCTCGTGGGGACGTGGAAGGCGTAGAGACCCGAGAAGACCGTGTCGTTGTTTGTCACGTTGCTGCTCATTCCTCCCGTGGTGCCGTAACTTCCCACCAGCAAACCACAGCCCGGACGAGGGTCCTCAGTCACCCTGCAGTCAGTGATGGCAACAGGAGTGTAGTAAACAGAAGGTAGTGTGTTTAGTACGTATGGTTAAGTCAGTGATGGCAACAGGAGTGTAGTAAACAGAAGGTAGTGTGTTTAGTACGTATGGTTGTAAATGTGTTTGCAATTGAAGCATTAAACTGGATAAAACATCTTTACAGTTTTTTTCCCATTATTATGACTTTTTTAAAAAAATTTGGTTGTTATCTCTCTAAAATATGTGATTTTATGGGGTTTGTCTTTTTTTTTTTTTAATTCCATAATAAATATCGGATAGTTGATTTATCATAAATAATAATTAATGTTTTTTAACAGAAATCAAGTAATAGAATTCAAAATACAATACGGTTGTAATAACAAAAAAATTTAAAAATTATTAACTTTCCTCTTATACAGTTTGATACACCTGCTGGAGATTATGCTTAATTCCTCAATGTTTTTGTTTCTTGGCCAATATTTTGGTGAACGTATAAAGTAGCAAAAACTTCCTGACTTTCTCTAAAGCTTGAAAGACTAGTATGCTTTTACAATAAACTAACAAATTATCAACCTCAAATCCCTCCTGCGAGTTTGTTACCCCGAGGTTGGAGTGAGAACTCTGCCCCCGAAGACGTAGATGTTGCTCCGCTCGAGGTCCATGCACATCTGGTGGTCGAAGATGAGCTGCGGACCTCCCACGGCGGCCGTGTCCTCGGTGATGAGTGTCCAGCGGCCGGTCTCGATGTCATACACGTAGAAGTCGCTCTGAGTTAGTCAGCAGGGGAGTTGAAAAATAAAAATCAAGCATTCTTACTGGCCATCTTTTTCTATAAGTACAGTAATCTCTTTATAATTTGTGTTTTTATGAGTTTTGTCTGTCCTACACTTTAATTAAGATAATTATTTTTAAAACAGATCAGATATTTTTTTGCAGGGACCGGATGCACGCGTTTCTTTCGAGCATCCGGGATGCGCATCCGGATGCAAATTAATTTTTCGTGCATCCATGGATGCGCATCCAGATGCAAATTTATTTTTCATGCATCTGGGATGCGCATCCGGATGCAAATTTATTTTTCATGCATCTGAGATGCGCATCCGGATGCATTAATTTTTTCCCGTGCATCTGGGATGCACGGATGCGGATGCAAGCCCATTTTTGCGCATCCGTGTGCATCTTGCATCTGCATCCGCATCCGATCTTTGGTTTTTATAATACACTTTGTTTCTTGTAATTTTTAAACGACAAGTGGCAAATAAAGTTAAAAAATATGCCTCGTGTTAAAGATTTATTTAGAGGCAATTAGCAAAAAACCTGATAAAAAAGAGAAAAAAAAGTGTTAAATGGATGCAAATTTATTTTTCGTGCATCCGGATGCATTCATTTTTCCCCGTGCATCTGGGATGCGCATCCGGATGCATTCATTTTTCCCTGTGCATCTGGGATGCACGGATGCGGATGCAAGCCCATTTTTGCGCATCCGTGTGCATCTTGCATCCGCATCCGCATCCGATCCCTGTTTTTTTGTCATTTAAAAAATATAATTTCTAAGTTTTCTACATGGACTTACGAAAGGATTGTAGACTTATTGTATAAAATTTTATTCATACCTTTGAAATCTATGGACAGGTTGTATTATTTTTTGTCACAGAATTCTATAAATATCGACCAACCTTGACATTTTCGGGGCTTCGGTACTGCGTGTCCAGATAACGACCGAGGGTGAATATTTGCCTTCTCTCGGGATCCAGGCACATCTTGTGGCAGGAGCGGGCACTCGGACCTCCCTGTACATAACAAATATTTTCAACAAAGTGTAGGCACTTCAAATCATTTTCTCAACATGCTGAAACCTTTTCTTGAACTCATTGTCTATAAATAACTGACTTTATTTACATTTTTTACTAGCATGAGCTATCAAATTAAGTAACACTGCAGCATTTGTTCTTTATAGAATACATTACAAGTGTTCTTTGACAACTAGAAGAAGTTTAGCCTATCTTTGACTCCTTCTAGATATATTTTTTACAGTTTATTAAAATCTCCCACCTTTCCTCGTGCCATCATATCACCTGTGCCTCTGTGTTGCTTGACAGTCTTTTCCATTTGTTGGTCGGTACGTGGTATTGCCAGAGATCACTGAGGTCCTGGGTTCCGTCCCACCCTCCAAACAGGAAGATGGTCTCTGCCTGAGGGTCCATGCACATCTGATGACCTCCACGCATGCCCGGCCGACCCTCCTCTTCTTCCTGGCTCTGCAGAATCCGGTTCCACGTGGGGGAGTACTCCTGGCCACGAAGGTACTGCTCCAGCAGGCCGTCTGGACACAATCGGACGTAAGAAAAAGACCAAACAAGATTCAAGTTAAAGAAAACTTTCAACGTAATATAATTATTACTATCAATTTTTGTCTGTGCTGATTATTTATCGAGATAAATTTAGTACCAGCAACAAAATTATCAGAAGAAACAGAATAATTCATCTCGAGTTGAAAGTTTTGAGCTTCTTTAATTCCTGGCTGATGTTCATCCTTCATTTTTCTTTAATGGAAACTTCCAAGTATCAAATTGCATTGTGACCTTTAGTATTACAAACAATGCAACAGTTACAATTTCACATCAACATACAACAACTTCAACTGATGTATTTTTAGATAAGTAGAAATAATGAAAACATGCCAAACTATTTTTCCTTTCCCCCTTTTTTATTTATTTATTTATTTTTTTCGTGATTTATGTTATGTCTAGATTGTCTACTTTAGGCTCCAGGAGTAGAATTCTTCTATTCTATAGTATCTATAGACAAGGAAGGAGCTTATAATGGTAGGAAAGGAGTGTTCGCCTAGCAATGGCAATGAGACATAATCAACGTTACAACATGTCAATCGACACAACTCACCCTGCAGGGCCTGGGCCATGAAGTCCTCTGCTGCAGGGTAGTCCGCGCGAAGCACCAGTGCGTCATGCAGGGCGGAGAGTCGTGCGTCCTCCAGCGCCACCCCCGAGCTGTCCTTGAGCGTCTCATAGACCCCCAGGAAGGATGCACCGCGCTGTCGGAAATGCTTCAGGCACAGTCGAATTGCTTCTCTCTCTCGGTACTGAAATTTTGTGTGTGATGAAAATAAATAGAAATCGATAAAGAATGAAAAATTTAGAAATGCAATTTTGCTGACAATATTGTACAAAATAGACAAGAAATGCAAAGAAAATTGTTGACTGTATCCCTTTTGTGGTTTAAAACTTGTAAACACATTAAAAATATAGTAAGTGTAATATTCTTTTAATATAATGGAGTATTGACCTCAATTTTTTTTATTGCAGAAATAGATAGAGGGTGCAAAGTTATGCTACCCTGATTTTTTTTCAGATTTTTTAGAGCCCGGGAAGTATTTTTAAATAATTATTGAAAGTTCTTTTTGTGACGTCACGAGACGCCGCTCCTTCAGAAAAAGATAGGACTTAACGCCGCGTGACGTCACAAAAAGGACTTTCAATCATTTTTTAAAAATACTTCCCGGGCTCTAAAAAATCTGAAAAAAATCAGGGTAGCATAACTTTGCACGCTCTATCCATTTCTGCAATAAAAAAAAATTGAAGGCAATACTTAATTTCCACAGCTAGGGTGTAGTTAAGTTCTCCAAAATCAGTACAAAGCTCTTAGATAAAATAATAAAAGCTTAAATGATAACCTGAAAAATGAAATTATTGCAGAAATGAATAGAGAGCATAAAATTATATTACGCTGATTTTTTCAGATTTTTTAGAGGCCAGGAAGTATTGCTAAAAAGTTTTGCCTAGGTCTGATTTGAACCCACACCTTTTTAGGTCCTATCCTTTTACAGTATTAAGAAGTGCCTATTGACACCTCTTTCTGAACTTTCATTATTTTTTTTTAAAAATAGTTAACTGGGTCTAAAAAATCAGAGTCACTAAACTTTGCACCAGTTGCCCATTGTTGGGGGAGGAAAAAAAGTTTTTCAAGGTGAACATAAATTTGTACCATTAAATTTAATATCTCAGTAAATAATTTTGAAGATATTGAGGGTTAAAATTTGCAAATAAGACTTCATGGTAAGAACCAATTGCAATAACTTGTCTTTGAAACTACTAGTTAGTTGAAATTTCATCTATTGTTGTTTCACTTCTCACCTCCTGGAAGAACCTCGCGTTTGGTCTGACGACGGAAGTGACGTCAGTGCCATGCAGCTCCACGAACCACACGCTGAAGTTGAAGCTGGGGCCCCACGACTGCAGCGGCACGATCTTGAGGTAGCGGCACGGCATGCGGTGCCCCTCCACCTCGTGGCTCAGAGAGAAAGTCTCGGACACGCTGTCGTTCTTGAGACCCCTGTACCGTCACATTCGTTAGTGTCATAGTAGGAACATAGTTCTACATATCAAACAGTCTTACAAATATAACTAATCACAATTTTAAAGAAAATTTTAATTAATAAAGAGTATTATTCAGTAAAATAATTCTGTAATAGAAAATCCTGTATTAAGTTTGTTTATTTGAGAGCTATTTTAATTGTTAATTGATAAATAATTTTACCATGTACGTTGTTTTTGTTTCGTCCTTGTACTGTATATTAAATTTAGTTATATAATAAGATTTTGATCAACGTTTGTACAAGCCAAATGATTTAAAATAAATAAAATAAATAAAATAAAAATTCAATGTAGAATTCAAGTCATGTGCATTTAGCCCCTGCCTGATTTGTAACAGTTTTCAGAGAAACATTTGAGCACTCACAAAAATGACCACCATCTTTTATGTACTTGGACTGTGAGACAAGCAGGGGCAAAGTTTGTTATTCTGTACGACTAAATTTTTTTATAAATATTATAAAAAAGCAGTCAAAGCTCCATCAAAACCTTTTAAACTGACAATATTTTCAAGCAGCATTACAATTTACAGCATATTTTACAAAGCAAAAAAAAAAAAAAAAAAAAAAAAAAAAAAAAAAAATAAGAGTATAATAATAAGTTTTCAATACTGTATACATATTAATTTTATAAATATAATACCAGTAATATTAATATACCTTAATTATACATAATTTATTAACCACATCTTCCTTTTTTAATTCAAATTAAACTTGATATTGTGGTACTTATCTTTAGAACAATTTAAATTCATCTCACAAAATTACTCATGGCGTACAATATTTCAATTTTTTAAATTTTTAAAAATATTTACATAGTTTTATCTGATTTTAACATTGAATGCTATTTTTATACAGAGGACTTCCTTGAAATGACAACAACAAATTCAAGGCTACAAAAACATCTCACCCCTCGAGCAGTTCCACCATGTGAGACTCCATGAGGCCGCCAAACACCTTGAACTTTTTCAGGTTGCACACGTGGGTCTTCTCGTACTTGCCAAACGTTATCGACTCCACGATGGCACACCGCTGGAGTTTGAGAATGAGATACTGAAACAGTTAACACTTCTTTATAAAAAGAACAGAAAATTAATGTAAAACAAGTGAAATTTTCAGATTATTTTTGCATAATTATAGACAAAAAAAATAGTGGAAAAAACACAATTAATATATTTCTTGATGATAGTTTTTACAGAGGAACAATTTAGTTAGTGCAAGTGAATTTAACGTCAATATCTCCTGGTTTGGAGATACAAGTATTATTTATATTATTTACAATAGCTCTGTTCATCAACCATGCTCAGTGTACACCTTGCCCCCCTCCCCCCCCTTTCTTACTTCAGCTCAGAGCGTGGGGTAGGGAGTGCAAATGACGTCACGATTTTTGTTCGTAAACTTATTGCTCAGACTATACACCGAGCAGGGTTTACGAACAGACCTATAATTAAATGTATGATATGTGTTAGCTTAGATTTTATGAAGAAGTTTCAGTACGAACTGAATGCCATGATTATATTATAGGAGGAAATGGTCTCATGGAGTTTTTAATCTTTATTCCTATCTCAAATTATCCAAAAAGATTAAAAAACAGTCCCACATCTTGTGCCATAATATGCACTGAACTTTATATCGGTAAAACTCTGCAAAATTTTATCAACAATGTCAGTGAGTCAGTGTCAGAGCGTCAGTGTATCCGTGTATGTATGATCGACCCTCAATCAACTTTTTTGTACAGTACATATTCTGTAAAAGAAATAATTTGGTCTCTTATTTGGGGTGGCAATGGGCTCGTGGCTCTCAAAACTGCACTCGATGCACATTAATAGCACGAGAGATAGCAATTAATTAACACGGTGATTATATTATGATCGATCCTTTAATTAATTACCTGAGGAGGGTTGTTTGTGTCAGATGACCATCGCGACGTTTGGTCTCCAGGTTTGTTTTCTTGGATATTCCTGCAAAAACAGAAACATGTCCTTCAATGATTTACTTCATCGTATGCAAAACGAAAATTTAAGCTTTACAAATCATGTTTTTTAGGCCTCAGTACTTGGATTGTCAATCTATAATGAACTGCCACAGCTCTAGGGCAGTGGGGCACCGAATAGTAGTCGAATTATCATTGATACCGTGACATCTAGCAACTTTTAATAATGGTTAACCTTACAAGCAGTTAGTACTTACTCGGGAACATAAGATGATAAAAAACTAGAGCAATTGTGAACAGTATACTCAAGGGTTTTGACAACACCTTCTTCTAGACCCGCCATAGCAAATACTGAGAAAAATAACTCACAAATTTTGATTGAGAAATTAAAACATAGATGTCAGTAGCGTACAGATACGCGGCGGAAAAAAAAAAAATCTCGAATGTGCGGGAAATTTTTGAGTCACTGCAAATCGCTGAAATCGCGAATTTTATGGAGAAATTAATCATATCAGGGAGTAATCGATTAAAAAAAGTGTATAATAAATTTATATACTTTTCAAATGAATTGAGAAAAATTATTTAAAGTTAAAAATTTATTCAGTGTCGTCTGTTTTTTTAACTGATTCATCATGTACATAAATTTGATTTGATTTGTTTATTGGATCCAATTAATACAGAAAATCCTTTTACTTCATTTATTTATTTATTAACATTAAATATCAGTTGATACATTTTTACTGTGGATACATTGATAGATACATAATATTATAATAGCTAAATAAAAAAAATGTAAAAAAATATTTGACAGGGCGGGCCTGCGCACTCATCTGCACCAAATGCATGTGGAGGAATAAGAATTACTTTTTAACATGCACAAACATTGAACGAGTATATGCTTATTAATTTACTAAATTGTTTCCTTATTTGAAGTTATTTGCTTAATATTTTCCGATGGTAAACTGAAAACATTTTTAGTTCATCATAAAAAAATTAAAGAAAAATAATTAATGAACTGCATATGCAGTTCATATAATTAATGCATATAATTAATGAACTGCATAGTTCATTAATTATTTTGCATATGCATATACGTGTTAGTTAATAATTAAAACTGCTTCATGCTCAATGCATGTAAAAAAGAAAACAATTTTGTTGTAGATTCATTTTGAGAGAATAACTCATCTTTTCGTGTGAAAAAGGTACTGATTTTACTAGAAGTCACAGCAATTCCCATTTAAAAATAAAATGCTTATAATTTATAAATAATCTTAAATGCTAAATAAATAATATATATTATATGTACCATCATATATTTTTCCAACCATGCATGAAATGACATAATTAATTATATTCAACCTTAAAAAATATGAATTTATGAAATTAAACTATATTTCTTATGTATATATAATTATAAAATATAATACTTCATGTGCATTGCTGGTTCTATTTATTAATTTTAGCTTCATTAATTCACACAAGTTAAAGTGCAAAAATTAATAAAATAAAAATGGATTAAGTGTTCAGTACGTATTTAAGAAATATATAGAATTAAATTTAACTAAAAACTATAATTTTAAAAAGTTATGTTTTTTAAAATTTATTTGATGATTGCTGATGATTGTATAAAACTTGAAAAATATAAATGAACTATTAAACTATATTTTTATGCAATTAATGATATATTTATTAGCTTCACACAAGAAAAAGTACAAAATAAATTAATAAAATTGGAACTATTCTTCTGTATTAATTATTTAAGAAATTGAATTCAATTTAACTAATTAATTATAATTTTAAAGAATTTGTTTTATAAAATTTATTTCAAGATTGTTGGTTTAGTTAATTATTTCCTATTACACACACTTAATTACTTCAAATATACATAATAAGGGGCATTCACAAAGTCTTAAGGCCACATTTAAGGCTCGATATTTTAAAGCTTGATTTTAGACCTGTTTTTTAGACCCAAAATTTCTGGTCTTAAATTTTCGAGCCTTAAATGTGGCCTTAAGACTTTGTGAATGCCCCCTAATATAATTTCTACCAACATTAATTACATTAAAATTAGCAAAGCACTTTGAAATTAATACTTGCAAATTCTAGAATACACGTTACTTTTCCTTAGATATTAAGGGCTTTGGGTGTAGCACCGGTAGTTGGCAACACTGACGTATCTTCACCATTTTAATTTTTTATCCTTGCTCCTCAGAGTAATTTTTATGCTAGAGCTAAGCTGATTGCTGTAGTATCAAGATAATTAGTAGCCCAAGTGCACAATTTGGCTAAATAAAGCCTGATTTAAAGAAAATCATTTTTTAGTAATTTTTAAAATTTACATGCATTTTTCTAAAATATAAAAAAAATACTTTTCTTTAAATCAGGCTTTATTTAGCCAAATTGTGCACTTGGGCTACTAATTATCTTGATACTACAGCAATCAGCTTAGCTCTAGCATAAAAATTACTCTGAGGAGCAATGATCAAAAATTAACATGGTGAAGATACGTCAGTGTTGCCAACTACCGGTGCTACACCCAATGCCCTTAATTGTACTACAGCATGTTATAAGGTTCAAATATTGTCTTTAAATGCTTTCATTCATTATCATTGTTTATTTACATTTCAAAGTAGATAGACCTTAGGCCAAAAAAAAAAAAAAAAAGGTAAAAAAAAAAAATAAAAGTTATTAATTTATTTTTGCAACCATGTATATGTGGATGTCCTAAGAAAATAATATTAATACAAAAATAGTTTAATGCTCAGTGGCGAAGCCACAAAAAAAATTATCAGAAGAGTTTTTTTAACTTTAGAGGCAAGGGTTGGGAACCAGCTGTATTTTTACATTTAATTTTTCTGATCAGATTTTAACTGACCAAGTAAATGATCTCACTGGCAGTAATTCAGTTCTTAGTAAACCACTGACTTTGTAAAGTCCTAATTCAAATTAGTGGACAGATAAATTAATGGACACCTGCATGATTTTTTTATTACATGTTTGAAAATTTGTTGTTAGATTCTTTTGAACTCAATTTGGAACACTATATTTAAATTGAGCTGCAACACTCTGTTGTCAAATTCATGTATTTCCCCATAATAATATGCTTCCATGTTAATATACTCGTATATTTGAATGTCTATGAAATCACAGAATTTTGCTACTTAATTCACAGATGCTATAAGATGGTAAAAAAAACTGCAATAATTGTCAATACAAAACTCAGTGTCCTCTATCAATATATGCAATAGAACATGGCAGGTCGTTCATTTCTCTGCTCACTCTAATAGCTCACGACAAAAGTTCACTTGTTCCTCGACTTCTTGGGGGCGTCATTTTTGCTGACCACAAGTGTGCATAGCTGCCTCCAGCACTCCACCATGTGCTCCGACATTTCTGTGCAGTTGACAACGTTGCTGAGCAGCTCGCGATGCTCCGTACGAAGCCACTGACCTAATTCAACGAAAAATTAATAAAGGTGCTCGATTATAAAGAATAAAGATGACTTACCACTAGACTTATTGTTCATACTGAAGCCGTAAGCAAATTTGTTTTTTTGAACACGAAAAGCAATAATCCATTTGAACTGTAAAAAAGAAAATAAAAACAAAATCAATTACACTGTTGGTGCATTTTAATTTCTTAATTGCAATTGATATTTTCTTGTGAAAATGGAGATTTTTAGCACAATCTTAATCAATATAAGATACAGAAGTTCATCTGATATTGAATTTCACAGACAAAAATTATTACAGTAATAAAAAGGTTAATGCAAATATTAAACGTTGCCAGCAATTTTCGAATAAATGAAGTCCAACAGAAAGGAAAATGATACAAAATTTTAATAATAAATTAGAGTTAAAATAATTTATAAATGAATATAATTTAGAATTAAAATTTAATAAAAATATACAGTAGTTTGTAAGAATTGCAAAACACTAAACTAACTTACATTAAAGAAAATAACAAAGAAAAAAAAAATAAAATTACAGTATCTCTTAAAAAAATGAATAAGTTGCATTATTTACAATGTAGTGTACAAACAATGTGATAGTTAATTCTTTCAAGCCTCTGAAAATTGCCGGATATATAAAAAAAATTGTAGTTTCAGCTTCCAGTTACTAAGGTATATCCTACAAAGCTGAAACCACAGTAGAAACTGCATCATTTCTAGGACTAGTCTTGAGAGAATGCAGTCTCGGAATAAACTGCATCATTTCTAGGACTAGTCTTGAGAGAATGCAGTCTCGGAATAAACTGCGTCATTTCTAGGACTAGTCTTGAGAGAATGCAGTCTCGGAATAAACTGCATCATTTCTAGGACTAGTCTTGAGAGAATGCAGTCTCGGAATAAACTGCATCATTTCTAGGACTAGTCTTGAGAGAATGCAGTCTCGGAATAAACTGCATCATTTCTAGGACTAGTCTTGAGAGAATGCAGTCTCGGAATAAACTGCGTCATTTCTAGGAATAGTCTTGAGACAATGCAGTCTCGGAATAAACTGCATCATTTCTAGGACTAGTCTTGAGAGAATGCAGTCTCGGAATAAACTGCATCATTAGTCTCGGAATAAACTGCATCATTTCCAGGACTAGTCTTGAGAGAATGCAGTCTCGGAATAAACTGCATCATTTCTAGGACTAGTCTTGAGAGAATGCAGTCTCGGAATAAACTGCATCATTTCTAGGACTAGTCTTGAGAGGATGCAGTCTCGGAATAAACTGCATCATTTCTAGGACTAGTCTTGAGAGAATGCAGTCTCGGAATAAACTGCGTCATTTCTAGGACTAGTCTTGAGAGGATGCAGTCTCGGATGTTTTCTCACCTCCAGTAGTTTTTCGTCCAAGTTGGGGTCCACCAAGTGGAGAGTTATTTCCCCGTTCTCAGGATGATGTGTGCAGAGAAGCACTTCCGAGCCGAAATCTTTCTCAATCTGCTGCAGCAACAGGGGCCTGGCATGCTCCAACTCAGAGTAGCTTGCAAGGCCTTGGATCAGCATGGGGATGTTGTTGGAGGCAATGCAAGAATCAACAAGTGGTTTCACGTCAACAGACTGCTTGGAATCATTCAACTTTACGTCAACGAGCTTCACAGTTGTAGAATCCTGCGGAACGAAAATAATTGAAGTTGTGTAGAAATAATAATATATTATTGAAAATCGGAATGCAAAGCGAATTGTTTCAATTAGAGTACATTAATTTTTGATATTCATTGATCTTATGCAGATTGCTATAAAATTATAAATAAGGCTGTTAGTAAAACTTTTTTTTGAAGTTGTTACAATAGAAACTTTTCTTGGTAGCTATAATTATATTGAGGTATTATTGAAATACACACAGTACCAATTTTATGAGTAAATGTATGCATATTTAAAAATATGTAGTAGATTAAATGTGATTTGCACTAAATTCTGCTAAATTGCAACACTTACTAGATTTTGGCAATCAAATTTTAAGCGGAACTGAAGTTTTGTGTCCAAGAAAGAACACTTGGCGACGTATCGCAGCATGTCATCCTTGTCTGTCTCAGTCAAAGTGTCGCACTGGACACACAGAACCTCTTCTGTCGCATTTATCAGCTCCTCAAGTTCCTTCAACTTACTTGTTGACGTGGCAACCATGTACAACATCGGATCTCTGAAATCATACATAAAAATTGATTAGAGAAGTTGGCTATTATTCAGAACCGTCATGCAATAAGAGGTAACTTACTTTGAATTTTTCATTAAAAATTCCTCTAGTGTCCATTTAATTCTTGTTGAACCATCTTGTAATAATTTAAAGTCATTATCAGTCGAACGTTGGCGTAATTTGCTGGCATCTGACTTTTCTTTTTTGATTAATTTGAGTAATTTATCTTTTTCATCTTTCAAAGTTTCAATTTCTGCCATCTTTATATCACCTGAAATAAGAATAATTTGAGCATTGATTAAAATGAAACAATAATTAATAAAAGATAGTAAAAATATTACAGTGCACAGCCCAGTTTTGGATTTCAGCCCTGTTTTGGTTCCGACCTGCTTTTAGGCTCCTTATATTATAGACAAAAAAAAAGTAAAAAAAGAAAATTGTAACTGATTAACCAAACCCTCCCTTCCATGAAAATAACAACTGTAAATACTGTAATACCTTGGTAATCTTTTACTGGTTCAAAAAAAAAAAATAATAAAAAAAGAATAAAAACAGGGTTTTTAACAAATAATTCGTTATTATTTTTTCTTAATTAACTGGTATTTAAAAAAAATATCACGGTATTGCAGTTGTTATTTTTATGAAAAGGTTGATCTGGTTAATGGGTTACAATTTTATTTTTTTACTTTTTTTGGCTATAAGGAGTCCAAAAGCAGGCCTGGGCCAAGGTCCCTCTACATAAGATTGGACGCTTAGGTTCACATTTTCGTCCAGTTTGCGCAGAACCAATCAGAGAGAACTGTCACGCTCGAGCCTATTTCGTGGCAGTCAGTGATTGGTCGTGACGTCACAGGCTCCAACAAAACCTGCGCCAAGATGGCGGAGCGTCAAACCTTATGTAGAGTAATCTTGGGCCTGGACCAAAACCGGAACATTTTTTTTTTCATGTCCCTCCACACAAAATTTTTTTTACTCAAAGAGATGCTCTGATATGGAACTGAAATTATGATAAACTCAATTGCAAATTCTATTGAACACGTTAATAATTTTTTCAAAATTTTAAGAACCCTAAATATGGCAAATAAATATTGTTAAAAGTGAAAAATGTCTTAAGGGGGTCCGTTACCGGGCTGCGTGGTGTACATATATTCAGTATGCATATATACTGTACAGTACAGTATACTTATACTACTGTATATTGATTTGAAATTACAACATGCACTAGGCTTACATTGTGTATGTAGGCATCATACTGGATCATACAGTATGCACATGGATAAATATTATTTTCTTCATAAGTACAGTATGCATATTATCATATATATTATGCATGTTCATGGGGATGCATGATCAGCATGATGCATGTACAAAGTATGTACGTACTGTACTTAAAATGACAAAAAATTATTGAATGGTTCATGCAATCCAATCTTTTACTTTTAATGCAACTTAAGCATATACATCATAGTTACATACATAGCACAAATTAGTCAGAAAACTAAGAAAATTACCTCACAGGTTAACTCTGGATTGTTTACTTTCACTTTGCCGCCATTTATAAAGCAGCTGATGGCGCCATCGCCTACTAGAAATTCGATGCCGTAGAACAAGAACAAAATGTTGCACAGTAGCGACCTCACTTATCGTCAAAACTGTAATACGGTCATTTTTAAAACTAATAAGTAGGACATTATTTTACGTCATTTGAGAAAATATGATACAATCATGCTGTTGTATAGAATTTTTCGCGCTCTAAAAGTGGGCGTAGATTTCCCGTTGAGTTTAACCGGTTTCGTTTTACACCTTTGGTAACATTTCTCAAGAAATTGGAAGCTTCTTAATTTAATATGGATAGCAAACAGTTTTTAGATTATTTAAGAAACTTAAAAATTCCTACAGATCCCAACATTAGGCCAGATGCACTGAAAAAAACTCTTCAAAATGAACCTTCACAACGGTTCCTTGCAGGTATCTGCAAAACACTTTCGACTAGCAATGTTCTCACAAGTGAAGAAGTAACCATGTAAGTATTTGATAATTTGCAGCATTTTAATGCCTGTATAAACGTATCCAGGAAGCAATAAAATATTTTCTATTTCAGAGAAGAGGAGCTGAGTAGGATGGGAGTAAAATCAGAAGGGCACTGTGACGCAAAGTCGTCTGCTGTTATTGAAGAATATTGCAAAAACCCTGAAGATTTTGAAGCTTCTATATTTGAACTTGAAGCTTATGTGTCTAACCTACAAGAAAAAAATTCTCAGTTACAAAATACGTACAAAGATCAAAGAAAAAAAGTTAAAAGCAAAGAACAATTTCTGAAACAAACTAGCGTAGGAGATTCTAGTTTGTTTTCTGAAAGTGAAGAGAATATTGTCCTACTTGAAAATGATTTATCAACATTAAAAGAACACTGCCTGGATTTACACACGCTGGTTTGCAAATCTTCCTCAAAACCGTACCTCGTATACCAACTACCATTAAATCCTTACAAGTCTGAAAAAAAGGCATTTGATAACAATATAAAGACCTTCATCATCAAGCAGTTTGAAGAGGTTGGCATATGCAGCATATGATCCTTCGTTATCATAATCTACCGTATTCTTTGTATGTGTTTAGAAATCAGCATTACTGGCGGGACAAAACGAACCTGCCACTTGCTCGCAACACAACCCACGAGAGCTACATCATCTTGTGGCTGGTCCAGAGAAGGAGAAGTATGAGTGGCAATGCCAGGAACTAAACCGTTTGGAGGCTGGGTAAATTGAGCCTTAATTAAATATATATTGATTGCCTTGTGAACTCTTGATATTTCCTCTGCAAACAATCCCTTTTATTCTCCTCAGAAAGGTTAATGAATAATACGATGAACACAATCAAAATACTAAAGTTAATATGATGAATTCAAAATTGAAGCTCATTTCCTGAAATGGACAACCTTCATTTTTTTTTTTTTTTTTTTTTCAGAAATGAATTTTATGGAGAGGTTGCAAAGTTATGATGCTATAATTTTTTCAGATTTTTAGAGCCCGGGAACTTTTTTTTTTAATAAATTATTTAACATTCAGAGAGTGGCGTCAATAGGAGTGACTTCTGATACGTATTATAATTTTTAAAAGGATAGAACCTAAAATGGGCGTGGGTTCAAACCCGACCTTGGCAAAAAAAATTTAGCAATATTTCCTGGCCTCTAAAAAAATCTGTAAAAATAAAAAGTTAAGGGTAATAACTTGATGTCGTCTATTTTTTTCTGCAATAAACATTTTTCATTCAGGTTTTCCTTTTGTGAATTGTAAAACAGTGTTTTCACTTTTTCGTTTTGATTTGCTGGAGAAAATTTTAACTATGTAAAAGAAGCTCCTCTATTTTTAATTGTTTGCTGTTTTCGCCTCAGATTGGGAGCAGCTCTGCGAGAAAAGTGTCTGATAGAAGGGAGGCTTCAAGGACTGCAGGCCGCAATCAAGATAGTGGAGCAGTGGAGTCACTCCAAGCAGGATGCTACTGAACGGTAAGTGCTGTCGAGGGCAGAACAAATAAAAAAACACCCCCAAAGAAAACTCGTTATTTGACAACACTAATCTACATTTTTTATGTTCATTTTATTTGGACATGACATCGTGAAGGCTTTATCTTTAAAGTTTTTATGATGCCTTTTATAATATGAATGCTCTTGTATTTTTATTTTATGTATGTCTCTTACTTTTATTGTTAATAGTATGTAGGTTTAACTTGCTAATGGCTGGCCCTGATGATGGACCACATAACTACACAGGGTAAGCCAGCAGCATTATTACTTTGGCTATCAACAAATAGATCTCCAAGGCATTCGATAATTAATTTCCATTAAGTTATACCTCTGTACTGCTGTTTTGTTAGTAGGAGCTACCACGCAGTCTATGAAGGTGTGGTGAACTTTTACAGACTGACTGCTCTTTTTACTTTTGTTTGTTAGAGCTACCACGCAGTCTATGAAGGTGTGGTGAACTTTTACAGACTGGCTGCTCTTCTTACTTTTGTTTGTAGGAGCTACCACGCCGTCTATGAAGGTGTGGTGAACTTTTACAGACTGGCTGCTCTTCTTACTTCCCCTAAAATCTGCATCTCTATTGAGCCTTCAAGTCAGCTGATGTTCCCACCGTCCTATCTAAACCTATGTAAAAAAAAAAACTCGAAATTATTACTTATTATTACTTTTTTGGCAAAAAATTTTTTAGAGGAAAATAAGTTCTTGATTCATTATCAGAAGACCCCTAAATGGGGGGATAGGAGATGTTTTCAAATCAATAGCTATAATTATAGTTACAGAGAAAAAATCAAATTTTCTAACATGGAGGATGGAGAAAATTTTCCTGCCGGGGAACACTTGAAGCCTTCAAGCTGCAACTCTATCGAGAGTAAAGGTTATGTTCTGCAGGATTGGTGAGGGGGAGATTGCTGGTCTGGAGGCCCGGGTGGAGAGTGCCGCTGCGGACTGTGCCGCCCGCAAGATGGAGCTCATTGTGACGGGCAACTACGTCGTGAAGCAGCGTCGTCAGCGCTACTACCTGGAGCACCTCGACACTCTAGAGTCGCTGCTGCGGCAAAGACTGGCCCTCGACAAGCTGCTCTGTGTCACGATACAGGTGAGCTTATCATGCTCACTTTGAATTTGAGGACATTTTAACCCTGAGGTTGAGTGTGGCGCAGTTCTCGTTAGTCAAGCACATCATTGGGACATCAAACATCGGAGGTCAAGCTAACGAGAGCTGCCTCCAATGAAATATTAAAAAATCAATGATGTTGCCAAATAGTGCACCTTTAGCTATGCCTGTGCCACATGTATTAATTAGCTTGCGGGTCTTATGTTATTAGCTTAGCCAACAATATAATATGCTAAATTTTGCAAGTTTCTTGAATTTTTATGATTTAACTGTTTTGTCGACCAATGAGTCATGTTACATTATTTTTCCACTGTCTTTTCCAACCCAATAAAAGTATTTTTATTATTATTGCAAACTTATATTATTTTCTCTGTGGGTATTGTCTGGTTGTCTTAAAAATGGCAAATTGTTTTACCCTGTTATGTTAATTACCAAGATTGTTTGAATTGTGTCTATTTTATTGTATTTGCTTTGTGATTTATATTTTTTTAATTTGCTTTCAGATTGAAAGAAGTTTGGCTGAAGATGTCTGCACTTTTCTTGAAGCAATTACAAAACATTTTGATGAATATTGTGGGAAACTTGCAGATAATTTGGTAAGTTGTGGTGTACTGTTATTGCAATAGGTCTGTTCGTAAATGCATGATCAATTCATGAATCAATAATAACCTTCTGAACACAAGAAAAATATTATGTGTAGGCTTGAGAGGTCTATGCATTGCTCCGGCTAGTCCTAACTGTGGTTGTAGTGGCCCACACCATATAAGGGAAATACCAGGACAGTCCACCAATACATTTCTATTGACATGTTATTGGGCTTGACCGTTGTGTGATAGAACTCATTTTCGTTTGTCCAGGGCAACATGGATCAGCGTCTTCGCTCCATCTCCCCTCCCAAACGCCGGCTGACTGCCTTGCTGCTGGAACTGCTGGAAGATAGTCAGTCCCAGGCTGAGGTCAACGTTGATCAGCTGATCAAAGACTACGAGATCAAGCTGCTGGAAAACAACAACAATTACATTGTTGAAATTAAAAACAGGTAAATTGTTACAAGATATGAGGAATATGTCGATACATGGTCATAAATTTGGTAATAGAATCCTGTCATAATCTATATTATTCTGTATTTTTACACTGAAATCACTGTGTGATGTATTCTATGATGATAAAAAGTTCAAAATAAATCAATACACTTGCAACGAAGCCAGTTATAACTAGCATGCTGCAAGTAAATTTCTTTTATCATGTTTCATTGCAGTGTATTGATTTATTTTGAACTTTTTATCATCATAGAATACATTACACAGTGATTTCAGTGTAAAAATACATACAGAATAATATAGATTAGTAATAAATTTGTGAAAAAAAGAGGATACGAACACACAATAAAAAAAAAAATTGTTGGGAAGGGAGATAGTTTGAAATGAATTTGAATCTTAAATATTACAGCATCTGAAAGACTGATGGTTTTATTTTAATTTTCCATCAAAAAACATATTTTTTTATATTATAACGAAAGCAAATTTTAATGAAACCGTAGTGCATGAAACAAACAATTTTTCATACCTGTCAGCTCTATTTGTTTTTATTATTATTTTTAGTAAGAAAATAATCATCAAAATACTTAAAAATTCTAAAATATATTTCCACTCTAAATTGCTGTTGTAATCAATCTATAGTTTGAGATCATGTCTAGGTCTTGCCAGATCTTGCATACTGTTGTGGTAGCGGCTACATTGACGTAGAAAATTTATTTTTTGCTAATGTCAAGCACGACGATACTTAAACTCATGTGACTTTTGCAGGCTTGCTGGTCGAGCGTGCATTCAGCAGCAGTTCATGGAGAAAGTGTCAGCTGCCCACAACGTCCAGAAGATGGTGCTGAAGATGCAGCCGGAGTTGGAACTGCACGGTACCAGGGGGGACAAATACCTGCAGGACTTCAACCTTGAAATGGTGAGATGGTGTTTCAACCAAATCATTTCATCATCAAACCTCTCAGTGTGAAATTTCCTATCATGTAGTTTAGAACGTCATAAAGTTATTTATAGCAAGCCTAGTGGTAAAAGCTTGAACTACTTGCTCTAATGAGGCCTCCTCGTGTATGATTAGCATTGGAAAATCATGTAAATGCTCTGACGGTAGCTATGTGAATGTAATTAAGAACTGAAAACATCTTAATTATTTGCAGCATTATACTTTCAGACAAGTACAAAAATAATTTCAACTTCGTAATTGTTATCTTTCATTTAAATTGTGTTAATTTTATGATTCTCTCAATACTAAAGGTATTGAATACATAAATTTAGTAGATGACTGTGCTTTAAACTCTCAAATAGTAAACATTGCACAATTCTTCCCTATACTAGGGTGACCAGACGTACCGTTTTGACCGGTACAGTACCGTTTTAGAGTACCATGTCCCGGTGTCCCCAAAGAGGCTCTCGGGACGCCTAAATGTACCGCTTTCGGACAAAATTTAAAAAAGGGACATTTTTTAAATTTTTTATCATTAAAAAAATAAAAAATTCATAGGAATGTGGTTGTGAATATTTACGAAAATGTACGGATGCAAATGATTTTGCAAGTCCATGCCCCTTTTTCTCGATCGCATTCGCAAAACGGCATATTTCTTCCAAAATTGCGGAATAGATATATTTTGTACATACGCGCAAGTATGCATATACTACGTGAAATGAAGTCACTACTTTTCGATTAAATTTGGAATAAAAAATAAGTAAACAACTTTACACAAAAATATCATCTCTTGATATTGATGATATTCACTTGATGGAAATTTCCAATAAAATATAAAATTGAAAAAATCATTCTTATGCATTGTGTCGTGGCTTAGACAAAAATTTCTACATGCATGTCTTTCTTTTTTTTTTTTCACAATAATCGTGCATGAATATTACGTAAATAAATGGAAAATAATATGAGGGAAAAACGCCACAAATATTATTCATACAATCAAGTAATTTTAGCTGTTATTAAGTCCAATTTGAATGCTATAAATTAATTTAATTTAACTTCTTCAGCTATTTCACTAGTCTAACAAGAGTTCACACTATTTGCAAAATGAACAGTTCGATTAAAAGTAATTCAAATTAATTTCTTGCTTTATACGCCATTTTTTTTTTTTTTTTTTGTATAATTTATCTCGTGACATTATATTAAGTTTTATTTATTCATAAACAAATATATAATGCATTATTTAAGTAACACATACATTTAGAAATATTGTGAATGGAGACGGAAAATTTGATAACGAAATTAAAAAAAAAAAAAAAATCAATTTAAAATATTTAAATATATTTTTATTATTGGAAAAGTATCCTTCGAAGTTATAATGCTTTTTGAGTATAAATTTCTTTTATTGCTTTTGTTTCTTTTTATTTTACATGCAACTTTACAACATAATAGGATCGTGGCCATGCCAAGAAAAAAGGTTAATTTTAGGAAATCAACTCACTGGCACAGTTTTCTTGCATGGTGACTATAATAAATCTCTTTTTTTCTAATTTTATGAAAAATGTATATATAAAAAAATGCAATTATTTATATTATTTAAAGTAGAGTGAGCGATTGCATTATTTATTTTTTTATTTTCTTAAAATATTTTAACCTGCCCTGCTTTATTGAGAAATGAAAACCAAAAAATTTCATCTCAAATAGCATCATCGCAAAAAAATCCCAAAGTTTGTTTTCCTGAGCCCTTGAACATGCAGCCTTATGGAACAGAAAACAGCGTTTTACTCAAACTTCGTCTGAACTATGGTACACCAATTAAAAAATACTTACGTATAATCTATGACGAAAATTCTTTTAATGGATTTTCAAATAAAATAAATCTTTTCGTAAAAAACGGCTTCATAAAAAAAAAAAAAAAAATCATTTGAAAATCTATTAAGAAAATAAAAATAAAAAGGGGGCGTGGCACCCAAAAAAATCGCGCCTCCGGCGGGGGTTTTGGCCCTTCAGGCCTCTATCTTGGGGGCATGTACCGTTTTGGACATCAAGATATCTGGTCACCCTACCCTATACAGTATTTATATCCCTTTTCTGGGAGCCTGGTAAGCCCCAGCACGGTCGCAAGATAATTCTTACTGACAAGGCTAAATATCGGCCTGGCCACACCCGAAAGGGTAAAATGGTGTCAAGGGTATTTTTTTAATTCTTTCAAACATCAAAACCATCATGTTTTTTCATTAAAATATATAATTATACAGTAAAAACGTGTTATTACATAAAAACAAGGGGCCCAGGAAATTAAATTAACCTTATATCAAGTTTTTTCCTCCATGCAATGCTAATTATTTTTGACGATCTCCTTCACTCAAAATTAAGTTTTACCTAACAACAAGTTGTGTAATAACGAGTCTACTGTATCTTCTGTTGATTGGTGGTTATTTTGTGCAACAAGACTGATGAGGTCTTAGTTATGACAAAGAATGTTTTGTAGGAGCGTCAACGCCATTGCCGCAGCCTTCGCATGCTGAGCAAACTGTGGGCGCTGTTCGTTGTGCGTCCCGAGCAACTCCCCTCCCTCGTGGAGGACATGAGAGTAGCAAACTCGGCACCTCCTGCGGAACAAAAGCCGAGAGTCTTTTGAAAACTTCATGAATGAACAACAAACATAATGTCAATTGTTTAGAAAAATAATTGTAAATTTGTTATTTTTCATAAAGCATGCTGTCAACTTTTTTAAAGTGTTATCTCCATATATATTTGTAAATGAAGTTAATAGATTCAGGAGAAAAAAAAATCACAGAAATTATCAAACCATTTCTTATATGGCCATCAGCTTAAAATTGGCATTTCCATATCCTGCCCCTTTTGAAAACTTTTGGTCCGTGACATGGCTAATGTAAGACATCTCTTATAATCTCTCTGAAATAATAATAATAAAAAAAATGTAAAAACAATTGTTGTTATTATTATATTACATGTTGGTAAAAACCCATCTTATTTGTGCAATTTAATTGGATCATAATTATATATTTTTTTAGAGAAATGAAACAAAAATACCTATATTTAAAATGAAAAGATGCTAGCTATCATGTTATATAATTATATACTTTACAGAGTGTAAATATGTGTTTATATTATTTATTAATTTTTGTGACTAGTATTTAAAGTGCATAAATAAATAAAACTTTAGATTATAGCTACGTAAATTGGCAGGAACTCTTGGTGTGTTTTTTTATTAAAATATTGTTGGTGTTCCGTCAAAAACGACCAACTCGTTTTATTGCATCCTCTCTAAAACAACTAACTCGTCTTATCGCGAGCTGAGATGGTCGGTTTTGCACTATGGTTTTCCAGGTATAAAAAAAATGTACACCTGGAAAACCATAGTGCAAAAGCGACTACATATATCTCGGCTCGCGATAAAACGAGTTAGTCGTTTTTGAGAGGTCATGATAATATGAGATAGTCGTTTTTGACGGAACACCATCAATATATTATTTTCTATAAATGAAACTATAAAAAAGCAAAGGATCTAGACCAGAAAATTTCAATTCATTGCTTCCTGTGAGTAATTAAATTTCTTAATTATTTACTGAATCTAAATCAATCAAATCAGCGGTCGAGCGTGGCGCAGCAAGTGCATTGACCGGTTCTTGTTAGATCACCGAAGTCTGCAAGCAGGATGTCAACGTCGAGCGTTCGTGCAAGAACTTGGAAACTTTAAAATTCAAATCCAAAATTTGAAATCGGCTGGTGCCTGCACGGTCGGCACGGTCCTGCACTTCGGAAATATATGCTCAAGTCTGTTTCAAAACCTTGGCATTCTAGTTATGGACTGTGTTCACAACCTTCCATGTAATTAATCAAGGCACCCATATAAAATAATATATAATACATGTCCCTGCATGGCTGCATGGGTCGTGAGTCTCCAGTAAAAAATTTAAAATGATATTTTCGCGCGGAATATATCAGTTTAGCCAACATAAGTGAAAACATTAAAAGCATAATTATAAATTTAAAGTAAAAATTTATTTTTAATTAATTAGAGAAAAATTAAAAGTTTGTTTTTGTTGAATAAATAAAAAAAATGCGATTTTAAAATAATTTGTTAATTTTTATGCGTTTGGTACCTCCGATCGCGCGGCGAAAGCTCGCGGGATTTACGATTTTTCAACGGTCGACGCGGACGCCAGGCAAGTGAACGAAGTGCTCGGAGTGCCTGGTGAAAGAGTTGTTTTTAACTGAAATCTGTGTTTCTTTTGAGTTCAAAATGCTATTATTATCTAGTATTTCAATTAGTGTCACTTTGTAACGTGTAAAATTGTGAATAGTCCATTGTTAAACATGGCAAAGTCAGGTACTGGTAACATCAAAGTCGGGGTCCGTATGAGACCCACCATTCCAAGAGAAGCTGCAGAGCCTTTGCGATGGAAATGCCAAGATAACAGAATTCATCGAATAGATCCCGATACTGGAAAAGTGATCAACAGTTTGGATTTTGGTAGGTTTCATAACTTATTAATAAAGTGACATGCATATGCATACAGTACATCTAGTGCGTCTGTGTGCATATAATTATATGCAGTGTGCATATCATTTGGGGTTTGGGGTCCTGCGAGCTGCATGATGTCCACACGCAGGACCCCAACAAACTGTGTGCTATATGCACTTTTCTGTGTGTGTGTCTTACCTCTTAATTCTCATTTCCAGACAAAGTCTATGACGCCACATCTACGAACTCAAATATTTTCTCGGACATGGTGGAACCGTTAATTAAGAAGGCCGTTGAGGGCTTCAATGCAACCATCCTGGCTTACGGACAAACGTCCTCTGGTGAGGAACCCACACGTCTTTATCATCAAAGTTCTGCAGCTGGGGATGATCTGAATTAATAATACAGCTTTACTGCTTAAAATTGTTGTAACTGAAAAATACAGTTTTAAAATAAAAAGGATAAGGATAAAAATTTAGTTTATACTGCGGCAGTTGTGGTCACACCACTATGGCTCACAGTTTGTGTCCTGCTTGAGGTCTTGAGGTCACCAGCTCCTTGAACTTCTCAATCCTGTCCACGCCCACCTCCGCAGACCCCAGCAGATTCCACTCTCTCGCCGTCCTCCTGATAAAAGAATACTTTCCCACATCATTGTAAAAAATCATTGAATAACGAAGCTTTCGAGTTGTAAAAATTAGCTGTAAATTTAAATGAATTTTTTGAAAATTAATGCTTCCAACTTTTATCAAAACAAATTCAACTTGCGTATATATGTCCATTGACTTCAAGAACTTCCCATAATGAACTGATTAACTGTTTGCTGTACAGAGTGCATAATAATTCAAGTGACTTCAAATACAGTATGAAGTATAATTTATTGTTACAGGTGCACTGTATTTTTTTAATAACTCTGATGTGATTGAACAAGTGACATTTTGCATTTCAGGTAAGACACATACCATGATGGGGAATGGTGATGATCAAGGCATCGTTCCTCTTTGTATGGGCTACATTTTCGACGCCATCGACAACCTTCCTGATGAAAGGTGCTTTCTTCTCGGGTAAGATTTTCAACGACAGCTTCAAAACTGACTTTTTTTTTATCGGCAGACACCTGAGAGGTAACCTCCGTGACTCGTGAGGGCTCTAAACTAATTATAAAAACTACCTGAAAAGGCCCCCTACAGTTCATTTTTAATCTGCTGTTGCTTGAAATCAAATTTTTATTATTGTTTCCTGATATACTTACTGGCTAGTAGGTAAAATTTGTAAAATATACGTAATGCTGATGGCTTCTTTGGGTTTTTAAGAAGTTCTACAACAATAAGCTAAATTAATGTTAAAAAAAAAAAACTAGGTAGAAAGTAAAACCAAAATACTATAAAAAAATGATCTGAATTAATTTGTGTCTGTTCCTTGCTCCAGACTGATTGTTGTTGAAGTGATAATTTGTTGGCAGGGTCAGTTTCTTGGAGGTGTACAACGAGAAAGTGAGAGACCTGCTGAACCCAGAGAACACGGACCTCAAGATCCAGGAGGAGATCGGAGGAGGCATCAAGGTGAACTGCAAGACTGAGATGGTCAACAACTCCCTGCAGGTGAGCATTCCTCTTGTCTGTTTGTTTAAAAAAGATGCGAGAAATATTTTTTTTTTGGGAAGGGAGATAGTTCGAGCTTTCAGACGTCAACTTTAATTAATTATGTTATCTAAAGAATGTTAAAACTAAAAGATGATGTTTATTGTTTAAAAATGCACTTGCTGTGCTTGTCTCAATTGCAGATGCTGCAACTCATGGAGCAGGGTAACCTGAACAAAGCCATCGGAGAAACAAACATGAATGAACGCAGCTCACGGTCCCATACCATTTTCAGGATTGTAAGTCAAATGCACAAAAACTGACACAGTCTTAATACTTTAAACAGTACTTAACAAAATATATTTTATTCAGATTTGTCAACACTTTTAATTTTTAATGTTGTGATTTGATGTTTTAATGCATCTTTTAATTGATAGAATCAAATTAATTTATTTTAACAAGCGATCATGATGTATAATATAAAATGAACAACCTACATGTAAAAAAAAAATTGCAGAAATGAAAAGTTACTTTAACTTTTTCAGATTTTTGAGAGCCCTGGAATTATTTTTTAAAAAAATATTGAAAGTACAGAGAGAGGTTTTTAATAACAGGATGTGGACTAAAAGGGGGTTGTTTCAAACATGAACTTTGAATAACAGAATGAAGAAAATCAGAAACCTGGTGGTTCATTTCTGCAATAAAATTTCCCGTCCCTTGTGACACTGTTGATATTGATGTGCAGGTGATTGAGAGCCAGGACAAGGCCACGACGGGAGAGCAGAGCGTGGTGTGCTGCTCTCAGATCAACCTCGTGGACCTGGCCGGCTCCGAGCGAGCCTCCGCCACGGGAGCCACCGGGCAGCGCTACAAGGAGGGCTGTGCCATCAACCGCTCTCTCCTGCAGCTGGGAAACGTTGTGCAGAAACTCAGTGACGACAAGGGGTGGGTGACATCCTGCAATTCTGACACTACTAAATCTCAAGTCACTGGTCTAAAATATTTCGCTTGTAAGAAAATGTTACGTGTATGACATCTTTGCTGAAAAAACATGCTTGAAAGTGCATTTTAACAATATAAAATCATTGTAAAAAACTTTAGAGTACAGAACTAAATTGATGTTGTTGCAGAGAGTTCATCGACTACCGCAGCAGCAAGCTGACGAGAATCCTGCAGCCTTCTCTTTCTGGCAACGCCAACATAGCCATGATCTGCAACATAACTCCGGTGATGGCCGAGCAGACACAGTGCACCCTCACGTGAGTGGGGAAACAAATCATCCTTTGTCCGGAATAAATGAGCTGCCTCGATCTCTAGTGCAATAATGAGCTATAGTTCTTACCACCAGAATTAGCCAGAAGTAAAAGGATTATGTCTGAAGTATGAACATGAAAACTGTTAGACTTTGCAGATACAATCCCTAATATGAATCCCTGCAAAGTTTCAGGTTGAACCTGAGTTGTAAGTCTCACACTTCTTCCAGGAAGTAACTTTTCATTTGATGAACTGTCAGTTATTTCAGGTGAGCAATGGGCTTTATTTTTATAACTATTTACAGCTCTTAATTGCACTCACCTGATACAGCACATTGTTGCACACAAGATCGTGATAGCAGATAGCTAATTATTGAGGACGAGGAACGAAATACTGTTTACAAATGGGTGGAATAATGTGCTTAAATAGTAACGTAAAGGTGTGCTATGTCATCAGATTTGCATCGCGTGCAAGCACAATCAAACTGGCGCCGCACTTGAATGAAGTCATGGACGACGCCACTCTAATCAAGCGTCACTCGAAGAAGATCAAGGAGCTGGAGAAAAAGCTGCAGGTAATGTTCTTCAAGAAGTGTCGCTGAGCTTGTGGTGAACCTCGTGGTGTTTGTTGTTCACAGAACGCTGCTCAACTTGAGGAGAAGAACCAGACCCTGGAGAAGGAGATTGAGAAGCTCCGCGAGATGTTAGTCGTGTCGAAATTCACTCTCGTCGCCATTCCAGAGGTGAGAATTTCCTAGGTTCTTCCAGTGAACAATTAAACACATTTATTTTATAGAACAATGATTTTGAAAAACTATACTAAGCATCTCAATTGAAGGGTGGCTCAAATTAATGTCTAAATTAAATCTATTGGATTATGTCTTAAACCAAAGTCTTCTACTCGCAATGGTTGTAACAAACCATTGTTTATAATGTCTGTCCAATGAAGCCTTGTTGAACGTAGACAAATTTAGTACCTGATTTCCACTCCAGAGCACAAGATGTAATGACATTGTTGGCGCTAGTAGACACATCTAATTTTAAAGTAGTCATTTTTACCATAAGGTAACATGTAAATAAACAATTCTCCCTTGTTTTTCCTGTAACCGGACATACATTGCAAATAATACTTTATTTGTATAAAGAATGAGCGGAAGACTGAATAGAATTGTCTGACGTTATTTTTCTCATTGTATAAAGAATGAGCGGAAGACTGAATAGAATTGTCTGACGTTGTTTTTCTCAGGAGAGAGACCGTGCCCTGCGTCGTCAAACTTGGGGAGGCAACCTGGCTCTAATACGGACTCGGCAACTAGCAGACGACAACTTGGCCCTGAGACAGTTCCCTGCTGCTGGTACGTGGGTCCTCTTGTCACGTGAAGTAAAACTGGGGTGCTTCATAAGCTGTCTACTTACTGTGTTGATTTTTAAGTTCTTTATCTTGGAAAATTTTCTCTTATTGATGCCATAAAGTTAGTAGCATACCTGGTGGTAAGAGGTAAACTAATTTTAAGTACGTCTGGCAAGCATAGATAGGTTGTTTAACATTGTAAAGTCATGTAAATGTTCTGACAGCAGCCACATTATAATTCTACACAATTTACAACACCATAAGTCAGACAGGTTATAAGAAATATTTAAACTTCCTACGATATGTTTTTCATAAATGTTACTTTTGTAGTTTTTGTAATTCTCCCAATGCTATTCTAATTGGTATTGCCGTATTCTTGATACATTCAAAATTTATGCTCAAAAAAATTATTAAAAAATTATTTTTGGTCGTTAATGTATTCACTATTTATGCACTGTTTAAATGTACATCAGTGCAACTGTTGTCATTTTTTTACAGAAAAATTAATATAATAATACTGTAATGTTTATTAAATGAGGTTTTAAGACTGCTCGAAGTGCTGGAGTTGATCCAACTGGTGTGCAGGACTGTACAGCCACGAGCTGCACCGCGAGAGTATGGAGCCGGTGAGCAGCGCACGATCCTCGACAAGCAGCAGCTGGGACTTAAGCAGCGAGGAGCAGACAAGCACAATGTTAACAGAAACCTCCCTCCGAGCCAGCCTCACCCCTGCCAGGTAATTTTATCAGGAGTGCTGTAGAGAAGGGGGATTTGAATTGCCAGGTAAGTTGTCTGAATGTTATCAGGAGCATGTAGAGAAGGGGGATTTGAATTGCCAGGTAAGTTGTCTGAATGTTATCAGGAGCATGTAGAGAAGGGGGATTTGAATTGCCAGGTAAGTTGTCTGAATGTTATCAGGAGCATGTAGAGAAGGGGGATTTGAATTGCCAGGTAAGTTGTCTGAATGTTATCAGGAGCATGTAGAGAAGGGGGATTTGAATTGCCAGGTAAGTTGTCTGAATGTTATCAGGAATACTGTAGAGAAGGGGGATTTGAATTGCCAGGTAAGTTGTCTGAATGTTATCAGGAATACTGTAGAGAAGGGGGATTTGAATTGCCAGGTAAGTTGTCTGAATGTTATCAGGAGCATGTAGAGAAGGGGGATTTGAATTGCCAGGTAAGTTGTCTGAATGTAATCAGGAGCATGTAGAGAAGGGGGATTTGAATTGAGCATGAATTAAAAATTCAAGACAATTTCTTGTTGAACACGTTATGAGTTTGTTAAAAAAATCAAACTAAGGGATATTCTTTAGTTAAAAAAGAGGGGGCACATATGATAGGAAAAGATTTGTTGGGAAGGGAGATATACTGTAGTTCAAGCTTTTAGCCGTCATTGACCCAGCAAAAAGAGCAAATTTTAAAACAACATGTGTATAGGTTCCTACTGTGAAACATTTCCTTTGCAGTACAACTTGATTGTCATATCTAAATTCAAAAAAATTAAACAAATATCTCGAGTTTCTTTTATTGACAATATCACACCCACACAACTTTTTAATACATATAAAAAAAAAAAAAATCTTCATTTGGTCAATTTGGTTGACAACTCCCAAGTAATAAATACCTGTGACTATTTCTGCCTTTAATAAGAGAGTTTTTTTTTTTTTTATTAATATTTTATTTTATAATTACAGTAACTGGTAGTCATTTAGTTATAGTAGTCATAACATCAACTCTCAAGTAATGAATACATAGTCAAAAACTGTAAAATATTAGTGCACTTTTTTTTTATTTTAAAAATATATTTTTTTAACCCATCCATTTTATTACCTAAAAAAATCTGGTCTCAATAGTTTATAATTTCTGAACTTCTTTCTGATTTCCAGTCTCAACGATCACCGAGCATCACTGGACTCCGTAATGCCAGAAACTCCTCCTAGAATTTTGCGAATGCGCATTCAAGAACTTCAGAAACTCAAGTCCAGCGGCACTCCCCCCTCTCTTCTGAGGGAGAAGATCAAGTTGTTGCAGGGGGAGCTCAGTCAGCTGGGCTCTTCCAGCAGCACGTCCCCCGCCGTCCTGCGGGAGCGTCTTGGTGTCCTCACGGAGACCAGCACCCCAGTGTCGGTGCTCAGGGACAGACTAGAGGCTGGTGCCACTCTGCCCGGCACGCCCTCTGCTGTGTTGAAACAAAGACTGGAGAAACTTGAGGAGCAGGTGAATGCGCTCGAGAAAGAGTACCTTTCTCTACAAGAATTCACAACGTTGGAGCGCCAGTGCATCGCTGACGCTGAAACCAAGCTGCGTAGCGAGAAAGAGTCTTTACAACACACGCTTACCGACTACGAACAGCTGTGTCTGGAGACGAAGAGACGGAATGCCCAGCTGGAAGATGCAAACGCAGAGTTGATGGAGAAGGTCACTCAACTTGAAAACAACATGAAGTCTCTACAGAAAGAACTTGAGACCAACAAAGCTTGGAGTTCCAAGACAAATGAGCAGCAACTTCTTTGGAAGAAAGAACTGGTAAGTTAACATTATTTTCATGATGGTTATTATTATTGTGCCTGCAGTATAATTATTTTTGTGCAATACTTTGTCTGAATTTTCCTGTGTCCTCTATAACAATACCTCAGGGACATAAAGTAAGGTCTCAGGGTAAAGAATGCCTTGCAAGTTCACCCTTTTTGAGTCGGTATATCTTTATATTAGAACCAATTAAGATTTCAGTTTAGCATTTTCATTACTGTAAAAAAAAAAAAAAAAAAATGCAAGAAAAGTTAAGTGCCTTTGTGTGCCCAGTTTTTATTTTTAGTGTGTCTGTAATGGAGTATTGACCTCAATTTTTTTTATTGCAGAAATGGATAGAGGGTGCAAAGTTATGCTACCCTGATTTTTTTCAGATTTTTTAGAGCCCGGGAAGTATTTTTAAAAAATTATTGAAAGTTCTTTTTGTGACGTCACGAGACGCCACTCCTTAAGAAAAAGATAGGACTTGCCGCCGCGTGACGTCACAAAAAGGACTTTCAGTAATTTTTTAAAAATACTTACCGGGCTCTAAAAAATCTGAAAAAAATCAGGGTAGCACAACTCTTCACGCTCTATCCATTTCTGCAATAAAAAAAATTGAGGACAATACTCCATTTCTGTAGGTCTAAAATATGGACAAACATTCGTACTGTTTTTATTTTTCATAAATGTAAGTAATCGTGAGAAGCGAATTTTTCATTAAATGAAAAGTGAACTTCTCTGAATTTATATCTAGAGTTTTTAAAAAGTGTCTGACAAGTTTCATTTTGGATTTTGCTAATCAACCAGAAATATTGCTATTGGTGTTATCAATAAATAATCACAGCATGGAGCACTTAAAAGGGTGAAAAAAAATATATTAATTTAACGCTTAAAGTATATAAAAGATGATATCTTTGCTGTCCCCAGCATGTACAGAAATTTAGGGTATTTTACTTTTGTTCTGAAAATAAACAATTGTATCAACAGTTGCTACGGTATATTTTAAATCACTCCATTTTATTTATTTATTTTTCCCCCTTGTGAGACATAACAAGACAAGCAACTACAGTATTTGCACTACATACAGTAAATGTATTTTTCTTTCAAAGTCTGACAACGCTTGCTTTCTTTGTCTCATCAAAGGAGGTGCCATTTTTTTTTTTTATTATGATTATTTTTTTAGATGCAGCCTGGGGCTGGATTCATTGTCAATAATTATTATGCTTTTTTCCATTGCTCTATAGATAGGCACTTTTCATTGGTTTTTATTCTGCTACTAGTGTGTCTGTAATTTCTGATGCTCAAGATAGTTAAAATGTAAAGTACAGACGAACACAGTCCTACTTAATTGTCATAAAGGACACAAATGTTAATAATAAATTAAGAAGGGAATTCATTTATTGTTTTATTTTGCAGGTGGAGTGCAAAGAGAAGCTGACGGTTGTGACAAACCAATCTCGGGACTGGCAGGACGAGAAGGACATCTTGAAGAGCAGGTTTGAGGCCAAGCTGATTGAGCTCCAGGACAGTTTGACGCAGTCTTGGGCTGAACAGGACGCCTTACGAGCCGAGCTGGCCACCAAGAGTGCCGAGGACAACTGTCAGTCTAGCAAGGACATTCTAGACAGCAAGTTGCAGGCCAAGCTGATTGAGCTCCAGGAGAGTTTGACGCAGTCTTTGGCCGAGCAGGACGCCCTACGAGCCGAGCTGGCCACCAAGAGTGCCGAGGACAACTGTCAGTCTAGCAAGGACATTCTAGACAGCAAGTTGCAGGCCAAGCTGATTGAGCTCCAGGAGAGTTTGACGCAGTCTTTGGCCGAGCAGGACGCCCTACGAGCCGAGCTGGCCAGCAAGAGTGCCGAGGACAACTGTCAGTCTAGCAAGGACATTCTGGACAGCAAGTTGCAGGCCAAGCTGATTGAGCTCCAGGACAGTTTGACGCAGTCTTGGGCTGAACAGGACGCCTTACGAGCCGAGCTGGCCACCAAGAGTGCTGAGGACAACTCCATCAAGACCGAAGAGGAGTGTGAAGCCCTGAGACTGACTCTCATGTTCAAGAACCAGGAAATAGAAAACCTGAACACTCAGATAGAAAGGAACCACGAAGCCTTGCAGTACTCAAATACTGAAATGGAGAGACTGAAAGAAGAATTAGCCCTGGCTAAGAGAAATCGTTCCAAACTTGAGAACCATCTTGAACATAAAGAAGAAGCTCATGTTAAAGAACTTCAGTCGTTGAAAACTCAAATAGAGGAATTGTCTGCTAAAAAAATAAATGTGTCGTTTGAAAGTGTTCAAGATAACTTGCTCGTTTCTGAAGAAAGAAAAAATAACTTACTTGAGCAAATAGAAATTTTGACACAGAAAAAAGAAGAACTCTCGCAACAGTTGGAACTTGCATTGATTGATTACCAGCAAAAACAAGAAGAGTTTGAGGCAAACAAATTGTCATTCCGAGAGAATATGAATGCTGAGACTGTCCATGAGAAAGAGATGTTAGCTGATCAAGTGAATCTTCTCGTCCAAGAAAAAGAAGACCTTGTGTTACAGTTGCAATCTGCAGTTGAAGATTGTAAGCAGAAAGAAGAGGCGTTAGAAGCAAATGCTCTTCAAACTGAGCAACTACGAGACCAGATGGAAAGTGAGAGAGCGGAGTTGATAGCACAACTGCAGGCCGTACATGACAAGAAGCAGTCAGAAGTGTTCGAGTTCCAACATGACTCTCTGACTTACGTAGGTCGAGACTCCCTAAGTTTTGTAAGTCGGGAGGGACAAGACTCTCTGAGTTTCGTAAGTCGAGAAGCTGAGGAAGAGAGACTGAGACAAGAGATGGACGAGCTGAAAGCCAAACTGTCAGGCTTACAGGAACAACAAACAAGAGACGAGACTCCGGCCAATGATTCATTCTCCCTTCTGCAGCTCGGGAAAGAAAACATTGCTCTGCAGCAGGTTAATGCTAGGTTAACAGAAAAGCTGAACAATTCTCTAGACATTATCAAGCTAGAAGGATTGCTGCCAGAATTAGCTGAACATTTGACTCAGCCAGCTCCGCAGATAGAGAAATACATAGCAAATCAAATCAGGGACCTACAAAACACAAAGGATCAAATGGAATCAGATTTACTAGATTTGTCACAAGAAGTTCAACATCTTAAAGCTGATAACTTGGCACTGATTTCAAAATTAGAAGAGGCCAAACAGAAGATGAAAGATGATGATGATTTGTTGACGAAGCAGATCTCCTTGTTGAATGAGCAGTTGGAAGAGGCTCGTAAAAATCAAGAAATTTCTAACATCTCTGAGTTTGAGCCGTCTGATGCAGCGAGTTTCAGCAAGAAAGTAATCCAAGAAATCTGTGGACTTAACAAGAACTTCACTTCTAAAGAGCTCCGTCACAAAAGCTTACAAGAATTGCATGATATTTTTGTGCAAAGTGTAATGGAAAAGCAATCCGAGGTGTTTGGTGCGTTACAACATGAGATTCAGAGTCTAAAGTCTGCGAAAGGAAAATTACAACACCAGTTATCAGACTTTCAGGCAGAAGTTGACAAGAATTCATGTGACCTCAACAGTGCCCAAAAACGTGAACACCAACTCAGAGAAGATCTCAACTCTCTCAAGCTTCAAATGGAGAATCTAACAATGCAGCACTCTCGGAAAGTTTCAGAGCTACAAAATGTACTTCAACAAGCTCAAGAGCAAGTACAAGTCCTAGAGAAAATGCTGGACGAGGCCCAACAAAATCAAGACGTTGAACAACTCAAAATTAGTCATAATCAAAAAATTCTTGATCTGGAAAATCTACACCTGCAAACACAAAAGCAAGTAAAAAAATTAGAAGAAAAGTTGAAGGAAGCACAGCAGAGTCAAAGATCTGATAATCTACAACTAGAGGAATCTGAAAATCTTCTTCTTCAAGCACAGCAGCGTATACAAGAACTAGAAGAAATTCTGAAAGAGACATTAGCTGAAATAGAAAAATCTAAAATTGAACCTTCCCAAAAAATCTCTTCTCTCGAGAATCAACTCAAGCAAGCAACACATCGTGTTCAAGAACTAGAGGCTCAACACAATCCGGAGGTTCTTACCACAGAAGCTAGTTTGCAGGAGAGAGTGTCTGAAATGGAGGCAGCCCTGCAAGCAGCAAGAGAACGAGCCACGGAACTCGAGTGCCGAGTGACGGAGCTGAGACAACGTGAGCCAGCCTCCCCAAGTCCGGCAATCGAGACATTCTCAGATAAGACCTTCCAGGAGACAATAGAACACAACCTGAGAGAAATTGAAGACCTGAAGTCTGAGCTAGCAGTGTTGGAAAATAGCATGAAAGTAAGCAAAAGCCATGCAAGCAGCCTAGAAATTGAACTCTCAGAAGTTAAGCATAGGTCTGCAGAACAAGTTGCAAATATGTCGTCTGAATTTAAAATAAATGAACAACAATTAAACAGTAAAATTACAGACTTGGAAGAAACTCTAGAAGTTTATAAACAAAAAATAATCGAGTCAGAAGATGAGTTACAACAACTCAAAGAGGCTCAACTGTTAAATCTAACAAAGCTGGAGGAATCTGAGCTTCAAATTGCAGCTTTCAAGAGCTCGTTTGAAGAATCTCAGCAGCAAATCACAAACTTGACTGATGAAATCAAGCAGCAGCAAGAAAACTGCAAGGGTCTACTACGAGATCTGAACGAGTGTGAGCAGCAGAAATCTGAGCTCGAGTTGAGCTTCAACGAGGAAGCTGCAAAACTGCAGAGACTCTTAGACAATGCTCATTTCGAGGCCAGCAATCTCAAGCAAGATCTGATGACGACCAACAACCAAGCCTGTGAGATGCGTGCCAGAGAAACAGAGCTACAGAAGAGCATAGAAAATTTGGAAGACAAGCACAGTCAAACCCTCGTAGAATTCAAACAGTTGCAGAATCTCCACTCAAATTGTAAGCAAATGCTGGAACAAATGCAGTCTCAAATTGTTGAGAAAGAAGCAGAATTGAGTGTGTTACGAGAGGAGAGGGCTGAGCTTCAGGATAGCAATGTTGCACTAGCAAGCGAGCTGAACTTAATGTCCATCAGTTACGACAAAGTATCTACGCAGCTTGAGTGTTTGCAGGAAACTGCCAGACAGTTTGAGCTCTTGGAAGTGGAACACTCAAACTGCAAGCAGCTGCACCTGCAACTTCAACAGGCAAGAGAAAAAGAGACAGAATATGAGACACAGAACACAGGGTTACAATCAAAGCTGAGTTCTCTTTGCAGTAAATATGAAAATATTGAATCAGAATATACAATGTTAAAAGAAGAATTTGCCAAAAGTAGGGAGATAATCCTGACGCTTCAAAAAGCAGAAAACTTCAACGAGGAACTGAGGGTCCAGATAAGCAGTCAGCAGAAGATCATTGAGGGCCTGCAGCTGGAGGTGGAGAGTGTGGTTGGTCCCGGAGGACGGGTGGAGTGTCTGGAGCAGGAGCTGCAGAGTTCACAGAGCCAGTGTGCCGAGGCGCAGGCATGCAGCAGCGAGGCCGGCCAGAGACTGCAGACCTTGGCCCTCGAGTTGCAGGCCCAGAGCTCCATGTTGACCTCCCTCCAACACGACCTCACTAAGTCAAACACCAAGCTGAACTCAACGACAGCAGAGCGAGATGTCTTAAAACAAAAACTTAACGAAGCCGAAGCAGAAATCAAAGCTCAGAATGTAAAACTTGAAGAGGCAGAAGAAGAATTCCAAGATATGTTGAAAGAATATCGCGTTAATTCTGAGAAGCGTAACCTTTACGAAGGAGAGGCGTACAGACTCGAGCTTGAGGCCGCCAAACTCAACAACAAGATTGCTGACCTCGAGGTAGAGATTGCGGAGCTCAAGGTTCAGCTGGAGGGCACACAAGACGTGGAGAGTCTGCAGCAGACGTTGATCGAGTGCCAGAAGGAGCTGCACGCCAAGAGTGCTCGGCTGGCTGAGGTGCAGCGCACAGCGGCCGACTCCGGGCGAGCCGCAGCGCAGTTTGAGGCTGAGGTGATCCAGCTGAGGAAAGACGTGGCGGACCAGAGGGGCGAGATCGCAGTCATCAACAGACGACTGAGAGCCGAGGACCTGCCTCACAAAAACGAGGCGGAGATGTCCAAGAGGAAACTCGAGCAAGTGGAAAAAAAGGTGAGCATACCATAGTTCTTTATTGCTTTTCGATTGTACAACAATATGAGCACAACAATATACATATTAATCACAGTCCAGTTGAAAGTAGTACGTTAATATCACAAATAAACAAAAAAATAACATATAAATACGACAAACATAATTTGAAACATTTGTTATCACGTCAGCTAGAGTATGGAGAACCTGCATTACGGTTTAACACTTAGGGTAACTACCTTAACATTTTTGTAGCTGTCTGTTGCATATTAAATTTTCAATACGTTTTAACCATACAACTCTTCAACTAGTAAATCAAGTTAATACTTAGCAATAATAGAAATACCATAAAAACTTGTTATTACACAACTTGTTGTTAGGTAAAACTCGATTTTGAGTAAAGGAGATTGCAGTCCCATAAAAAATAAATAGTATTGCAAGGATAGGAAAACTCTGATTTTACATAATTATTACAAGTTTTTACCTTTATTTTTTTATAACAAAGAGCATGCAGAATGCATTTTCCTGTCAGTCACTAACCTCCCCCTGTCTCCAGCTGCACAGTGCCCTGGGGGAGCTGCGCCACCTTCAGTCCGTCCAGCACAACACCACCTTCCAGGAGTGCTACAAGTGTCGGCGGACCAAGAGCTCCTCCCACGAGACCCAGACGAGCCCGGGCCTCGGGTGCAGCAGCGTCGCCGTGCAGGCCCCCCCAGACAATGCGTTCCTGTACGACCGCAGGGACGGCTTCCTGCCCACCAGCGCCATCACTGAGGTGAGTCAGCTGATTTTGTGTTCCCACCGTCCTATCCAAAAAAAATAAACTAAATTGATTTTTTGGCAATAAAATTTTTTTATGGGAAAATAAGTTATTGATTCAATATCAGAAGACCCCTAAATAGGGGGAAGGGGGGTAGGAGATGTTTTCAAATTAATAGCTTTAATAGTTGCTGAGAAGAAAAAAAAAAATCTATCATTGTGGATTATGGGGAAAATTTTCCTGCCCGGGAACACTTGAAGCCTCCATAGCTCTATGCAGCAATGTTCAGTTGGATGTTTTTAACTTTATGGCTCCATCTTGTTGTGAGCCAATTTGATAAATAACAGCATTTCATTAACAAAATTTGTCTGCAATCCAGTAAATTATAATTTGCTTTAAAATTGATGTCATATCAATATATGGATTATTTTACCTGAGTTCGTCTAAAAGTGTTAGCTTTGCTACTGACTAAAGTGTAATACTGATTCTATCAAGTACATTTTAAGTTCATCTGTTAATGTTAAGGTAATTTTTTTTTTTTTCAATTTAAAATATTCTTCACCTCCTAGACATGTCTGTATGAAAACCTTCAGCTTTCCTTTGATGACGTGTTGTGTCCCGCAGGCCGGCCGCATGTACGGCATGAAGCAACAGCTGGCGGATGCGGAGGGCAAGTTGGAGAAGTTGCAGCGCGAGCGAGGCCTCTTCAAGGAGGAACTACGGAAGAGAAATCGTTGCATCCAGGACCTCCAGCAGCAGCTCAAGCAGCACGACGACAAGGAAAACCACAGCAGTCTGCAGCCCTCCTCTAAAAAAGTCTAACTGTCCCTCCGTCATCAGTGTGACTATATCAAGTGTTTCTTGTAATGCTAGTTTATAGTTATGTTAACAGACTTTTTTTAAATGCATCATGGTGAATGTTATTTGCTTCAGCTCTAAAACTTTGACTCTCAATTTATGCCATTGGCTGATTGACTGTAAATATTACACACTCTTCAATATCTTACTTTCTTTTATATCTTAAATTAACATTGTAATAATTCTACTAAGACAGTTACTAATTATGCTTTAAATATGCTTTATATATTTTTTTATAGAATTGGCACAATAAGTATTGGACTTGCTAATGTATAAATTAGATCTGATTTTGATACTATTACTACAGTATCTAGAAATAAAACAATATTTTATAAATTATGTTTTATTACTATTCACTACCTAATTATATTTACATAGACTGTATTATAAGCTAAAAACAGGATTAGTTTTGTCCCAGTACACTTCATTCAAATAAAAAATCCTTGGGCTATAATTAAACCTGGCCGTATCTGACATATTTATTTGTACAAAGAGTACCACAGTAATTAAGTCATTAACAACACACAAATTTGAAATAAATAATAAGTTAGACGGATCAGGATCACTAGGCAGAGTGAATTTTTATCAATCAATTTTTTGCTTAAAAATATTGAAACCATTTAAATAGGTGGGACAAATTGAAATATTCCAAAACTATTTTTCTTACAACTAATTTGTGTACTGTGTTATTTAAAACTATCAAAATTTAATTTTATTTAATATACTTATCATAAGCGTATACAATTATAATAATTATTCCATTTATTCTTGATTAGATAGTAGACAGTTTTTTCCCCAGCAATTTCACATGGTATTTAAGCAATACTTTATTGATACAGCGATAAGATTTCTCTTTAGTCTTTGCTTAAAGGTAAGATAACACGTCCAATGTTAACAAAATTCCCATACATGAAAATTATGACGTTTTAAGAAAATGTTCTCCCCTACATCCTTTATCAGTAGCTAAAATATCAGGTATATAAATTCAATCTAGTTTTTGAGTTATGAATTTTTAAAGTTGACTAATTCATAAATCAAAAACTAGATCAAATTTGTATGATCTGATATTTAAAATACTGATAGGGGATGTAGAGGAGAACATTTTCTTAAAACGTCATAATTTTCATGTGTGGGAATTTTGTTTTTTTAATATTGGGAATATTAACTTACCCTTAATTAGGAAATTAAAAATAATTCACTAATAATCGCATCTAACATTTAAAAAAATTAAATTGTTAAATATTTAGATTGTTCATGTTACATGAAATTGCTAAGAAAAATATTATTCTAAAACTTTTCATCACACAAGTACATTATAAATATCCTATCAAAATTATTTTTTTACGTTAAAATCACTTGAAAGTCCGAGCACTCATTTCAACGTCAGCTCCACAGCAGAAGTGCCGCCAGGAGGCTGCTCATCCAGAGGTGGGGGTGGGAGGCGGCGCTGCTTTCCGTGACGTTGCCTGCACACACAGCGAGGGTGTTAGTTTTGACTGCCTAGCTAGTCCTGTCTTCACTACCCTCCTCTGGTAGGATGTGTGCTATCTTTGTTATTTTGTATTGCTTCCAAGAGAAGATTTTAGTCAAATGTCAGATGTTGTGATAAGAATTAATATCTGAATCTCTAAAGATAATTTGAGCAACTGTAGTTTCATATCTTGAACTGGAACATACCCTATTTTCTTCAAAAAAATTTAAATAGGATAATAAAGGCTTTGTAAAACAAAAAATACTACAAAATAGTAATTAAAGGTAAGGTAACACGCCCAATTAATTAATTTTTTTTTTTTAATCCCTCACATGAAAATTATGACATTTTTTTTAAATGTTCTCCTCTACATTCCCTATCTGGTAGCTAAAATATCAAGTAAACAAATTCGATCTAGTTTGTAAGTTATGAATTTGTATACCTGATAATTTAGCTACTGATAGGGAATGTAGAGGAGAACATTTTACTTTTTTTTTTTTATTATTTTCATGTGTGGATTTTTTTGTTAACATTGGGCGTGATGCTAAACGACTGTTTTCAACGCACCCATTCTTGTTGGAGGATTCATGACATGTATTGGGTTGTGAAAATCTAAAGATGGTTCGCCGTGGAGCTTGTTTTCTTCACTTGATCTGTGCTTCTCTGAAATCAAATATAAAACAATATATTTTAAACATACTGACCAAATATTAATATTTTACAGTACAGCTATATACAATTAAATGAAAAATTGATGATGCCAATGCTAATGCCAATGCTAAAAAAATCCCACACATGAAACTTACATAAAAAAAATTAAAATGTTCTCCTCTACATCCCCTATCAGTAGGTAAAATATCAGGTATACAAAAACGAGCTAGTTTTTTAGTCATAAATTTTTAAAGTTGACTATTTTAACATGGGAGTTCCATTCCTTCATGTGTTAGAGAAGTCAACTTTAAAAATTCATAACTCAAAAACTAGATCGAATTTGTATACCTGGTCTGATATTTTAGCTACTGATAGGGGGTGTAAAGAAGAACATTTTAAATTTTTTTCATAAATTTCATGTCGTGGGATTTTTTTTTTTTTTAATAAGACTCCTAGAAGGTATGCAACTTTTTTAACATCCTTGTTGAGCGGGTTGCATTAGCGTAAAAAAAAAAAAAAATATTATGTTGCCTGCAGATGTTGCAGGAATAAAACGAAGTATAAATTAACAAACAATTAAATTTCCTATGTTGCATGCGCTAAATTGAGTGTTTTACAGTAATTAATGTGCAACCTTAATTAATTCATGAAACTTTTTATTGCAAATTTGAATTTGGAAGGTTAAAAAAGTTTTCCTACTCACCCTCGTGTCTGAGGTGCTCAATGATCTTGGTGAGCGTGTCTTGGTCGAGGCGCGCGGTCACCAGCGAAGACTCGTTGCCGGGCAGTACGCTTCGCCGCCGCCTACGCACGGACAGCAGCTGGTGCACGCCGGGCGGGATGAGCCGCTGTGACTGCTGCCGTGGAGTGCCGTCGCTACCGAACTCCTGTAACATCGCGTGCGTGACATTTAAAAAAGGAAGAAGTTTACAATTTCATTGTTTTGAGTGCATGAACACCATGAACTTTAAGGTGGATTTGCATCGTGAAGCGATGATTAAAGTAGCGGGGAACGATTTTATCATCAGCATGGCAGCCATACGGTCAGGTATACCTTTCTTAATTGCGCCGCAGATACCTCATTGACATTGACATCCACCTTTTGCTGATATTTTACGATACATTATTGGATGGAAATCTATAAAAAGGAGATTTCCATAAAAAAAAAAATGCAAACGTATATCAAACTTTACCCACAAACATATAACGCTATATAGGAACATCATGCTGTCCCCCGAGATATATGTTTGTTTAAAATTAAGTAATGTCAACAAAAGAGAAAAACTCGAAACGAAAGTTAAATAAATAAATAATGGTACATATTATTATAATCATACCGCCAGGAAATGAAATTTATCTCTGACTTGTTTTTTATGTATTCGTGAGGAAAATAAAATAAAATGTTGACAATTATTTATGATACATCGTCGGTACAATATTAAGAATATTTAAATACGCACCAAGCACTTTCCGCTGACACAGTAGGCCTGGCGAGAGCGCGCCCCACGGCCACAGTCGGTTCCGAAAGGGAACCAGCCTTCCTCGCCGTTCACCAGGTAGAAGCGGTGCGACACGGACTCGTCCTGACACGCCACGCGACACGGACGGTCGGGGTCCTCTGTCAACAAAAATCGCGTTTAAAACGAGCATCTTTACTGAATATTCACTTAATCGATTGATTGGCTAAACATGGTTCACGAAATTAAATATTTGCACTTAGGATGAGGTGCTATATAACATAATTAATCGTCGTCATCTCTATTTGAAGTTCAAGAGTGATAGGGATAATTAAAAGGCTTATTAAATAATGGCATTCTTAATTAAATTCTGATTTAAAATTTGAAAATTTGTATGGTTCGGAATTATCATAAATGCAATTCAATTTTGTACTCACCGATGGACGGTGAGATCTGCATGCCGATGCCGGAGAGTCTGCGCACGCGTTCTCGGTACCTCGAGCACACGGCGCTGGCGTGCTCGAACGGAGTCTTGAGTCTCGTGCAGCTCTATCACAGTTCAGAGGTCAGTGCAACTTTTTCATAGCTTGCTAATTCAATTATATAAGTTAATTTATATATAATAATTTATATTGGTAGTTTACGTCTAATATTTGTTAGTATTTTTTGTTTATTTCAAAAAACATCAATTTTAGATTGATTTTAATAAATGTGTGCCATAGGCGCAGGAAAAAAAGATGTGGGTGCCATAAGCCATGTAATTTATTTTATATTACTGCAATTTATAACTAATCTACTCAACAATACGCCAGTGCACTTGTCATTGTTATACATTTGCTTATTTTTCTGCCTTACAAAATTCAAATTTTGCATACAAGTAGACAAATTGTATCGTTTAAGGTTATAGAGATAATACGCCCAATGTTTAAAAAAAAAAATCTAATTCATAAAAATTATGAAAAAAAATTTAGAATATTCTCCTCAACATACCTTATCAGTAGGTAAAATATCAGGTATACAAAAACAAGCTAGTTCTCCATGTTAAATTAGTCAACTTTAAAAATTAATAACTCGAAAACTAGCTCGTTTTTGTATACCTGATATTTTACCTACTGATAAGGTGTGTTGAGGAGAACATTCTAAAAAAATTTCATAATTTTTATGAATGATGGGATTTTTTTTTAACATCTGGGCGTATTATCTCTACCTTAATATTAAATTTTAAGTCTTGAGTGAAAGTCGGACTAAAGTAAGACACTTTGTAAATTGCGATCGCTGATATGTTATACGATTGAAAAGAAAAGTCATTATATTTTGGTGACCCACCTTGGCGTCCTCCGGCTCGCACAGTTGGATGCTGCCCGCGTCCTGCTCGCCGCACGCCGCACCACCCCTCGCCGAGCACTCGCGTGCCACCAGCCGCAGTCCGCGCCCCGGGGCGATGCAGTTGGACTTGCACTGACCTCCGGCCCCGGTCAGAGGTCGCCACGGGCCCCACGTGGCCGGGTCGGTCAGAATGTTGTACACCTGGACACGCATTTTGATTATCAGTCTCTGTTCAATTTTCATTTTCTTTTATTCGTCCATTTCCAGATACATTTATACATATATTAATATCAAGTAAAAATAAAGCATTATGCATGGGTAAGATACATCAAAGGGCAAAAAATACAACCAATACAATCAGCTTTATTCAATTAATACAAAACTATAATGCGCATTCAAAAACGATAATATTACCATACTCTTAAAGCCATATTAATAAAAAATTGACAATTTCTACATGCAGTCACAGTCCAAATTAGTGAAACGGAGTCTATAAATTGGCACTATCGCTCTGTCTCACTGTTTACGACCTAAAGCTGAGCTGGTATTACACGACACAATTTTTCTAATTATTGTATACAATTTTTCCTTTCAAGAAAACTTCAACTCCATTTGTTTGTATGAAGATGATGAAATTTTCTTGCAAGGAAAAATTATATGCAAAATTGTATCGTGTAATACCGGCTTAATTGTGTCAACGTCTCAGAAACATCTCTCACCACGGAGTTGGCTATTCTGGAGCGAGTGCCGCTCAGTCCACTGCACAGCTCGAGGTCCTCGCCAAAGACAGCGTCCGCGGCGCACGAGAAAGTCTCGCAGCGGCCGGACACGCAGAAGCCGCGTCGTGTGGCGGGGCCGCCCAGTCGCCGGCTGAGACGGGCGCTGCAGAACGTTCGTTAATATCGCAGAACTATTGCTACGCTATTTTGATCATAACCCAAGTCATGGAGTGTCCACTTGCAGAAATCTCCACAAAATAACAAAAGCGAGAGGGTACGTTTGAAAATTTCTAGAAATGACTCATTTTCTACTGCCGCTTCCATCAGGAGTAAACTCTCATCTCTTTTTAGACTGTAGGTTTTTACAATCGGTTGGTGAGCCCACAAGACTGCATAAACTTTATATCAAAAATTACCTTGGTAGGGGCGGCTGCGCTCGACACGCCGTGCCGTCAGGGAACGTCCAGCCTCGGTTCTTAGCTCCCCCTCGCCGCTTGTAACACCACACCGAACAAGCCTCCACCGCTGAGGAATTACATTTTAATTTTAATAATAACATTAAAAAATATTACAACTCTATTATTAACTTCCTTTTACATATGATTTTCTATGCCAATACTGTGAAAACGCAAGTATGTATAGATGAGTCAATGCAATGCATACTTTACAGGACCCGGGCCCCATTATGCTACATCAGCAATGTGTATCAATGTTATATAACAAAGTAAGACGGGGTACCCCGCGCGCCGGAAGTATTCGAAATCTGGTGCGGCTGCCCTCGGACGGTATATACTCACGGTCGCTCGAGTCCCGCTGCGTTCCGGTTCCCAGCAGGTCCTGGTCGACCTCTCTGGCCCGACCACACACCTCGTCAGCGAAGTCACGCAAACTCGTCCGGGGAACGTTCGCGCAGATCTGGGGACCAATCGGGATGTTTCACCTCTTCAAAAAAATCAGGAATGGAGTATTGTCCTCAATTTTTTTTATTGCAGAAATGGATAGAGGGTGAAAAGTTATACTACCCTGATTTTTTTCAGATTTTTTAGAGCCCGGGAAGTAGTTTTAAAAAATTATTGAAAGTCCTATTTGTGACGTCACGAGGCGTCAAGTCTTATCTTTTTCTTAAAGAGCGGCGTCTCGTGACGTCACAAAAATAACTTTCAATAATTTTTTAAAAATACTTCCCGGGCTCTAAAAAATCTGAAAAAAATCAGGGTAGCATAACTTTGCACCTTCTATCCATTTCTGCAATAAAAAAACTTGAGGTCAATACTCCATTATATCTAAAAAATACAAATTTCAATTTACTAACGCTTTTTACATATACTACAGTGGGAGTGGTGATATAATCTTAACATGTTGGTAAATATGGAGAGAGGGCCCCTGAAAATGCACCAAATGAGCTCCAAATGACGGAGCAAGTCGTACCTGTTCAGCCTCGCACGCTCGGTAGCGACGGTCGCTCCCCAGACATTGACGTCCTCCGTTCTCCGGCCTGCAAAAAGGTCATCCAAGGTCATTTTTTTGGTATTTGAGAAATTACATTACCAGATTTTAGAATTTCAACTGTTAAAAAGGAATGGGGAATTCTCTTACAACTCAAATTTTAATTTAACTACTCTATATTATGATAGAGTACATATTAAAAATAAGTTTGACTTAAGTTTCAACTTTTTAAACTCAAATTTGGGGACTCTGAAGGGATTATTAGAATAGGGGCAAAGTATGCAACCCGCGCGCAAACCTGAAAATTGTGACGTAGAAACTCCCTAGTTAACATACAACAACTGCCTGATATCATAATTTGAGCGTCAAGGAGTGATTGGCAATAAATTTTAGTAACACAATCGAAATCAGCGGGTTTTTCTACCCTAGTATCAATAGTTTTGTCTCCAATATCAGTTTATTTTACGAGTGATAATCGAAAATATAAATTTATTGCAGGAAAATTTCGCCTGCTAGGCAGTTTCTACGTCACGTTTTGGCGCTAAATTCAAAAGAAGGAAGATTTTTAAACAATTCCCTTGTCTCCAATTTTGAAGATTGAAACTTTTTTGTTTTGGGACATTTAATTTCAAGGCATAGAGCATCTGAAAAAAAAATTAAAATAAATGTAGGAGAATTCCCCATTGCATGTTTTTTAAAAAGATCTTAAGTCTTAACTAAACAATTTTCTCCGGGGGTCTACAAATAAAATAAGAAAAATACTAAAACTTAAGATGACGGTCTTTTACACAGTGTATTCTTCATTGTTTCGCTAAGACATTTTTAGGCTAAATGGTATGTTATTTGAATACAGCTCGAGATCTTTTCAAGACTTAAAATTTACTCTTAAAATTGAGGTAACAAGTTGTCAAAATTGATGATATTTTATACAATTATGTATACATCCAAAGTTAAAATTAAAAAATAAAAAATCGATATCATTAAAATTTATTAAACAAAGAACCCTGTCGAGAAGGTACCTGGGTTTATCACAACGCCTGGCGGCCACCTCGATGCCCGAACTGCCCGCCTCCAGCCCCCCAGGTCCGTGCAGGCAGCTGGAGGCACATTCTGAGAAGGAGCTCCACTCGCCCCAGGCTCCGGCCACGCGTCGCTCGGGCCAGAATCCGGCCTGCTGCGCCGAGAGACCGCGAGACACGCACCGACCGCTGCGGCACCACTGCGGGTCGTTCTTATAATAAGCTGGCATGTAACTTTGGGTATTTACTTTGAAATGGGGTAAATAACAGCAGAAATATTGTATTATATATATTGTTATACTGCACGCAATGATAATGTATGTAAATTGAGTTTTTTTTTCTTTTTGTATGTCGAGCCTCCGAGACAAAAAGAACATTAACATTTTCAATATTCAGACTAAAAAGAGACAGTCTCCACATGTATGAGAGTAAAAATGTGCCCAAAGAAGTTATTGCAGGGATCTAAATATAGACTTACATCGTCAATTTTTGTTATTATGTATAATGTTTTACCGTATGCTTGCGTGTTAAAAGTAAAAATATGCCACAAAATAAATTATATGAGCAGCATTTTATTTTTTTTTTTGAGAGTTAAAAAAAAAATGAAAAAAATGAAAGTACAAGACTGGTAACTTCAAAAATGGGAACAAATCGCTCCCATGCCCTCTAACTGCCGGGGTCAGCACACTCACCATGGCGGCACCACAGGCCGTGCCCTCGAGCGCAGGGTGCGAGGTCCAGGTGTATCGGTCCCTCTGGCAGTGCAGGTCGCGACAAACGTCATCCAGGGGTTGACTGCGAGCGTGCGAGCTGCCGCTTCCGTACTTGAGCATGCCTGCAGGGACACAGAACTTTTTATTATTAAATGTATGGCGTATTTACATCATAGAAATCTTTGGCAATCATTTAGAAGTACATCGATAGTGGTCGCTCGTATAAACAGTCAAGCCTCGAGGGGGGACTAGACTTGTTATGCTGGATTATAGCTGAGATATTGGCGCGATTCATGAAACAGTTAGCCAGGGTTTTATAACCACGTTTAACTAGGCGGTTTAATACGTAAAACAGGTGTAGTTAAACGTGGTTATATAGAAACCTGGCTAACTTCTTCGTGAATCGCGCCCAAGCTTATTTATGCAACTTTTCAAGTATCTCTCTGTATAGCATGAATTTTAGTCCTGCCTCATTATAGAGCTGCAGCTACAGTAGACAGAGGGTTTCAGAGTAGACTGATTTGCAATTTTGAGAGATATAAGGAGATCTATCAATATCAAACGAGTTTTGGTTCATCACGCCTCCTAACGCTTACAAATAAGGCAGAAGTAAAGTGCATGCTGTCCAGAGGTGTACATAATTCAAATTTTAATTATTATAAAACTTTACTTTTATCTGACTGACGCATGGCAAGAGAAACTACTCACACTGCTGGTCGGACGAGAAACGCTCTCCCGGCAGCAGGCCGCCCGTGGCGTGGTCCAGTCCCGGCTCGGGAAGGCTGTGATCCAGCAAGCAACTCGCCTGCTCAGTCCTGCGCAGTGACACGTGTGAGTGTGTGGACAATCGAGTCCGACCGAAAAATTCACCCATATTTGTAACATAAATCGTCCGGATTCTCCAACCAATGAACCACGGTTGAAATAAATTTCATATTTTTTTTTTAAAAAATTTTAACGTCTATCCTCCTTTTTCCCTCCTATTTCGAACCATTTCCGAGTAAAAAAGAAGATATTTCTCTACTCTTATTAAGCATGAAATTCTGGAAATATTGTCTTTTTATCATCCTCAGTTTGAGCGAGACGTGTTTTTGAGTTAAAAAGACGTTTAGACGTGTAAATGACGTCATCAACTCACTCCAGGAAGGTCTCAAGGTAGCGTCTGCTGCACGCGGACCACGTGATCTTGCCCGAGCCGAGCGTGGGGGACATGATGAAGCTGCCGGGGTCACACTCATTGTCCGACATGGGGCCGTCGTGTCGCATGCCCAGGCTGGAACAATATCGCTGCACTGTCAGTTGTGCATGAAGGGGGTGGAAAAAGGAGACCATATTTGTGAGGTTCAGGTACACTCTTGTAAGAAACCACCATAGCTGGGAGAGGTGAGTAGGTTTTTCATAATTTAACTGAGGGAACGTGGAAACCTCAGTCGGGATGGTCGGGATGGACAACAATAGTAACAATACCATCAATTACCATCAACCTTCATGAAATTTCTTTATTACATATTTTAAAAGAGGGCTTCGAGCTACGTATTGTCAGTTTTTTTATATTTTTATTAAACCCTAAAAATTGCTACGTCATGGTCATGTAACGTCTTTTTTCAATGAGCGCGTTAAATATTTGCATGACTAATATGACGTCAGAGTGTTTTGCAGCACGATTTTAAGGGTCGTTAAAAAAATCTGGAAAAGTATTGACTAATACCAATATATCTCTGTAGGTAATATCCAAATATGCTATAACAAAATGAAACGAAATTTGTCTCACTTGTGTCCGATCTCGTGCGCCACCACGTAGACGCTCTCGAAGTGACGGCCCTCGTTGACGGTGCAGCTGCTGGCACGCGAGCACATCCCGCCCACCGGAGCCAGTCCTGTAATGTAACATGAAGGTTAGTCACTATCCGCGGTTAATCTCGTTCGTTGACTTTGACCGCGGTTAGTGAAAAATAATTTATTCCATCGTAAAAATAGAAAAATCACGTCCAATGTCTTTATTTTTTTATACTTAATTTTTTATAATATATATTTTTAATTGGCTGCAAAAAGGATATCCCCTCTCCATTCTCTGAAAATTTCGGGTAAGAATAATTTACTCCAGCTTCCAATAGCTTTTTGTAAAAATGACCTTATCTGGACTTCTCATATCACAATTTTAGTGCTCCACAGAAAGTCTCACTAAATCAACTCACCTACGACCTGACTGCTGAGCTTTCCACCCCCGAGCTTCCCTCCGCCCCCCAGCTGCACGTAAAGGTCGAGGCCCGTGAGCAGCACCGCGTGGTCCCAGTGAAGCGGGTCGTTGTCGGTCGCGGGGTTTTCGAGGCGTTGCCACTTGCAGAAGCTGGACAGGAAGCGGTCGATGTCGTGCGAGCGTGCCAGCCCGGCCGGCTCGGCGTGCAGTACCTCCAACCGTTTCAGAACGAACGTGACGGTGCGCCCCAGAGAGGGGTCGTTGTATAGTAGCTGTACCTGCACACGAACGTTCAGTTAGGGGCAAACTATTAACTTTTCTATCCAGAGCGAAGCTTGGCGGGGGACGAGAAAAGCGCTCGTGCTTCAATATCATGCAGCCATGGTTCACTTTTATACAGACAATAATAATATTATCATTGATTTAGACAGAACGTAAACGTGGTTAGTGAGAAACCTGGATATTTTTCTTCGTGAATCGAACCTTTTACTGTAACAGTTTTTTTTTTATTATAAATTTCATGTTTTAATTATTGATTATACAAAAAATCACTTTCCCTTAAAAATATATACAGTATACAGTATATGCACGCGCATTATATAATATATTTATAAATATTTTCAACTTAGTTTTACTGGTTTCAACTTGCAATGGTTCATAAGCACGTTATATATTGTCATGTCATGCACAATGCATCATAAATATATATAATTACATGTTGTTTGAATTTAAAACTTAAATTCTGAGTAAAATTGAATTCATCTCACAATGTGGAACATTACTTTTTTGTCTTCATAGAAACCTTTGCAAAAATTTAGCTAAAAACTGTTCTCTGCAAAATAAATAAACTTCTTAATACGCATTGTTTCGATTGTTTCTTATTGATACAATTTTGATTATTTTTATCATTGTTTTAATAATAAAAATTGCCTTTTTGTTGTACAAAAATAAACAAAACAAAATACAAAAGATTGTTGAATACGTGGTATAAAAAATATTAATTTCAACAATAGAATTTTCTTAGTCATTTATAATACAACAGTGACGATGCATGACGTTACGCATTGTTGTGTTACAAGAAGGGAGGTCTCACCGCGTTCACCATCGCGAGCACCACCCTGGTGACCTCGCGCTCCGTGTCTCGCGGGAAGTTGATTGCCATGTGTCGGAAGAGGTCTCTGTCCACGAACACCGCCAGCTCGACGTACAGGGGACGTCCCGGGGTTGCAGCCACCCCTCCTGCCGTCCCTCGGCCGCTGCGACGTCGAATGGAGGCCTGCGAGGGTCGCCACCACCCAGCGGTCCGTGCAGACCGAGAGGGGGTCTGTGATGAGGACTGTTGTTGGTAGCTGCGCTGTAACCACCGGACACTCGAGGTCAGACAAAGTGTCCTCCATTTCTTTACATTGCTGCATGGATATAATATGGAGAACATTATATCCCTTATAACAATGACTGAGGGCTTTAACGTTTTATCTAATCAGAGAATTGCGCAAAAAGGGAGCGCATGCAATGGCATTCTTTACATAACATTAAAAAAAAAAAAAAAAAAAACGAAAGAGAAAGAGAAAAAACTAAAAAAAAAGCCTTACTTTTTTTTCTTTTTTTTATGTGCTTATAAGTGTCAGGGAGGAGTGCAAAATGTGGGATTAAACAAAATAATTTACATTGTATACATCAACATTAAAAAAAAGCTTATAATTTAGAATGGAAAACAGTAAAATAAAAAAGTAAAAAACGACGTGGCAAACCAAATTTTTAGAAATAAATTTGCAAACTTTTTACTATCCTCAGAAATAATAATTTCTTCTTTAAATATATTCAAATATAAAATCAATTAGCTTGTTTTCGTAATCATGGCTGAGGTTCCACCGTCAAGAATATCGTATTATTATAGTTTGTGGATATGACGTCATCGTAAGGGCCTAATACCGTAATACATAAATTTAATAGATTTTAATTATTATGGTGGTTAGGTGCAATAACTCAGGATTATTGAAGATAAATACTTTCAATAAAGTGAAGTGTCAGTCCGGATATATTACATATAGATATGTCTGCATCATAATATGCTGGTGAACAACAAACCGTCGCCTCAGAATTGAAGTTTAACTGAAAGACAATTTGATGGGATTTTGACTCTTTAAAGCTTATCTTTTTTCATCCATTAAGGTTTAGATTCCTTTCTAATATTTTTGTACGTTTACACGAAACGACGGTATGAAAACAATAAGATAATTATTTAGCGTCTTTCAACTCAATTAAAAATAAAAGAACAAAACATAAAGACGACCTTGACACAATTAAAATAATTTGCATATTTTTCAGCTCGTAATTTCACTGTAATATCCTTTAAAGTATTTTTTAATGTTTTTAATAGCAGGCCAAGAGATAATAATTGAAAAATGTTAAAGATTCTTCTCTCATTATTATTTTAATATTTTTACTAAACAAGTTCGTTGATATCAAGGTAAATAATATAACACACCATTGCAATGAATATACAGAAATTATTATTCTAATTGCTGCGTTAATTCTCGTTCTTTGAAATACCAGCAGGAACCTTCCAAATTGCTATCATTGTATGATAAAAATGTATGCTTAAAAAGTGTTGGTTTGCAAAACAAAACAAAAAATAAATAAATAAAAAATAAAAAAATTAAAAAAAATAATTGTAACAATATATAATAAAAATTGAAGTATTTAAAAAAAGTAAAATTCCTTGACACCATAAAACGATTAGAATGTGTGTAACTTTTGTTAATTTTTTCTGATAATTAATTAATTTTACGTAACAAAGAGGTAATTAATTCATTAACAATGAGAGGGAAAGTAATTGTTTCAACTTTCCCCGACTTTCCTGCCAGACAAAGCTCCTCAACTTGGCGAGTAACGATCCCGAGTAGCCGGAAGTGTAGCATTACTGGACTGTGACTTCAAATTGTGGGCCCGAGGATTTTTTCAAACAGAGGGACTGAGTTCGGTTTGTGCGCAGGCGCGGATCCAAGGGGGGGGGGCGATGGGGGCTATCGCCCCCCCCCCCCCAAAACGCCCCAAAATATATTGAAGGTATTACCACCCCCCACCCATCGCCCCCCTCCCACCCCAAAATTTAACATTGCGGGATAGGGCACCGCCCCCCCCCCCCAAAGCCGCGGGCTGGATCCGCCCCTGTTTGTGCGTACCCCCCTCCCCCTTAAATTTGGCCACTTGAGCCCCTGCGAAGGGTGTTCAATTATCACTAATTAAGAATTTCCATAACTTACTAAAGTTGCGTAAGAAATTAACACGTCATATTTTTGCGTAGGTCGTACACAACTTAACGCAAATTTAAGAAATAAAAACAGCTGGATCCTCGCGGTTGAGATGAAATAATTGATAATTTAATTATAATTCAAGCATTCTGACAAAACATCGTATATGGTAGACAAATTATCTTGAGTGAAATATATTTTTTTAATTAAAGTAAGGTTTGGAGGTAAATAAAACAGGCATTATTATGTTGGCCAACCAAATTAAGATTATCATAAAAATTGAAGTTCTATCAATTTTTCCTACCTTTTGTGCATTAATGAACTTTGCATCTAAAAGTACGACAAATTAATTCAGCATTTAATTCATTCTTTCTGTGACTACGTTTTACCAACACTCTGAACACTGTGTGGGTGACAGACGAAATTTGCTTCTTTAGCAAGAACTGACAGAATCGTGCATCGTCCATGTATTTTATTGATAGCACTGCAGTTCCGATGGAATTAACTTGTTCAGATCAATCAGATTTCAATCACAAGATGTAAGTTGCCAAATGACTTAATTATTACGAATTCCAATTTGAAATTTTTACATGCACAACTCACAAGAACAAAGTATCCATTCCACTCTATTTGACACAAATACGAAGCACAAAATGAGAAATTGTCAATTGAATGTTACTCCAGTTTTAAGAATTTGTTGCATTCTTTCAAATATACAAGTTCCAGATGAAGTTGCGTCATTAAATTGTTATTATTTTGAGCTCGCAGGAAGCACCTGTTTTATATAATGGTAATTAACTGGTGCAGCAAGCGAGAACTTTTTGTGGTTCCGTCATCAGTGTCACTCTGTCAGAAACCGACTGCAAAGAGGATTTTACTTTGATGCACTAATATAAGCTATTTAGTGTAAATTTAAGTTGAATATAAAAGAGCAAACTTTTAAATGTTTCACCAACGTGTGAGGAACGTTATCAATGCAGTCACCTGATGGTAGCTTAATATTTACGTTTGAAATAATTAAATTATATTGTTATCATTTTATTCTAAATTTAAGTAAAAAACTTGATCATTTTATCAGACATTGAGATATTGTCAGTATACAAAGTTTTTCAGAGATGCAAGATATGGCCACCTTAATGATAATTATCCATTACAAAATAACATTAAATATTCAGCATTGTTTACAACGCCTCCAAGGTCATTTAATATCAGGTTATTTTCACGCTTTCTATCAATATAATATTTAACATTAAATTTTGTAGAGAGGTCATGTAGTATCACACTTTGATTATTAATTAAAATTCAACGCTGAATCAATGGGAAACTTTACATCGTCTGATTTTTTGAAGCTCCAAAAGGCAGAGATATATTTATTATTTTTATTTATTAGTTTTGAGTCAACACGCCTCCGCGGACAATGACTGCAGTCTCACAGAAAGAGCAAGGATGTCCGAGTTGTGTACAATTTGTCCAAACTAAAATTCAATAACTTGACGTCACGAAAACCTTTTCCCTTGTCAATACAGTGAGTCACGTGACGTCAAGTTATTCCTAAATAATTTTTTCTTCACTTTTTTTTTTTACTTCCGATACTCGTTCACCAATGCTTGTTGGTGCTTCACTAATTAAGGCCTATTCTTAAAAACGGGTCAAGAAGAAGATCCACTCGATGGTGACTTTTGATCTTTGGATGTAAAATTTTCAATTAAGCCAACTGTGCATGCATGTTGTGGGAGTTAATTTTGCCATCTTCGTGTTGTTCGTATAGCCGAGGTGCGCTCACGCGATCGTTTAACAATAAGATCGTTTTGTTATAAAATTTACCGGAAGAAAGGTAACAACAATTGCTCGTAACTTAGAAAGTATTGTTTTTTATTATTTTTTTAACGTTTTTTATAAAAATGCAAAATGATACGTTAGAGAGAAAGGAGAAATTTTTATGGTAAAAAATTATGTAGAGATTTAATCAGAGCGCATTATTATACGTTGAAAATTATAATGATAAGAAGAAAAGCCACAGATTTTAGAAATTTGGTTAAAGAAATGCATGGTTATGCTTCGTTGAAGTTGTATAGCTGCGATTTTGTTAATAATATATTTATATAATAATATATATATGAGATAATAAAAAGATTAAAAAATACATCACGTATTAAATTGATTCTTTTTTTAACGTGCGCACAACTGCTGTCTATTTCTATTTCTATTTTATATGTACTTGTGTTTTATTCTGATAGAATTTTACAAATGGTTTACATCCAGCTATATAATATAATGCATACATTTATAATATATTATACCATTACGTAAAACAAAACTAATGGCAAAAAGAAACTATATAATACGGACATAACTTCCACTGCCCATACACATGGTAAAATAATGTACCCAAAGTACACCTTGGGTCAGCATAAACGTTGCCCTTGTTTTAATTTGCTGAATCTGCAGCTCCAAGAAATAGATATTTGCAATGTTGAGATACTTAAGAAGGGCATCCAGTTTAGCCATCTCAAAATCATTCTAGTGCGCCACGCCTCCGTCGACTGCGTGACAACTTTGACAGAGTCAGTCAGGTTCGTGCTGTCCAGAGATGAACAAAGGTGCAAGTGAGGTTGAGAACGGAGTATCGACCTCAATTTTTTTTAACTCAGAAATGGATAGAGCGTGCAAAGTTATGCTACCCTCATTTTTTTCAGATTTTTTTACAGACCGGGAATTATTTTTTTAAAAATATTGAAAGTTCTTTTTATGACGTCACGAGTCGCCGCTCCTTAAGAAAAAGATAGGACTTGCCGCCTCGTGACGTCACAAAAAGAACTTTTGATAATTTTTTTAAAATAGTTCCTGGGCTCTAAAAAGTCTGAAAAAAATCAGGGTAGCATAATTTTGCACGCTCTATCCATTTTTGGAAAAAATTTGAGGTCGATACTCCATTGTTTCAGCAATAATACCATTACAAAATAAGGTATATTATAGACTTTATGTACAGAGAAAATAAGGTTAATTATAAATATAGTTTTAGTTTGTTTTATGTCGGTCATTACAGGACATAAAGGAAGGATAGTGGTGACAAGATTGTTAAAGTTCAGATTTATAGTCGATGAACGAGAGTGGAGCAGACGAACTTTATGCTTTTTATTACATCTCTGTAACTGCAGTGCTGCATTCTTGCTTTTATTGTAATATATGTACGTGTGTAAGAAATGCATTGTATTCATTGTATATTAAAATTTGAAAATATTTTGAATTTATATTATACTACAAAAAATATATCAATATAGTATATTGAGAAGTTGTATAATGAGGTTGCAGTAAGATTAGCCATGTGTCAATTAAATCACAGCAAGTAGACATTACTCTGACCTGCAGCCTTGTGATAACAATATGTACGTGAATTGGTTTCTAAAAGTCGATCATAAACGTTTAAAATATAATTGTAATCGTCAATAAAAGGCTATATTTCAAAACAGTGAGAAAGATTTGTTTAAATGAATTTTAAATATATTCCTACAAATATATATATGCAATATATTACACGCATGTATTATATACTTGAACATATTTATTATATATGATAATTAATGTACGTAACACGTCCTGGAGCATTATTCTGCATTCGTGTAATCTGCGTCTCATTCGCGCACCATTCAGTATTACCATCACAGAAACAAATGCGTGCACTTGAAATAAACAAGGGAAGGGTCTCTAAGATGAGAGGGGGTAGAAAAGAGAAAGTGGGGGGCCAAATAACGTTAAGAAGATAAAAAAAAATTGGAACAAATAGATTTAATTCGTTGTAGTAATTTTTCTGTTGTATCTGTCGTATATTGGTGTATTTTTACAAATTTTTTAAACCAAATTTTGTTTAATAAATTAAGTTAGAGTAAATACATGATTTTTTTTTTTTTTTTTTTTACATGCTACTCTGTGTATTCAGGGACTCCTCAGGGTAGCCTATCATACAGGGACATGATCAATCTTAGACGTCTACAATATGATGCAAGTGTACTTACCCTGGCGACGAGCGGCGCGCGATGTTGGTCGGAGGCACACTCCAGGTCGTGCTGGTCCGCGGGCAGTTGTCCCCTGATGAGCACATGTGGAACATCTGCCAGCGTGCGGGAGCGTCGTGAGCGCCGCGTGAGGCGCCGGGGCAGCGGGCTGATGACGTAGAAGTCGCGCGGAGTCGAGATGACGCCGCGCTGGACAAATTTCACGTGTCAATTTAATGGAAAATCACCTTTTGTGGTGGTACATATACCGTACACTGCATGTTGATTGATTGCACCAGTTGGTGTTTGGGGGCAATTGACACATTTTGGTCATGTATGCCCCGTACACTGCATGTCATGTTCCTTATAAAAGTCATAAACATAGAACTCTAATTAAAAGCTTTGTGTTATAAATGTAAAGTTTATCTTCAATTCGTCATTCGTTAGGTCTGTTCATGAACTCCCAGCAGTGTTGGTTTTCTGAGCATTATTTCAATACATGTATTTGTAAATAAAATTCATAGCAGAAAACTAAAGCTGCTGTGAACATGCAGGGTTTACTAACACAAAAAAGGATAGTAATAAAAAAGCTGCAGATTTATTTAAAGAAAAATAATAAAATATGCATTTTACGATAATTCTTAATTTTTTAGATTTTTTAATGCAGTGCTATAATAGAAAAAGAAAACTTTGGAGAGTAAAATAATGGTATAAAATCATCAATTAATTATACTTATATTATCGTATATCTACATATCTATAGGTAATATAATTTAAAACGCAGAATTTTATACATTTTTTGAAAGTATTATTTCTATCTATATTAATATTTTACCATCCTTTTTGTGACGTATTTCTACCACAGTCTTTGTTTTATTTAAACTCGTCAAGAGACGTGACCAAAGTGGAGTACACGCGAGTGCAGCTAATTCGTTTCAACACGGACGAGATTTGTTGCGGAGGGCTGCACGCATGGCGGCATCACCCAAGGTCGCAAAATTACCTTTTTGAAGTCACAGAATTATGTCAACGCTTCAAACAAACAAATAATTAGCTTTTGTTACAAAACAAAATCAGTATGCAGTACAATTTTTACCTCAGTTAAGGATATTATTATTACATTATAAATTTTAACTGAATAATATCAAGATAATTATTTATAATGCGCGCTGGATTTATAGAGAAATGTATATCAGCATTGGAAAGCTGAATTTGTATTGACAAAAAATATAAAAATAAATAAAACTGACGTTACATGAAAAAATAGCTTGTAGAGCATTAGAAGGGGCATTCACAAAGCCTTAAGGCCACAATTAAGGCTCAATAATTTAAGACCAGAAATTTTGGGTCTAAAAAACACGTCTAAAATCAAGCCTTAAATTATTGAACCTTAAATGTGGCCTTAAGGCTTTGTGAATGCCCCTTTAGAAGACCATAATAATTACAATTCTAAAACCTAAAAAAAAAAATAAAATAAAAAAAATCATAGTATGTAAATTAATAATTCCCCGTCAAAAATTAATTCAAAAATTTGTGAGCTAATTCAGTTCTGCACGGGAGAGCACGAATCTATCAAAGCAGTCTATGAAGAAGGGGTGAGCTTTTTAAACCTTTTAGAGAATGGATTTATAATCTTAATACGTCCCTAAAAACTGCAAATTTGCTCCTTTTTTTCTCTCTGAGCTACAGCATGTACAAATCAAGAAGGTTATGCTCGTATACACTCAATAGGTCTGTTCGTAAATGCACAATCGATTTATGAACTCAACAATCAGATGAACTTCATGTACATTCGTCGCCTCGGAAAATTTCCCTTTGCAGCCTTGTTAATCACCATGCTCTAAGTTATTCTTACGAGGCATGGGGTATGGTGATTATCAAGGCTGCAAAGAGAAATTTTCCAAGGCGACGACGGTACAAGGAGCATATAGGATTATGAAATAACTGATTATTTCCTAATTGTGTATTATATTTAATATCTCATCAAATTCCTTCTTGCTCTTTTTTTAAAAGATCCCCTCTTCGATATACAAAAGTTGACCATTAAAATGATTTATGCTATTATGCGCGCCTTATAGCCTAATAATAAGAAGTTGGCATTCTAAGAGATAATTTGGCATTTGAGTCGCAGTGGCATTTTCTGAAAGCGCCTCTTCTCGAAGCGTGACGGTCGGTCAAGCCTCCTCGGACAACAGCTGACCCACTCATCAGCTTCCCTTACCAAGTCTATCAACAATTAAAACCACATTTACATGGGTATTTAATTTTCACACTTATTTTGGTCACCACACATGCAGTTTTATAGCAAGTGCACCGCATTGACTGCATTGTGAATTAAAAGAAGAAACGTACGCTAAATTAATTTTTTTAAAATAATGATGTGCTATAAAATGCATAACAAAAGTTCTTTTGCTGGACTCTAAGCACATAAGACCATGCAAAATAATTGAAATCTAAAAAAAGGAAAATATTTTTAAGATATTCCCATTGATTGTATTGTGAATTAATATTATAAATTATATAATAATAATACAATTTTTAAGGGAGATTTTTTTCACAAAATTGCGGCACCCCCTTTCTATAATTCGTATTTTCCACTCCCTTAATTGTGCCTTCACCCCTGATCGACTGAGAAATTAAGTTGCCTGCACTGCGCGTCTCGTCAATTAATTAAGTTGCCTGCACTGCGCGTCTCGTCATTTAATTAAGTTGCCTGCACTGCGCGTCTCGTCATTTAATTAAGTTGCCTGCACTGCGCGTCTCTTCATTTAATTAAGTTGCCTGCACTGCGCGTCTCGTCATTTAATTAAGTTGCCTGCACTGCGCGTCTCGTCATTTAATTAAGTTGCCTGCACTGCGCGTCTCGTCATTTAATTAAGTTGCCTGCACTGCGCGTCTCGTCATTTAATTAAGGTTTTGTCGTCGTAAGTGTAAAATCTACGATTGTTTACAGACAATGTATTTATGTACTTAAAAAAAATCATGGAAATTATATAAATTATATATTTGAATATTAACTAAATGTTTAAAATACTTCGTATTTTGTCTTTTTGAATTTTTTATACACAAAATATTTTGATGGAATATTGATATGACTTAAAATTTACTGAAGCATTTGCACGAAACTATTAAAAGAAGGGGGGGGGGAACTATTTTTCTAATAAGTTTATGTTTATTGTTAGCCCGTTAACGACCTGACCGCGCCTCCAAACGTGCTTCCTTCACGCTTCGCCTTGTTAACACTTCATTTTTGGCTCAGGTTCTATTCAGATTACATTTTAACCGACTCATCATTTTCATAAAGGTAAATTTACCATACCACTTGAAGGGCCGAGGTTACTTCTTTGAATGTTTCGATAATCGTTTGTCTTTATTGCAGTGTTATATAGCTTATGTAGCCAAACTATACAAAGGCTTAGAAACCCTGAACTATCATAGGTTAAAAAAATAATAATGATTATAATAAGATTTCATATATTTTGCATGCATGTTACTTAAATACAAGTAAGTTTAGAAGATTTTTTTTAAATAAATATTATCATACGAATAATTTGATTGAATGTTATTATTTATCTCTTGAACTCAGGGAGATTATATTGATACACTCTTTGTTCTATTTTATACTGGTATGATGAAATGTGACACATGTGAAATTGGACTTCCCATCTTTCCACGCACCTGAATTGCGTTGTTTGTTTTTGTTGATTGATATTTTGGGCAATTGACACAATATGATTACGCATGTCCCGTTTAGATTATTGTGCCATGAGCAACTTTCAAACCGGAGAAACCACGTGGCCTAACAATTCATCTCTATTAGCATTTGTATATTTGTGACTGAGGGAATTATGGAAGCCTCGGATATGTAATTGCGTATACTACTGCGGCAAGTGATATGGTACCTATAGCTTAGAGTACCGATATAGAATTTATAGAAACGACGCAAAGGAAAGTGCTATTTTTAAGGGATTGATAATTTTTTTATGGTGTCTTTATGATCTTTTATATCTAAATCTCAAAAGAAGGAAATCCCACCCCTCGATAAACACCGAACATTCTAATTGTCTTATGTTTTTATACCATACTGTCAGCATGCACTGATACACAAATTTCTTTCAGATTATCCATTACAAAGCTTACTGTATCTAGGTTGACATCAAAAATCGATTGTTTGGTTGACATCAAAAATCGATTGTTTGGGTTTGAAAAGTAATATTCCCAAGTACTTTTACCGGCGTCACTTCGCGTGGACTTTCCCTTCAAATTCATGCACGAAGTTTTAATTTATTCTACTTGAAAATCTTCCTCTACTCGCACCTGCCTCAAAGCTGTCTGAGAGAACTTGCAATGTAATGAAACTTTTATGTTACGTCGATTGCGTTCTGCAAGGTCATTTTTACAAACAATAACAATTTTTTTTATATTATGCAAGATAATTATTATTCTATTGTCTAGCATATAATCTTTTTTTTTTTTAGTGCAAACATGTCTAACATCTAAAACTAATGGCTATATACATATTATACACTTATAACATATGCAAATGGATTTGAACATAATGTTATATTCTTATGTATAAGGACGGATCACGGAGTTTTCTATGTATCTCTCTAAACCTCTTTGGGACTCTAGGAGGTTTGAAAAATGTTCCTCAGACACATAACTACAAGTAGGAAATCAATAGAAAGAGTGAAATTATGTGAAACTGGAAGTGTTCAAAATTACAATCATAATTTGTTATTTTTGCTGTAAATCGAAGCTTCGTATTGATGCAAGGGAAATAGAAGAAAAAAGGTAAAGGAGGTGTTATCTATTTATATGATAGCGAGAGGTATAGACTATTTTAAAATAAGCATTTCCGGAAGAGCCCGTGAAACGTTCAAGGTATTTCGGAAGATTGGGGTTTCAAATTAGTATGTAATTAATAAATAGAAGTACCCGATAGGGTTTGATGAAAAAAAAAGTAATTGCATAGAGAGATGGTAATAGGAAAGATTTTTTTATAAATTTCTCAGAATTTGCCTAATTTAAATGAGGAAACCTCAGTAAGAATGGTCGTTAATGACATCATTATAAATATTCCAACCTCCGAAATACGCCACCACTTTAATTATTCTGAGCGCAATGACAAAAAGTGAAGATCACTGGGGTAACATTCGAACTCGGTACCACCTGATTGGTGCTCACTTACGATAACTCCTCCACAGAGAGAGACGGCCGCCCTTCCTCCGAGGGCCTGGCCGCGAGTTGCCGCACCCCCGCGGTACAGACATTCTTCCTCCTTGCGCACCATCGAGTCCGGCCGCTGCTGCGTCGAGTTGGCGTAGCGAGCGAGCACCAGCAGGCCGGGGTCCAGCACGCCTGCACACCACACAGGTTACAGGTGAACTAGTCACACATGGGGCCAATGAAACTCTTGGTAGCTGCATTTCATTTAACCAACAGTGCGATAAGTGTTTTTAATACTATACTGAATCTTATACCATATCAAGGAATTATAATGTTATATTTCGATAAGACACACAAATTAAGAACTAACGCATTTTATAAAAAAGAGAATACACTTTCAAATATTTTTAGTGTCTAAAAAACGTGACATTTTTATCATTATACTTGCAAATATAATACATACATAATAATGAATTAAAATAAGATAATTAAAGAATCATGCAAATTTAATTTCTTCAATGTATTAAACACAAAAGACGAAACACGAATGCTAAAATACATATTTATTTAAAAACTATGTTCATTAACTTGTTCAAATGTCAAGCTGGAAATTGTCACTTAATTAATTCACAATTGAAGTTCTCGTTTTTCTCGCTACTGTCGCTGGTGTGGCTGCCAGCAGAGATGGCGCCTCACGCAGAGATGTGGGGGCGCTACGAGAGACGTCGCGGACTTGACTCCGCTCCTTTCTCGCGGCGAACAGGCGCGCAGAACCGACCAGGAGATCATATTTGTAGAAATGTGAGGACAATCGATAGTCTTGGAAATTAATCAATTTTTTAAACAGCAATTGATTTTTAATCTTAAATCGAATTATTATAATTATATTGTGTTAATTAATTAATAAGTATACATACAGAGTTAGTCAAAAAAAAAAAAAAAAAAAAGAGGGCAGAGCTATATTGGTACAGTTCGTAAATTATATTCTATTAAATTTGAAATAAATTATTGATAATTCCTAGTAATCATTTTATTGCTTTTTGATCGTAAAACAATAATATATAAAGCACGTCTGAAGAATTATGTTGATCACATCAGACAAGTTGAAATTACGTACATAAATAAACACACGTACAATAAAATAAAAATTTAAACATTTTCATTAAAGCTACACGATACAATTTTGCATAACATTTAATTTTCTTTTACAAGTAAATTAAATCTCCATATACAAACAAATGATGATTATTTTTCTTGCAAGAAAAAATTGTATGCAATAATTATATAAAAATTGTATTAATACTGACTTTACTTTACTTGCATACCATATAGTATAGTATATTATACTCATTTAATCAGAACTCACCGACTTGAAATAACAAATGATACAGCGATTTAACTCGTCCAATATGATGTCACATATGTACAAATTAATTTATAGTGCATGAAAATTAGACAGTTTGTTACAGTGAATATCAACGATAATAATAAATCAGATCAATTAAACGGCATGTTTTAGTGAATATTAACGAGAATGATATATCAGATCAATGTTTCAATTAAACAGCATGCATGGCAAACACAATATGTTAATATATGATTATTAATGTATTCTTTAAAAGGAATCAAATGAATCCTCATCCAGCAAAATTAAAGTAGAATTTTGTTTCTATAAAAATATTATTAAAACAATAAATATTCTTTATTTCTTCTTTCTTAATTATTGTTAATAATATTCTTTAAAAAATAGGCTGAGAGTAATTTAAAAACACTGTGCGCATGCTTACATTATGTATATACGCTTAAAATTAACATTAACTTAATTAAGACTCAAAAGATAGAAGACATTTTTTTTTTACCAAAATTACAAATCTCTTATTGTTAGTCTCTGCGTAAACTCCATTCATCAAACCGAAGTCAAGCAACGTCGAGCGTGGTTAGTACTTGGATGGGTGACCGTTTCAATTAAGAATTACGCTGCTCCCTCCCTGGGGTAAATTCATCTCTCTTTCCACCCAATGCAGTGATGCACTTGTGTGTGGTTCCCCAGGCTTTGGACATCACTTAGGTCCATTGATATCAAATAGTCCGTCCTGACTGAGGTTTTCCACGGTTCCCTCAGTCTCACCTCAGCGAATGCTGGGACGCGTAACAGAGGCCGTCATGGCCACCATCCTTTCCCTACCTTATTATCCCTACCCTGCCGAGAGCTGTAAGCTCCTTTAAAAAAAAAAATAACATAGTAAAAAAAATCGTGCAGGGTCGTGCTGAGGTGACGTTAGTTTGACATCAAGCAGACTTCTATCACGTCGAGATTTGAGCCTCTTCAAAGTGCATTCTTATCAGGAGCAGAAGTAAACAATCCAGCGCAATTTATTACAAAACGGCGGTGCCTGGCTCGTCTCTCGGAGAAGTGTCAGAGGTTTTGCAATTTACTTAGCAAATCACAAAGTGGAATACAAGCGGCCAGTTGAGTACTGACGCGTGAGTAGCAAAATAATTGAAGGGGGGTAATTGCAATTAAGTTCAATCTATTTCATTATATTTTTCATGAAACTCTTATTGGGTACTTCTACTTTCTAATTATTAAATATGAAGCGCCGAAACTTCCTATACCCTATAACTTGTTCATTTCTCATTCTAATTATCACACCTGAATTGAGGTAGGTCAAACATAATATAGTCGTTAAGGTCGACCTACGCCCACGCGCCTTGACAGGTTTACGTCAATATTAATCAGAAAATCACGTGTTTATATTTAAAGATATACAACGAGTCGCTGAGCCTTCCACAAATGCTCCGACAATATCAGGAGCACATGAACTGACAGCAGATAAAAGTTTAACCTGTAAAGTTAATTATGCAAAACAAAATTTACACACACGGGAGGTTCCTTCTTAAACATGAGGTAGCAAAATAATAATTAGCATCAATTAGCAGCTTCCCAACACCTTGTTTTTTATTTGGTAAGAAATTTGTGTGAAATAAACACTAAATCACACATTTCTTTCGCATTTACAATGCTAAAGAAGAATACCACATACATAATAATAATAAAAATGTAAACAAAAATTATTACAGCTTGTTTCAGGAAATTGTAGGTATATTGAACTAATTAACAATCATCAACGTTGGTATCATGCAGCTAAATTTGAATATTATATCCAAACACAAAAAATATATAAAAAAAAATCAGTACTTGCTTATTATTTTTATTTTTCTCCTCTATATTAATTATTATTCATAGCTTTATTTTCTGATGAAGAAAATTTACAATTAATTCACAGAAAAATTGGTGGTAATTTCTGACATTCACAGCCGCCACGGATATTTACATTATCGAATTACCACGAGGCTAAAATAAGCTAAAAGTGACCATCTGATATCGATATTCTTTTATCGTAAACATCGTTAAACAATGGAGTATTTGGGTTATAGTTTTTATAAATAGAATATTGATTTTTTTGTAACAAACATACCACGTTGATCATCATATGCCATGGGCGCGATTCAAGAAGGAGTATATCCAGGTTTTTTACAATAGCCATGCACGTTTAGTGCGCCATTGAGTTAGACTGAGGATAGCCGCGGTTAGTTAGAAACCTGTGGGTATGTTACTGAATAATTATTTCATGAATCGCCCTCCTTTTGGTATGTATATCGGTATAATATTATTTTTATATGGAAATAAGCTTTAACGTTACACAATTGGAAACTCCAATTGAGAGAACGAGATTGGTACTCAATTATAAACACTTATTAATATTATTTTTATTAGCAAAAAAACAAACAACAAAAACAGCAAGTTCATGCTGTCCTAAAGAAATTTTACGTGAATTTAAATATTTTAATTATAGTTCAAAACCTGTGTAACATATTATAATATTTTAAAACTAATTCATTTTTTTCACATGACAACACAATCCACGCACTGCACCAATATAAGAAAGCAATAAAAGAAAGGATTGATTCTTAGCAAATAACTTCGATCTGATTAAATTATCATACTGTAACATTTGCACACAATGTTAAAAATGATTCTAATTAAAGTAATAATTTCACTCCAACAATTAAGTATTTATTTTGATTGAATAATAGTATGTGCACCGGAAACAATGACGTAAACACTTTTTGTACACTCTAGAGAATAAAATTACTAATAATTATTACATTACTTGCAAGCTTAGAATTAATTGAAACGTAATTAGAATTAAAACTCGTAAAATGATTGGTTCTTTTTCTTTATAACATGTTTTATCTTATAATTTAACCTATGATTACTTCTTATTACACTTCAATGATGCAATGCAATCTTTATCTCTATTACAAACTGCCATAACACTTTGAAGTGCATTGACATCGCAGTACACATATAATTGCATTTTTTCTTGTGATGTTTTTTACAGATCGACTTGCTACGTTTCAGTATCATCAATCAATGTTGTCGTTGAGGTTGACTGACTCGATTTTACACGATATCTCCGCGTGGCACGGGGTGGGGTGGGGAGGGGGGGGGGGGCTTCAAAGTTAAAACAAATCAGTCTGTTGTTTTATATTATTTAAACATTATATTCGAGGCAAGTAATTTCGCTCCGCCTCTCAAAATTTCAGAGTTTTTGAAATATAACAAAAGTTATACTCGAAATTCTTTCTTAGCTCTTTTAAGAAGTAATAAATGCGTTTTTTATGCTCTCGAGATTTTTCAAATTGGAGTACAAAAGAGTTTTTATCCATGAAAATTCAGGTACACCATTGTACAGTGTTGGCACCTTTGAAAACTTCACTTGTAAATAAATAAATAAATAAATAAATAAATAAATAAATAAATAAATAAATAAATAAATAAATAAATAAATAAATAAATAAATAAATAAATAAATAAATGACATCATAGAGGGAGCTTACTGATACATTATACATAGTACAAAAGTACTTTGAAATTTTTTTTTTGCGTCATTTCAAATAATGCAGTCATTTACTCAAATAATTCAAAGAGAAAATTAAAAATATAATATAATACATTATACATTTTTACTAATTAACAAATACAATATAATATATGTAGGATGCAAAAATATGCCAATTTCTCATGAGATAGCTTTACATACATTAAAAATTATATTAATGAGTCTGCTAGTTGCATAAACCTCTTCTTCCATTTCCGATAAAGTTCATAATGTTCTAATGATAAATAAATGAACAACAAACCTTCTTGAAAATGGCAGAAGTTTTTTCAACACAAATGACTGCACACCTTAATAATTACGTTCATATGAGCAGTGTTCAATATGTGTTCAATCCATCATCTCTATATCTCGTTCGGAACAATGGGCTATCTGCTTCATCAGGCGAGTGCAATTATAAGGTTAAAGGTAAAGCTCATTATTGCGGACGAGGAACGAATTATGCAAGTTGACGACGCCTCATTTTATAAAAGAATAATATCCCCATGTGAACGCAGTGTCTGCAATAGTACTTACTGCTGGTGGGCCTCAGCGACAAGGTGATGGGCCCCTTGGTCTTAGTGTTTGATGCAATAGTACTTACTGCTGGTGGGCCTCAGCGACAAGGTGATGGGCCCCTTGGTCTTAATGTTTGATGCAATAGTACTTACTGCTGGTGGGCCTCAGGGACAAGGTGATGGGCCCCTTGGTCTGGTTGCTGTACACGAGTCTCACGGTGTGCGCCACGTCAGCCCCGTCCGAGCGGCGACGACGGCGAGCCATGCGGGGCCACACCACGCTGAGTCGGGAGGCCATGTCCGCGTCTGGAACATGGGACATGTGTGGTGTCAATACATCATAAGCAATGAAATGGACTATGGAAGAATTTAATGCACCATTGGTTACTGAGACACACTTGCATGTAATTTAATGCACCATTGGTTACTGAGACACACTTGCATGTAATGAAGGATTCACTGGGGGGGATCGCCTCTCTTCCGAAAGGTACCAAAATACATTGAAAGTGATAACACCATTCGCTCCCCTCCCTCCGCTAATTTAACATTGCGATATAGGGCATGCTGCATCTGTCCCTGCTTTCATGCATGTGCACTTGGGAGTGGAAAAACGTGATTGAAGATAATTGTAAAACCAATTAATTAATTTATCAATGCTTATTAACGAACGTCCTTATAGAGTAAAAATATCCATGCATGTTAGAACTGCATGCACTACACCAGCTTCATATCAGGCAAGATTTTTCAGGTTCAACGTTTTGATTTTTGAATTATTCATATACTTATAGTATTTGACATGTCTGATGATATACTTTTAATAATAGGGTAATAATATATTTTACCACGTGGACGATTATACTAAAAAATAAGATATTTTATTAAAATACTTAATAAACTATAATAAATTTCTTATAAAACAAATCACACTTCTAATTAATTAAAAAATTTCTTATAGAAAGAAGTTCAGTATGATTCACATGCACGTGTATTCGTCTTTAGCTATGGTGGGGATATAATATAGATTATGTTAGCTGGCAATAAATCAGTTGAACAATAATCGTCATAATAGTTACTCGACAAATCATCATCGTACGTCATTCGAGCGATTTTTTCGCTTCATTACCTTTTTAGTACGAACACGTGCTCGCAGTTTTTTTTATATTAGAAATATGATCTCAATAGTTCGTGCTGTCAGCAATTTCTTATTGCGTTAATTGTATCGTGTTATTACAGCTGCAAGGCTATATGATATACACACTGAAATATTATGGATCTCATGACATATGAATGACTGCGTTCAAATTAAATTATTTGCAGAGTCATACTCCTTCATAAAGAAAAGGCTGCGTTTTTTTTAAATGATAAATCGAAGCTACAGATTTCAAAATGCAATCTTTGAAGTCAGAGGGTTAATTATAGGATCAGTTTACTGAGCTGCATGATACATTGAATGAAAATATATAGAAGTATTTTGAGCTTACGATACTTCATTTTTCAGCATGTGTAATATGATAATAATATTTTACTTTCTTATAATTAAGATTTTTAATTAAAGTATTACATAAATTATCTTGATTTTTCTGATAGAAAACTCATGTGCTCTACTTTTGTTAATGATAATTTAAAAATAGACTTCTTTACAAAATTACTCTTGTGGTGCACCTTACAATTGTTAGTCACGCGTCTGAACAACAAAAGCACCGTGCAGTGTTGTACCGCACGCAGCCAGCTGGAAAACGAGCTTCTTGCAACGATAATAGAGAGGATCGTTTATACAGAGGCTTCAAGTCAGCTGATTTTGCGGTGTTCCTATCCAAACCTATGTAATATATATATATATATATATATATATATACATATATATATATATATATATATATATATATATATATATATATATATATATGTATATATATATATATATATATATATATTGCTTTTTTGACATTAAAGAAAAAATTTTAGAGTCAAATAATAAAGACGTCAAAATAGGGGGTAAAAAATGGTTACAAATTAATAGCTTTAATATATAGTTGCAGAAAAAGTTCTAACATGCATGGTAGCTTAAAATGGAGAAAATTTTCACTCCGGGGAACATTTGAAGCCTCTATTAGCCTCTTGCATTATACATGATGTCTTTCAGTGACGGCAGACGTCGTGTTTCATAGGAGCGAATGGAGGCTGACTTTTCAGTGTTCTCACCGTCCTGTGTAAAAAAAAAATAATAAAAGAAAAACGCTTAGTCGTTTTTTTAAGATTTTTATGTAAAATTTCATTACGGGACTTCGGTCCAAAGTGAAAAATACACTGGATAATGCAAGATTTTGATTTTTTATCTCATTTGAAACCGAGAAAAGTTAAAAAAAAAACTTTGATTCATTTTCAAGGGCAAGATGGACCTTAGTGACACAAATGAGCATCGCGAGGCGCACTAACTCTTGATTCTTGTAACTACGTAAGTTTTTGTTCCGCTAATGTTAAGACGGCAGGGAAAAAAAAAATGTTACGAAATTTCCGTTGTGAGAGATGTTCGATTGTTATCTGCAGAAATTATCGCTGTGGGAATCATCGTTACATGTCGTACATTGGAAACTGAATTTAATTTATAGCAATTAAGAAATGGATCAACTTTCAACACACCTTTTATATTTGTGTCAATTCATAAAGATAAAATAAATTGATATTAACGTTTTCACAATAAACGTGACAAAATGAATGAAAATGCAAAATTTATAAAAGCTTTCAATTGTAAGACATTTCGGAGAAATGAGGAGGGGGGGATGGCATTAAAATTGGAAATAAACTTGGAAATTCATCCTCCAATTTGTGCTTTTAATTCTTCACCTTAACATTTAATATTACGAATGGTGATTTAATTGATTATATTTTTGTTTTTATGATTTGCTGGCAGTCTCGTTTTATTAAAGGAAACGTGGAAACCTTACTTGAGGATGGTCAGTGACAGTCGGAGTATGAGTAAAATTGCACTAAATAATTTTAATAGTATAATGATCGAAAGCAAGATATACGAGATCGCCAGCGTCAAAGAAGATATTATTATTTTTAATTTACGACTATAATAAAGCTCTTTTTCTTAGCTCTAAACTTTAAAAATGATCTTTACCACAAATATCTTTTTAATTTTTAAATGAACAAATTAATGATGGAAAGATAATTTAAAAGTTATGTGTAAGAATGACTGTCAGGCAAAATATCGCCAAATAAAGATATATTCTATTCTCTATTCTTTAACCATGCTGCTATATTTTCAAATATATTGATTGCGATTATAAAGGAATACAAACTCACTCCTTTGTCCAGTAATTGTATAACCACAATAATTTGTGTGTTATGAAAGCCACATTTTCTTCGAGTTTCCATTATTACACATGAAGTAATTAGTTATTATTATTTTTATATAACTACTTAAAATAAATTTCTTTATTTTTTCATGCATGCATAAAAATATCTCAAATAATATTTTTTTCTATAGTAAATTTCTACTTCCTCATATTTTATATGAAAGTAGGTAAATATATAGCCTACTGGTTCCCTTTCATATTAGTGCGAGGTGTGAGCAATAAAACGTATAAAAAAATGTTAATGTAATGCTATAAACTACAATAAAAAAGTTTAAAATTCTCTCTTTCTGAAGATAAGAAACATTTAAAAAGCAATTTAGTGGTTTGCGATCGAGTGTCCCATATTAAACGTTATATATCAAGGATGCTGCAGTAGAGAGGATGTCTCCCAGTGACGTCATCACGTCCAATTTTAGTGCCATTTGATTGGCCAGCTGTCATAAACCGGTTATTAGCTGTTGAATTATTTACCGAAGTGATCCGAAGGTTGACGAAAGTAGTCGAGGATCTTTAAGCCATCCTTTCGACTTGGACACGCTCCATTTGGCATCTCTCGTCGTGAAGCAAGTTTCGGAGCACCCCCACAGAAACCCCACCCTGAAATGATGACGTCACCCAGACGAACAGCAGACGAATAGCTGCAGTAAATTAATGACTTGGCAATTACATATTCTGCAAAAGTACGCCCATCAATTTAGCCACGTCAAGAACATAGATTTAACATCTGTACACGTTAACAAAACCAGATGGTGTTACCAAAAACTCAATATATTTTTATCTATATTTATTTATACTAGAAGTATAATATTATCATAATAATTAATTTGATTACAATGGATTATAAGCAATGTGATTTCAATTAAATATAATTAATTAATCAATTGATATCAGCTATTATACTCTCTGTATTGTTATACGTATTGGTTTATTAATATTTATTTCTACTGTATGTATATAGTCATATATAATGTGTGTAATGTATGTCGTATTTTATTTATCAATGTATCCATAATAAGGACTTGTCTGCATTTGGAACCAATAATCAAATCAAATATGGATGAGAATTGACAATGGATCGTTGTCATCATCAATCAAAGACAACAATTTTGGACAAACAAAAATCATTGTTGCTCTTTTTGTTAACATCATCACAAATTTGCTACAGTCCGGGTCAGATTCGTGACGGGACACTCTACCACACTGAGAGAATATAACACTTCTATCAATCGTTGCAAGGTCATCTTTTTTTGTTACTTCGACTTTCTTTTATTTTTATACAAAATTATTGATATTACAATAATTTATAAATTCATCAAAAAGAAATTTATTATTTTATTTTCAGCTTATTATCTTGAAATATTTCTATCGTATATAATGATTTATTAATGATATATTATAAGATATAAGATTCTAGTACAGCTTTACTACAATGTTTATAAAGAAAGAATTTAAAGAAGCAGTTAAGGGTAAGGTAACGCCACCAATGTTAAAAAAAATCCCTCACACAAAAATTCTGAAAAAAAAAAAAAATTAAAATGTTCTCCTTTACACCCCCTATCAGTAGCTAAAATATCAGGTATACAAATTCGATCTAGTTTTTGAGTTATGAATTTTTAAAGTTGACTAATTTAACATGGGATTTCCATTTCTCCATGTTAAAGTAGTCAACTTTAAAAATTCATAACTCAAAAACTAGATCGAATTTGTATACCTGACATTTTAGCTACTGATAGGGGGTGTAGAGGAGAACATTTTAAATTTTTTTTCAGAATTTTTGTGTGAGGGATTTTTTTTTAACATTGGTGGCGTTACCTTACCCTTAAAGAATTTTGTATTTTTATATATATATTCTGAATTTTTTAAACGTGAACGCTGAATTGTTTGAAAAGTATAAATAGGAACGCTTATATATTAACTATGTGTGTAATTAATTTTAAAATATCTTATTCCTAACTGTATTATAATAATCCAAAACTGATAGTATCCATTTCACAAAGAAATATAATTATTATACACGAATAACCAAGATTTAATGGGACGACAAATCGATATTTATTAAAATATAATTATATAGATCTCGGAGTTCCTAATATACTTGCATGCCTTGTACTTTAAATAAAAAGTGTACGTATTACTAATGCACATCCCTAATATTCACTTTAGTCCATTGATAAAAAAAGATAAAGGTGTTCGTCTTGACTGAATTTCCACGGTTCCCTCAGTCCGACCTCCAATGGGACACGTAACAGTCTGTTATAGTTTGACCTCCATCCTTTCCTTATCTCTCCCACATTAATACCTTTTCTTTCGAGATTATAGGGGTGTATCTCTGTTTAAAAAAATACACTTTGTTCTATATATTGTACATAGTAATATAAAAGATATTATAATAAATAATAACCAATAATAAACATTTTTGTTCCTCGATAATTTTGTGTCAATACAACGCTAAAATGAACCGTGATCAGAATCTTGGTCATCACATTCCCATGAAAGCAATTTTCCCAACCTTTATCCACGCTTTTTTATTTCAATTGCACCGCGGTATTTACTGAAGATCCATTGTTGGTTATTGTACTTGCCTTCACAGTCGGCAGAGTAATAACGGAGAAAAAGTACACCTAGTTAGATCTTTCTCACAGATTTCATTTGTGTTCTTTAAACTGGGCTGCTGAATATGATAGAATGTAATATGAGGTGAAAAAGAAAAAAATAAATCGGGAATATCTCAGTTCTCAAACATTCTGATTCTTAATAATTATTAAGCTTAAGCTTGGGTTTTAAATTTTAGTGTTTTGTTGTTGTTTTTAAAGTAAACACAACCTACCATTGTAAGATTGTAAGCGATGAGAGAATAGCAATGGCATGGTGCATCATTTTAATAAGTTAAGAAAACGTTTATACTTTTATATTGTAAATATAATAAGTAAAAAAAATATACATAAAATATGCATTAAAAAAATAGCAAAAAATTTGTAAATATATGCCACATTTTGACTAAAAAACAATACAGACAGTGTGATTTGACCCTACTTGGTGCATTTAAAAAAAAAGAGCTCATTATTATTTAATTATTGCATAAAATTGTTCACATTATTGTGTAAAATATATCAAAGCTGGGACCACCCTGGCCTTAATGTACGTGCTTGTCCTTTGCATGCTCATGCAACTGTGCATCGCGCAAGGAAAAAATAATTACTGCGAATGTTGATTTTCAACTCTTGCAACTCTCTGTGACTTACTAATTTTTAATTTGAAGCCAGACACCCTTGTAGCAAGGGTCTGGATCACACGTGACTAACCCTGAGCAAGGGTCTTGTTCTAACCCTGAGGAAGGTCTTACCGTCCGGCTGCTCGTCGTCAGGTCCCACCAGTCCCCGCCACTCCTCCGCGGTGAGCAGTCCCCTCAGGTTCTGCTCCGTGACCTGCGGAATCGACATCAGTCAGTCACATGTGGAGAACCCAAAATATATATTTATTAACATGGTCATTTCGTCACCTTTACTGTAAAATATAAGGAACAGCTATCACTTTTTTGTTACCTTTTTGGCTAAACTTTGCGTGCTATTCTCACCCTATTTAATATATAACTAAAACAGTATATTAATTATTATTTATGGGTGAAATAATAAAAATTAAAAAATATTTTACATGAATATACCAGCTGAAAAAATTTCTTCCATTGCCACATTTTCATGATGACGGTATTTCTTCATTTTTGTACAAAAATGACTTCTTAAATTATCATAATAGTAAATTACGTACTATAACCACAATATGTCCTCATCTGATTAGTGAAGTATCAAGTATAAAATGAACGAGAATGAATGTAAATGAAGATAAAATATCATGCGAGAATTAGCAAATTAATTTATAGGATTTTTAATTATATGTTTGAAGATAAAATAATTAAAAACGTTTGAGTTATGAAGATTTCTGAAAAGCTTTTTAATTTAAGTTTGCATAATATTGACATCAGAAGTCCAGGTGGGAGAAATAATTAAAATTTATTTATCAAAGTGATAAATTAATTGTAAGTCACTTAGGGCCCAATTATTTAATAAGGAGGTTTCATATATTGATACAATATTGAATAAAATTTTTAAAAAATTGGATTGGTTCACATAATATATGTTACTTTTTATAAATAATTATATTATAACGCTATTTAAAAGGTATACAAAATTATAAGTACCATTAAAATAACATACCATCATTATCGAAATATATACAGACAACGTTTATAGCAATAAAACATATAGGAACTCCACATAAAACACTGGTGCAGTCTCGTATAGTTTCTATATTAATGTACTGCTTGTACTTTATAGGGTTTGGTTATACCGAAAACTTAACGTGTTTTTTTTTTTTTTTTTTTTCTCCAGCCATTATAAACTTAAGAGCAAATGCATAGATATATTGACATTATAGGTCTGCTTGTAATATACAATCAATTCATGAATCACATTAACCTTATAGAGAATATATAGAGAATCTTATTGTTCATTTTTATTTGATTGTGTATTTAAACATAATTATTGCAACTGTAAAAACATGCTCGATTGAATAGTTTGATCTGATTCTCTTAAAACACATTTAGGGATATTATGAAATATCCCATTATATATTTTATGACGGTGCAGCGTATTATACAGCTATATAATTATGTAGTTAGAAAATTAAAAGAACAGTATGACATCTGTTCCATAAAACCCCTCCTTATATATAATATTTGTGGTAGCAATTTGAAATATATAAATACATACATTATAAACCTTATACCACTAATTGACAATACGTAATTTATATTATTTTCACTCTGTATTTTTCATTGATATAAATTGTTATACTATTATTTTTAACACTTACAATTGAATATAAAAATAAGGTGTGTCTCCCACTAGACCGCGTGATTTCGCAGCAATCAAGTGTAGCTGATGCGCACACAGCTTCGTATCGTATGCCTTCGTATGATAATAAATTTAGAACCGGTCCTAACATTATATAAATGAGACACGTAATATATGTTTGCATGCACACGATCACATGCGTACGATATAAATACCATCGCATAAATGCGATCAGGCTGTGTGCGACCCGCCACACATTATAATAAAATGTGATACGCTAACTAGACACAAGTTTATTATATCAATATTCCTGTCTATTATTTAAATTTTACTACTGCTGATATTTTATTGTATAAAGACTTGAAGTCAATTAACTTTATTTCCTCGTTTATATCGAGAAAGTATCTTTAGTTATAAATAAAATTTAATTTATCACATAAATAATTCAGTAATCTGGAGATCTTGTTTAACTTTATTGCGCAATGTTTGCTGAACCTGATCGAGACGAGGAAGGAACGAACCGCCAGTTTATTCTACAACCGCACGTATTATACAATAGACGAAATAATATATTATGTATTGTTCCTGGGAGTAGCCGGAAGCGTAATTTATGTCCTCAAATATTGCCTCGGGCTAGCGGTACGGTACATGGTAAAAATTATTTAATCGTAGAGTTAAATAAGCGAGCTATATATCTCAAAATGAGCTTTACATAATAATTAGAATAACAATTATTGTTTTATATTGTGGGTATAGTGCATGATCGAGAGTTAACCTTGGAGAAAATGTCTCTTGACTTTTTGTCCTAAATTAATATCTGAGCACTATTGTTGCATATGCTATAATTTGTATAAAGACTTATTCCGAAAAAAATAATGTTCATGGATACTGAAAGCTGCAGCTTGTACAACTTTTTTTAACATTGAATATTATATATCTTCCCTTTCATTTGGGGGTATACATGACAGATTTTAGCACCCCCGTCAACTCCCCATAAAATATAACAGTCTGAAATAAAATTCACTCCTCTCCTTCGAAGTTCATGCGCCCTTGAATTCTTATAAGCAATGGTTAATAATTTGCCTTTTAACCACGGTTTTCAATTGAATTAAGGTAGAGATAGCATTGGGCATTTAGCATTTAGCATTGGGCCAGCTGATCCGTATTATCTCTACCTTAAGGCGGATTTCCATGGAACGAAGCACGAGAAATACGGCACACCGCGCACTATAAACGTGCAGGTAACAGCAGCTATATAATGTTAGGGAGAACAACATGGCTACCATACTGTTTCACTGCAAGTGCGCATTTTTCTCATCGCACGACATTGCTCCATTAAATGCTCTTCTGCTAAGAAAGCCTCCTCTCACTTCCGATCTGTTTGACACGCGAGACTCGCTTGGTGAACACGTGGTCCCGTTGTGACCGTGGCTGTCATTGTCAAGCCAAAACATTGCAGTTCAATAAACTAGCATTGCAAACTACTCTGCTGAGAGGATGATTTATAAAGTATTTTAGAAATAAAGCAAAATACTACTCGGTATAACTCCTGGAAATTGAGAAGTATTTTAAAATTAATCCTTCAATATTTAAATTTTATATCCCATGCAGTAAAAATATCAAAAATATCACGGTCCATAGATCGAGTGATGGCACAGTACTGGTCCAATAGAGTCTCAGCACTGGACCCACGGAGTTGTGTTTATAATGTTAACAAAAGAAATATAAAATGAAAAAAATTAAGGAAGATTATTATAAAAAAAAAATTAGTCAGTGAACGCATTTGAAAGTAAGAAATTGACAATAAATTAATCTGTTTCTAAAATTCTGTAAATTTCTCACATTCGATCATAAAAATTTATGTTTTCCATCATGTTGCTATAAAGTATAAAGTTATGTAACCATAATTAGATTTTTTTCTGTATGTATAATGTATTTTTTTTTAAAGTTGACGTGTATATTGTACAATCTAAGAGGTTTAAGTAAAATATTATCACTATACTGTGCCATGATGTGATTTATTCTTGAAAGATAAGCAGATTTTTCCTAGCCTCGTCAATGAGTTAGATGATAAAAGTAAAAATTTGGTTATCTTCGCGGTCTATTTCACGCCCCTTATGTTTTTTTAAATTAAAATTTTATTGTTATTCATGTTTTCCCTGATTAGGTGAGGGCAAATTCAGGAGTAACTTACGATAATTCAACATAAAAATTTATTTTTGATGCTATATAGTTATCAATCATGCAAGTTTGTTCAGTTTTACTGCAACTTTTTTTTTATTATTTATTTTACGTCTTAATTGTTTGTTATGCTGATTTTCACTTTCTGTGTATAGCACACAATCTGATAATCGACACTTTGAAAAAGATCTGATGGTATTGTTATCAATCTGTTCAATCAAAACAGTCAAAGAAAGCGTCTGCAAATCTTATTGTGATCTAAAATAGAGAAAACTTGATGGTTTCAAAATAATGGCGGGCCGAATTTCTTCAGAAGTGACAATTCATTACAAAGATCATTAGAAATCATCGTGCTCATTCATATAAATTTACTTTCTCCTATTTTGATTTAAATCAAAATTAAGTCTTAATCGTAAAAAGACTAGACACTGGCTTTGTTTTTTTTATGTTTAAAAAATTACGCTGCTCCCTCCCTGGGGTAAATTCATCTCGCTTTCCACCCAGTGCAGTAATGCACTTGCGTGTGGTTCTCCAGGCTTTGGACATTACTTTGGTCCATTGAAAAAAAAATAGAGGTGTCCGTCTTGACTGAGGTTTTCCAAGGTTTCCTCAGTCTCACCTCAGCGAATGCTGGGACGCGTAACAGGCCGTGGCAACCATCCTTTCCCTACCTTATTTTACCTCCAACTCGAGCTCCAAGCTCATTTGTATCCGTGTATCTTTGTAAAAAGAGTCTTTTTACATTATTTAAATTTAAAAAATTCAAATATATAATGTGAAAAAAAGTTTAAATTTTCGATGTGCCAATTTCCACCAAGATTTCAAGAAGTTTCGTGTTGTTCAATCATCTGGCCCTAAGATCTGAAGGTGGCAGGTAATACTCAGGTAAGTACATCATCAGGTGGCAGGTCCAGGTTGGCGTGCGCAGGAAACATTGCTCACCACGGCTGACACCTCGCGCGATTAAAAAACTTCATTAGACGATTATATTTTGATGGTCATACAAATTCCATTGTTACATACACGTAAGAGCTGCCGTTACGATAATCCTAATTTATCTTCTCACGTGTTTTATCAGTTTATAAACTTCAAGGCTTCGGAATTCAATCGTAACTTTTTTCCCTCGTCGAGTATTAAATTATTTATGAATCAAGTAGAATTATTTTACAACGTCTTAATTAAAAACACAAGAAATTTCATGCTGGTACTTGTTGGTGACAAGTTGATTTAAGACGAGTCATCATTTTTATAAAGTATTTGACAACACTGTTTTTAAAATAATATTTTAAGAGTTAAATATATAAAATACATTGAATTTTGCTAATATTATTATAAGAGAATAAAATACGTGATTTGACATGAACATATGTTGTCTTGTACAATCGAAAAAGTTCGAATAAAGAAAATAAATAAAATAAATAAGTACATGTATATGAGGAGAGGAGAGAGAAAAAATTATGTACAGAGAAAAAGAAAGAGAGAGCCATGAAACGAGCGAGAGACACAGATATATGCAGAGACAGAGGTAGGGAGAGACAGACAGAGATGGTACCCAACTGGAGCTGCCCACACAGTCACGGGTAATTGCACGCCGCCAGTCAGGGCAAGGCCACATCCAGTGCACTGGAAGTTCCGGGCAGGCGTGAAGATGCAGCAGATAGTGAGCATCATGAGCACCAGGCATTGTCCGGACCGCACACGTCCAGCAACCGCCACAGATAGGTGCTGGAGAAACATCCGCTCTAAAAAGTGCGTTTGTTGTGCTAGACATCTAGAAATTCACTCGTGCATCAAATTAATTGTTATGCAAGATGGAGCTCCCCAAGAAATAAAATATATAATTAACGAAGATAATACTTTAAAATATATTAATTGCAACATTTAAAATTTATAATTCAGAAAATTTTCCTATAAATATTTTTTTTATGTAACTTTGATGTTGTAAAACAATATAATTTATGCTTATTGCAAAATTTTATGTTAATCATATTTAAATTATTGATTTGTTATTCTTAGAAAATATTATGTTACAATAGTAATTTGACTCTATATAGATTTATACTCTACATTTTTTTTAATACCTGTTTAATATATAGCTCATTTATTAATGAATATTATATCGTTGCATAAAAAACAATAATTGGAATCGTAATTGTCTTAAATTCATAAATAATACTCCAACGTTTCCCGCTTGCGAATTCTAAACTCTTATATTATCTTAAATTTCTATTGTAGCTAGCATGTCTGTTTTTTTTTTTCTAAATAAACAAATTTAAAAAAGAAAAATAAAAAAAAAATGCATGAAAAATTGTTTTAAATTAATAAAATAAAAATAGGTGAAAATTTCATTCTTAGCTTTGAGATCCATGAAAATAATCACACGTTTTATCAACTCCATGTTCTCAATGTTTACCTGGGAAAACAGAGCGTATATTAATTTGTACTGACAATACAATTGTCCGGAAGTCACAATGTAAAAAAATTATTGTGTTAGTAACGGTTTAAAAAACTCTTAAACTTGTAAATTTATTCAAATTATTCAACATTGTCAACTTCTGTAGTTTTACAAGAAAACTAGAAATAAATTTTTGAAAAGCATAAATTATGTTTATTTATATGTAGGCTATCTATAAATTAATAATTTTTTATCAAAAAGAAGTTTCCATTTTTTTTTTTTTTTTCTGAAGCTTTTGTGAGTTAGCTCTGGTCTACATATTTCCAAAACTGGAATTGATTTTTTTTTTATCTCAAAGGTATTTAATATTTTAATTTAACGCTCACTGTTTGAAAAAAACAAGAACGGTTTTTAAACATGAACTAATTGCTGTATATGGAATTTGACAAAAACTATATTGTAACAATTAAATAATAACAAAAAAAAATATTTAAGTTTAAGATTGTATGATCTTTAAGATTTTAACATCAAATATCTGAATCTACTGAATCTTATTAAAATATATACGTAAAGTAACATCAGTAGAAAAGTCAATGACATTCTCTGACAATTTTTTTCTTCGTTTATTGAAGATGCCGCGACATTTGTTCATCCCACGCTTTTGGTCATTGAAGGCTGGCAGCAGTAGCTTATATGATAAGCAGCTCTTTGGGCAGATGCTTAATGGGAATATGGGGTCCACTTAAGATTTTTAAAAAGCCTTTTACTTATATAATAACAAAACCATAATTTATTATAATATTTTTGTAGGAAGTTCACTGACATGTTTTTTGAGAAGTTTCAGCCAGTTTTTGTAAAACAGCTGATTGTTTGAATTAGACCAGCGAGCTTTGTCGGCGTGACCTGCTGGAGATTAGCCAGCCTAAACTAACCATTTTCATCCCCGCGAGAGTTAAACAAAAACGCGCGTATTTTTAAAACTATGAATACAATTACACCTGACTTGAGTTTCGTTTGTCTAGGCTGATGGGGTATTTATTATTCTATATTGTTTTAAAATTTGATTTGGAAAGCTGAAAAAATATACGTTGAGAGATGAGTCAAAAGTACGTTTTACAAAATTATACAGTATTTTGTACCGTCTCTATTCAAGTTTAAATATTTATTCATCTTCAAAGCAAGACATGTCACAAATGCATCAATCATACATATTACACTAATTCGAAATTTTAATAAAATCGTCCAGTTTGTAAATTCGAATCTTTATTATTGCAATTTAATAACAATTTCACTTTACTCTTAAACACAGATATATATCATCACTCAAGCAACACTATTAATTATATGAATGTATAATTAATATAATAATAAAATAATTATAATGTGAAATGCAATTTTTTTAAGTTTTCTTTTTTTTTTTTTCTTTTTTTAATAGAGTAGTATAGTCAGTTTTTATTAAACGAGAATAATTTCTACACTTTTTATTTCCAAGAAATTTAATTAATAATTCATGTGAAATTTAGGTTTATTAAAAATTCATATTTCCATTTTTTCGTACTATATATAATATACAACGAAATTTGTAAAGGTTTATAGAACACCATTATTATATGTGCACCTCTAGCAGCACGAACTTCACTTGCTGGAGCTGCTCCAAATGCAGTCTTGCAATTTCGAGGTAAGAAGAGCATTCAGTTTATATAATATCAGAAAAGTTTAGCTCCACCACGACTCATTTTAACGCCAACAAACAAAGCAGGAGTAAAATTCGTAGTGTCCAGATATTTGCATAATGCCGAAATTAGTGATGATTAATTAATATAATAATTTTATATACTAATTCTTATAATTATAGTGTTGAATCTTGTTAACACATTTTCTCGACGTGTGAAATGATTGACATCACAACAGGACACAATGCATGGGAGCGATCTCACGATGTTACTTTCCATTTTATGTCGCGATGTCGGAGGTCGAAAACTAGAAACTTCAGGGCGAGAACCTTTTTTAAATAAAAGGTGGAGCTCTTTTGATTCAAAATTTATTTTGAATAAACATATTTTCTAATGACATTGATGTGATGGCATCAGTTGAATAAATAGAGAAATTGTTATTGTTCTGTGTAGCTAGGGAACTAACTGCAAAAAACGGGCTATTAACGATACAATCCTGAAATTTTCAGTACTGGTACAGAACCCCTTTTTGGTCATTTTTGGCGGCGGTACCCAAAAAAAAGTTCCATAGGGTGACCTTGAGTGACCTTTGAACTTTGACCTCCGATTAAATTGGATTGATTTTTTTTACGAGGAAACTAAGGCAGGTACGAAAAAATTTGTCATGAACAAATGTGTTTGCAACCAACTGAAGATTCATTGTGAATTTTTGTAAAGACCTAAGTCCATAAAAAACAAAATGGCGGCCAGTGAAACTTTAATTCATGCTTTTTTACGTCACTCTTCAGCTTATTTCAAGTAGACTAGCAAACTTTTTTGTATATAATGACAATTTTTAATTGCCCGTGATTATCAAGATTAAGAAAAGTCATAATACTTGCTGATAAGACAACAATAACGTAAGATATTGTAATTCTTATTGATTATTTTGCCTCCTAGTGTATACGGCTTTGTAAAAAAAAAATTAAAAAAATGTGATAAAAGCCTACAAATTTCAGGAATGATTTATTTGGTCATAAGGACCATAAAAAAAATTGGTTCCTAAAAAATTAAGACCCCCTTTGACCCCTGGTGACCTTCAAAAATGGTAATTGTGGAGAACTGGAAACATTTTTTTCTGATAAACAGCAGCTTCGGACGAAAATATTTCTAATACAAAATATGATTGGAATGACTGGAATTATGTCCCTGATTTTTTTCAAAACGCAGTGTTGCCAAATAGAGCACCCACGTTGCCAAACGTGCCCTTAAAATCTGCATCTTAGGGTCACTTCATTGCAAACAATCCGTGCTTCGAATTCAAGCTTTAATATTCATTGCATGAATCATGAACTGGGATCATTAAAGAAATCCACCATAAATTTGTTACGGTCCTCCCACCCCCCCCCCCCCCTCCACACCCCCCACTTCTTCTTGAACCCTGGGGCCATTTAAAAAACGACAGTCTCTCGATGATATTCTTGCATATGATTATTATTATTTTATTATATATTATATTTTATTTTTAATACTCAAGAATATCATTGGAGTGATTTTAAGAGTATCCCTAATTTTTTAATGCTGCGCTGCCAAGTGTTCTTGAATTCTGAGACATATGGAAGTATTTATGTGTTATCTGGAAGAGTGCACTGCATCGTTTTAGCCACAATTAATAGACGGCCCTTGGCATGCATGTATATTTTTCAATACGTTACTATACTTCAGCTTCTTCAGGATCAAGGGAGGATCCACTGATGGGGGATGGGGTTTGAAATGGAAAATGGGGGGGGGGGGGGGTGGAGGTAGGATTATCTCCAGAGATACTTAACATTTAAAAAAAAAGGCACAACCGCTACCAGAACGGAGAGCTGTTTTTATATTATTTTCGGAACAAATAACTTATATTATATATAATATAATAGTCATTTTCAAATTGCTGGTATACCAAATATGTGTTGTATTAATAATGATTAATAAAGTTACATCGCGTACTGTAATGTTGTTGTTATTTTTTTTTTTTTTTTATTTTTTTTTTTTTAGGAGATACAATACAATCTGTATGATTCTTTTTTACTGCATCCAAATTATGCTACTCTGAATTTTTTCATGCAGCTTTTATTTTAGGCCAGGAACTGTTTTTAAATAATTATTTAAAGTGCGGCCACGTCCCCTGGAGGCGTCAATAGGCGTCTAGGCTCTATATCCTTTTTATTATGGATCCAACGGGGCCAACATAACTTGCAGAACTTTCAATAATTTTTAAAAATAATTCCGGGACTCAAGGAAATGTGAAAGAATTCAGAGCAACATAATTTGGTACCCTCTATTCAGTCTATTCATTTTTGCAATAACAAATTGTCATGCAGGTTGTCCATTGATGTTACTAATATGTAAGTTGTTCAGTCATTCCATAATGCAATTATTAACGTAATGTATTTATAATTAAATGTTTGTTTTATTTTTGATATAACAGTCTTAATTTATATAATATATTAATAACATACATTAACTTTTATATTATATTATAATATATGTATATATTATGTTTAATAAATGCTAAACACGAAACCCACCCTCGGTTCTGGTAGCGGTGTTGCCCAATATTGTCCCTTTTCCGCAATAATGAGCTCTCTGCTATATCATGCATGCAGGTGAGCGCAATTGAGAGTTGTAAGTAAGTGTAAAATAAGCTCATTTTCGCGCCCATCTGAAATAAAAGATAGATTGCGGAGCATGCAGGGACGATATCTTCAATGATAAGTTTTAAATTAGATGCGCTTTGGGTACCGACAGTTGGGGACCTGAACGGGCGTTCCATATATAACATATTTCATTTTTATTACCTTCTATAGGAATTCCTCCCTACCCCAGTTTTTCCATTTCAAAACCCATCCTCCCTTGATCCTGAAGAAGCTGAAGTATAGTAACGTATTGAAAAATATACATGCATGCCAAGGGCCGTCTATTAATTGTGGCTAAAACGATGCAGTGCACTCTTCCAGATAACACATAAATACTTCCATATGTCTCAGAATTCAAGAACACTTGGCAGCGCAGCATTAAAAAATTAGGGATACTCTTAAAATCACTCCAATGATATTCTTGAGTATTAAAAATAAAATATAATATATAATAAAATAATAATAATCATATGCAAGAATATCATCGAGAGACTGTCGTTTTTTAAATGGCCCCAGGGTTCAAGAAGAAGTGGGGGGTGTGGAGGGGGGGGGGGTGGGAGGACCGTAACAAATTTATGGTGGATTTCTTTAATGATCCCAGTTCATGATTCATGCAATGAATATTAAAGCTTGAATTCGAAGCACGGATTGTTTGCAATGAAGTGACCCTAAGATGCAGATTTTAAGGGCACGTTTGGCAACGTGGGTGCTCTATTTGGCAACACTGCGTTTTGAAAAAAATCAGGGACATAATTCCAGTCATTCCAATCATATTTTGTATTAGAAATATTTTCGTCCGAAGCTGCTGTTTATCAGAAAAAAATGTTTCCAGTTCTCCACAATTACCATTTTTGAAGGTCACCAGGGGTCAAAGGGGGTCTTAATTTTTTAGGAACCAATTTTTTTTATGGTCCTTATGACCAAATAAATCATTCCTGAAATTTGTAGGCTTTTATCACATTTTTTTAATTTTTTTTTTTACAAAGCCGTATACACTAGGAGGCAAAATAATCAATAAGAATTACAATATCTTACGTTATTGTTGTCTTATCAGCAAGTATTATGACTTTTCTTAATCTTGATAATCACGGGCAATGAAAAATTGTCATTATATACAAAAAAGTTTGCTAGTCTACTTGAAATAAGCTGAAGAGTGACGTAAAAAAGCATGAATTAAAGTTTCACTGGCCGCCATTTTGTTTTTTATGGACTTAGGTCTTTACAAAAATTCACAATGAATTTTCAGTTGGTTGCAAACACATTTGTTCATGACAAATTTTTTCGTACCTGCCTTAGTTTCCTCGTAAAAAAAATCAATCCAATTTAATCGGAGGTCAAAGTTCAAAGGTCACTCAAGGTCACCCTATGGAACTTTTTTTTGGGTACCGCCGCCAAAAATAACCAAAAAGGGGTTCTGTACCAGTACTGAAAATTTCAGGATTGTATCGTTAATAGCCCGTTTTTACTGATATTTGGTCGTTAGTTCCCTAGCTAGTGAGCGTATTGAAAAGGATGAATTTTAACGATGCTTTTTGTGGGGGGAAGAACAGTTTTAATTGTTTGTACAATACAAAAATATTACAGGAATTTATTCAAATATTTTAAACCAATTTAAACATTCGTTTTAATAACGATTAAGTGCCATGAATATATTTTTTGATTAAGTATAGTTATTATTGCTACATTACGCGAGGTACATGGTTTAGATTGAATAAAAATAATATTAATTGATATTAGTAAAGTTTAAAAAAATATTCATTTTTATATTGTTGCTCGTTTATTTATTTTTTTTCTTGCATAAAATGTTCCTATTCTAAAAATTAAAGCTTCCCACAAAGAGTATATTATTAATTATATTATGTGTATGTATCACAATTTTCATTTAATTCGTTGAATAAAAGAAATTAATTAAAATTTAATTAATAAATCTGCACCAATTTAGCAAGCGAAACAGAAGGGTGTATAAAGGCTGCTCCAACATAAAATTTCTTAAAATAGTGAGTGACCCATTTGTTAATTTTAATGTCCTAACCTTTGTTCTATTCCAACTGACCCCTAGCTAGAAGAATTAAGATGATGTTAAAGTTCACTCTCTAGCCTATGGAGAAAAGTGAGATAAAAATTTACGTAGGTAATCAACTCTTCATAGAATACATTGATAATTTAGTGCAGTCGTCGCCTCGGAAAATTTCCTTTTGCGGCCTTGTTAAGGTAGAGATAACACGCCCAATGTTAAAAAAAAATCCCATTCATAAAAATTATGAAAAAAATTTAGACTATCAAGGTAAAATATCAGGTTTACAAAAACGAGCTAGTTTTCGAGTTATTAATTTTTAAAGTTGACTAATTTAACATGGAATTACTCCATGTTAAATTAGTCAACTTTAAAAAATAATAACTCGAAAACTAGCTCGTTTTTGTATATATACCTGATATTTTGATACCTACCGATAAGGTATGTTAAGGAGAATATTCTAAAAATTTTTCATAATTTTTATGAATGGGATTTTTATTAACATTGGACGTGTTAAAAAGTTGTCCCGAACTGTGTGTGGACTTAAGTCTTTTTCTGTTGCAACTGGGGAAAGATAAATTCCATCTATATGGTGATAATAATTTTCTCAGAGGCATTCAATCTTTTAGTTTTGAAAGTAACGCTCGGTAAGTCAAAGGGCGCGGTGATTTGAAAGTTCATAATAAGATTCCATTAAAAAGAGAAGGCTTACGAATTTAATTAAGAGTAGAAATGAAACATAAAGTCCGTACATCGACTTCTTGTCGCAGAGATAGGAAGGTACGTTATCGTTCGTGATTGTTACTCCCCCGCGGTTGTTGCAACTCCCTCTTTCAAAACCGTCACTTCCATATTGTTTGTTGTGCACCTACTCGACCTGTGGTAGGTGGATCTTACATGAAGTTGATAAATATAATTAAGTCAAATATAACTCTTCATATCATTTCCTGAAAATTTTATTACAAATTTCTGTTCAAACATGGTCTCGTATACATGTGTAATATATAGTTTAATGTTATACATTTTCAGCAACGTGCTTATAACAAGCAAGTATGCTTAAGGGTAAGGTAACGCCACCAATGTTAAAAAAAATCCCTCTCACAAAAATTCTGAAAAAAATTTAAAATGTTCTCCTCTATACCCCCTATCAGTACCTAAAATATCAGGTATACAAATACGATCTAGTTTTTGAGTTATAAATTTTTAAAGTTGACTACTTTAACATGGAGAAATGAAACTCCCATGTTAAATTGGTCAACTTTAAAAATTCATAACTCAAAAACTAGATCGTATTTCTATACCTGATATTTTAGCTACTGATAGGGGGTGTAGAGGAGAACATTTTAAATTTTTTTCAGAATTTTTGTGAGAGGGATTTTTTTTAACATTGGTGGCGTTACCTTACCCTTAAATAACTTAATTTTTGTGATCTTACAAGCTCGAATCCAGAACTAAATTTCGGAGGCGGCTGTCTCCATAAGGCCAATGTTAAAAAAGAAAAAGGGAGTGGTAGCGGTTAGGTGTAAGATTAAATCCAACATTTCAGCCCCCCCCCCCCCAGCCACACACCCCTGGATCTGCGACTTGCCACAAATTATAAATATTTAATAAAAACATATCTTTTATTAAAAATAAAAATATTATTTGTCTGGTTTTGAGTGAAGTTAAAAATCTCATAATATTTATAATAGTTTTATCACGTAAACACAAAATAAAGTTTTAATACAAAGTTGACTGCCCTTTAAACATTTCGTACAACATTGGGTAGTAAAAAGAGAAAATAAATAAACAGTGTTGGTCGTTTTTATCCGAGAATAGCCCGCCGGCCACACAGCTGCTTGGAGCGATAAGTGCTCGTTGAGGTACTCTTTGATCGCATGACGTACTGGAGGTAAAACAAATTTACACCGGAAAAGTCATAACTCAATTTTTTACTATCGACCTTGATGATATTATGACAACTTTCAATGTTTACTGAATATCAACTCCGAGTTAGCCATAATTATTTCAGTAGCGTACGTAGCTACTTTTTTTTTCTTTTTTTTTTTTTTAGGGGGGATCGAGGAAGGAGTGTTTTAAAATTGGTCGTAGAATCACGGGGACATTAAATTAAACTGTACTATTCTTCATCGAAATATTTTAAATATTACAAGTATGGTGGGGGGGTAGCAAGCAAGTTACTGAAAGCACCATATCACAAGTGGCTGCTATACCTACTACAAATTATACTAATGGAAAAATAAGAGTAAATAATAATCATAAATTAAATATTTTTAACAATGTAATAATTGTTTAGAGCAACGTCTGTTTAGCCTTACATTTTTTTACATTACAAGGAATACAAGGCAACTTATTCCACTCAGACACAGACCTAGTCAGGAAATATGAAAACTTTTATTATTTTAATTTTTTAATATTTTGTTGTCTTTATCAAAAAAATTAATTATACACACTGTTTAATTGTTGTTTTTTTATAGTCTATGTGTAATTTATTATACTTTTAAATGCTTCATTTTGTATAATATGCTTGTAACTTTGCATTATGCGAAAGGTGTGCCATGATCTTGTCCTATAAATGTAACAGTATGCAATTCTCCAGTAACGAGTTAATAAACTGTTGGCTTTAATAACTTTAACAATAAAAAATATTAATACAAAAATGGGCTGTGGTTTAATCGACCATTCTTCCACCCACGTTGTATGCCCCCTCTTTCAAAATAACAAAAACCCTATAACATGGTTTTATTTTTTGACTGACTGAGATCGTGCTATATTTTTATGGCATGTTAAATCACATACAAATCATGCTTAAATATATTTTATTAGAACGTTCAAGTTATAATAATGATGTTGCTGGTTTAACTGCATGGCAACAACACCCTATGTACAGAATATTATTTTTTTAAATAAAAACTTGTTCTATAATTATAATAGTAAATTATAATATAATATTTTATTGTTATTTTAATAAACATACTTCAAATTTATTTTATTGCTCTAGTCAATTTGTATAACGATTATTGAACAATTTTCACTCGGTATTTAGAACATTTTTTTTAAACAATTTGGTTCTGTTTAAAGTTAGAAATTTTATGATCATGAGGTCTATACGTTCGTATATAAAAAAAAGTTCATAATAACAAGTCATGTTCGTGAGAAAAAAAATATAATAAACTGGCGATAATCGTACGTGTAATAGACTCCTCCTACTGCACTTACAACGATGTGATGTAAATATTTTAAAAAAGGAAGTGCGATTTTTTATGACCGTGAGCTGTGGTGTCCTTGACTGCATGGCCTAAAATCATCCATTGATAAAAGCAACTTCATTTGTTTCCTGCGATTCAAAAATATTATTTGTGACCTCTGAATTGATAATTTTGTAGATGAAGTCCTAAGATTAACAGTAACCTACAACCCACAAAGGTGCATTTCCATGATGGAGTGATTTTGAACGGGGCGAGAAAAGCGCACTTGCTTCAATATCATATGGTAGCCATCTTGGTGAGAGAAAATCGCTTCCTTCGCTGCGGGGAGCAGTTTTATCGCCAACATGGCCGCCATATGATATTGAAGCAAGTGCGCTTTTCTCGCACCGTTCAAAATCACTCCATGGAAATACACCTTAATTACCCCTGCTCTCTTTTTAGGCGTTGTCTCTCTATCTGGGAAGGCGTGGTGGATGTCTTTTACTGTGGTAGTCAAACTTCGTGTCGCTCAAAACATTGTGAGCTCCAAGCTTGAGACGTCCCATTGAGGGACCATCCCTTCTTCTACAAAACCAATGTGGTTTCAATAGCATGTAAGAAATAAATTATGTAGATGCGTACATATATTATATGAAAATAACCTTTGTATATTATAGAAATTCGTGCAGATTGTTTAGAAATGCTAGAAAATTGCACATAATAATGAAAGGAGGTCATGGGGGTGGTTTTAAAAAGTCATTCACCCTAAATTTAGTTCATTTGTAACATAGCAGGTTCAGCAGCAACTCCAATAAAATCAGCTGAACTTTCCACGATGAATCTTTGAAAAAATATAGGGAAAATAACCCACCGACTGTCATTAAGTAATTCAAGATACTTTTGCACCCGGGTGTACACAAGCATATAGATAGTGAATGATTTTGTGACCAAAAGTATTGACAAAGACATGCAAATTTATACAAAAATATACGAACTGTATATTGACGATCACTGCCATATATGACAACGAGTTGCTACCTGTACGTTTTTTATAACAAATAAAGAATACATAAAATATTATAAATTAAAATGAAGCTGAATATGGAAACCTTTTTTGTATTTAAATTCAAAATTTATTCAATTTTTTAATAGAATATAATTAACATTTAAATGTTTTTTAATTAATATACTAATAGCTAAATTTCAAATGTGTTAATTGAATTACGGTATTAAGAAACGAATCTTATTTTAATAGTATGCAAAAATAACACAATTTCGCTCTTTCAATAAAATTTAATTTGTCTCGATAAAAAAAAACTGACTTAAATGTATGCACGCACTCTATCGTGTCTAATTTATGCAACATTTTTTGTAAATGCTTGAGAATTGGAGCTACTCAAGGTCAAGATGAACTAAGTTTCTTGTACTTTTTTTTTTTAAATTATGGACGCAAAGAATGTAAACGCGAGTTGAATGCCAATAAAAGTGGCTTGTTATTGTAAGATCGGGAAAGGTGCGTTTAATAATAATAATAATTTTATAACGGACTGGAATACTGGTTGTTACATTTTTATATTTAAATTGTTTTATTATTCTTAAATAAGTTAACATATAAATGAGTGAGATTCACAAAGGGAGTTCACATATTATACCCGTGGTTAGTGTCAATGCTAACCGTGGCTAGTAAGAAACCTGATGGATATATATTTCCTCGTGGATGTGTCCAAATTAAAAATAAGATTCATAATTTCCACAGTCATTTTAAACGATGTGTATTTTTAGTTTATATTATATCATTTCAAAATATAATAATGCAGTTTTTTTAAATGCACCCCTCTGGTCAGCAGGACTCACTTGCTGACACTGCGGCTCAAAGAGATTCAGATTTGTAATTTTGGTTGAGCCCCCGGTCTATCCATCCCAAATCATTCTCCTGATACTTCATTTAGGCTGCTTGGGAAAGTCGACAAACAGAGCAGCTAGGGGAACGTTCGTGGTGTGCAGACGTGTGCTTTTAAATTTTACACCACAATTAAAATAAAAATTTGTGTACATAAGACATAAGTACATAAGTACATCAGTCGTATTCTAACGTGTAAAATATTGAACATTCATATAATAATGATTCTGAACCGCGCATCTCATTTTGGCATGTCTGAATTATTCTAAATTAATTAAAATTTTCATATTAAAATTTAACATTACGAGAACAAAATGAGAAGAGTGAAAAATAAAAATTCAATAAAAAATAAATAAATAAATATGTATCATTTGGTTGTTTATCCTCATTTTTATTGTTTTGCTTTTACTTTATATAAATTCTGAGTATAATTATTAACCTTATTTAATATATCGTGAATAAAAAAGAAATTACATAAAAAAATTAAGGTTTTAAAACCACAAGAATTTAAAATATGATTTCACTCGTTAATGAGCTCAAAGTTTTCATAATCGTTACGAATGCAGCGTCGTATATAGAGCGTATATTCTGTGCCTCGTTCACACAATCAAAATAGAAGCTTTCTTTGAAAATTTAGAACATTATCTTTACACTGACCATATGATCACTCATCATCAGGGTTGTTATTATTTCTTAATTCATTGATTTATTTCTATTTAATGCATTGATAAATCTGACATAATTAAGTGGTACGATTTCTCAATTGAAAAAGTACTTGCAAATTTTGGCCGTTTCCCAAATGTAGACAGATAATTATTGACACTTTAAGTGGTTTAGTACTGATGAAATTATTCACTTGGCTACTTTTTTTAAACGAGAAGTATTTTTTGCTGTAGTGATATCATCGCTCCAACTTTGTTTTAGACTTTTCTATTGTTTATTTTGAATTGAGAACAACAATGTGTGTTATAACAAAATTTATAATTAATGGAATTATTCATGATGTCATTTATTCAAAGTGAATTGAAAATTAATTATTTATTTTGTATCACATTTTTAGTTCAATTAACCTGTTAATTTAATTAATTTAATCAAGGATATTCACTGCATGTCCCTTGCATTTAAATTAAAATGTAATTTTACAATTACAAAGTTTACAATAAATTTTGCCTATTCTGGATTAATATGGTGAGTGTTATAGTGTTTGTGTTATGTTTGTCTTTTGTTGTTATTAAATTTGTTATGTTTAGAATAGTTTGACAAGCACCATGAGGTTGCCACTCACACTGATATTGACGTGCTTATATTGTAATGTACAATCGAAAAGCAATAAAGATGAATATGAATTTCAAATTATTCACAAATGTCAGAATCCTGTTTTTTAACAAATCAAATTTTAACATTAACCTAAAACTTCATTAATAAAAATACATTATTTAATTATTTTGAAATATAAAAATAGAAAATAAAATCAACTTACATCATATTTTGGAGTTCTTCTTGTTTCAATAAAATTAAATATTAAAAATAAAATCACAATTTTAAATATTAAATTATTCATATTAATGGCGTAAGAAGATGATTTTATAATAAATTAACACTTTACACTACTAAACATTTATCAGTCATTTCTCGTAATCCATTAATCTTTATAATAAATAACAAATCGAACACAATCTAACAATATTTACTGACATTGCATCAATTCCGCGCACTCTCGTGAAGTAAACATTAGTCCTCACGTGTCTCTGCACAAGTCCAAGAGGAGAGTGGCTCTCAGCAGCGCCCTCCGCCACTGCCAGCAGCTCCCCCCCCCCCTCCTTCCTCCTCTTTCTCCTCTCTGTCTGCAAAAACTGTTTTTTTTATCAAACAAAAAAATTTTAAACTTATTTTTTTATGAGTAAGAATATTATTAAATATAACAACGTTTAAGATCCCTTCTCAAAGTACCCTGAAATGGACCTTTTTGAAATTTCAAATTTCAATACAATGCTTTAGACTTCATGTGAGTAAGAATATAAATAACATTGATTTAAAAAATCATAGGTAAAAAATACTGGATATGGACCTTTTTGTAAATTTCTTAAATTTGAAAAGAGGCTGGACACTTCCACTGGTAATTTTATATTTATCGTGCTAATTAAATGTTGTAAAAATACATCAAAATTACGAATTTAAAATAGTGATGTCGTGAATAAAAAAAAAAGACGAGTGAATTATTAGCTGTTTTTCTAGTCTGCGTAATTAATAGAAATGTTAGGCTTTTAAGTTGTATTTTTAGTAAGAGCTAGTTAAGTCAATTTTATAATTGGCAAAGAAATATTATTCTGTACAAAAGTAAATTACATAAAAAAATTAAAATGTGGAGCGTGTGACGTTAATTGGGGGCTTAGATAATTTATTAATGTAACTTAATTTATCTGAAAGTATAAAAGTGATTTTTTTATAGAATTAATTCCCCCTATAAAAAAATAAGAATAAAAAGAAAATTAAAATTGAATTACGAGATTTAAAATTATAAATTAACCAAGGATATTACTTTGTTGGTTTCATTGTCATAATTATATTATTATCTATCAAAGTCTTCTACTCGCAATGGTTGTAACAAACCATTGTTAAATAATGTTTTTTACAACCATTGCGAGTAGAAGACTTTGCTATCCATAAATTCCATAGTAATACTTAACCATTTGATATAAAAAAAAAATAATCACCATGCATAATCATGTTTACTTTATTCAGTTATTAATTTGGACAATTAAGTATAATAATGTGCTTTAATAGCTTAAGCAGCGGTGCACGATGATTATTTTAATTGAGAAATGAAAATAATATAATATTAAAAAAATGAGTTTGTGTATACAAATGCCTTTTGATAAATTTCAACAATTGAAGAAAAACAACAATATAATGTTCCATCTACTTTGTCATATCATGTCAAATATCAAAAGTTTTTGGACCGACTGACTCATAGCCAAATTTTACATAATTAATACAACTTCATTATACTTTAAAATAGAGACATAAAAATAATCATAAAGACGAAAGAGACGACGAGGAATTAGCCCACCAGATTTGGGTTCATTGTTGTGCGGTTACCTTATAAGCGATTGGATCTTTAATGACCCAACAATCAAACTTTCTCCGAGCTCGCCGCAAATCACCTCCCGATAAAGACGTGCTTTTGTGTTTCGTATGCAAAAAGGCATTAGAATATTACTATAAGTTTAGTGTTGGATTTATTCTGGAAATAGCAGAAAAGTGCATCATAATTTTAGGGGGGGGGGGGAATACGAAAGTTTTATTTCCCTGTATTTTTCTATAATATTTTACAATTATTTTTCTCTTTTTTTGATTTGACAATTGGAATAAAGAAAATTCACAAAATAATAAGGCTTAGCTAAAAATAAAAAACCGCATTATTATATATTATAAATTATTATTTGTATTATTTATGCGCGGATACAAATTTAAGACTCGTACACACTAGCATTGCTATAGTATGAGTTTCAAATAAAATTGTTTATAACAATAAAATTGTGTAATATATATATTTTTTTTTAAATCTCAAGAAACATGCCAGCAAAATCAGTGTATAATATGATACTGCATGGTACGTATGTATTACATGTAATATATTATGCGCTTATCCCGCTTATTATATAGAAGGTCCAATATTTTTGTAAACTCTTTATGCATTTTATAAGTATATACTCGATGAATAAAAGGTCAATAAAGTTGCAGAAATCCTCGGAAGGTTTACGAAAGAAACTATAAAAATATATTTTTATGTTCGAAATTCGAATTAAAATCAGACAGTAAAATTGAAATAGTGGACTATGCAGAGTTACAAACGCAGTGGTATGATAAAACGTATTGGCGCATTTAACATTTTTTGGCAGAATGTCGGTGTATTCCTGTCGTCTTATATTCAGGGGATTTTTAAAATCTAAATCATGATTTTTCAATGGAGTATTGACCTAAAAATTTTTATTGCAGAAATGGAGATCGTGCAAAGTTATGCTAACCTGATTTTTTTCAGATTTTTTTTTTTTTTTTTAGCCCGGGAAGTATTTTTAAAAAATTATTGAAAGTTCTTTTTGTGACGTCACGCGGCGGCAAGTCCTATCTTTTTCTTAAGGAGCGGCGTCTCGTGACGTCACAAAAATAACTTTCAATAATTTTTTAAAAATAGTTCCCGGGCTCTAAAAAATCTGAAAAAAAAAATCAGAGTAGCATATTTTTGCACCCTTCATCCATTTCTGCAATAAAAAAATTGAGGTCAATACTCCATTGTTTCGTTACGTGGTTTTAATTTTTCAGTATATATATACTGTCAATATATATTATTATTATATTCAGACAATAAATGTTAAATATAGGGATTCCTCCTCAAATTGGTCCTAGTAAAAGGGTGGGTCGAATTTCCCCAAACATACTTCTGTGACCTTCCCCAAGGCGAAGGAACGTCACCGATTATTTATTTATTTATTTATTTATTTATTTATTTATTTATTTATTTATTTATTTATTTATTTATTTATTTATTTATTTATTTATTTATTTATTTATTTAATATTTATTTATTTATTTATTTTTTATTTATTTATTTATTTTTCGTGACATACAGACTCGATGTTTCGCGTCATATTATATAACAACTGCTACAATTATATTTATGTGTTATGTGATTGAATGCCAGCAACAACATGTTAACTGTCTGGCACGTGTAATGGTGATGGGCACTTTCAGATATTGATATTTAATTAATTTATTATATTCATTTTAATTTATTAAAATTAATTTATTACATTTAGGTTAAACAAAATTATAGATCAAAAGGATGAATAAATAATTTTTGTTTTGAAAAATAAAGTACATTGAATGCATGCAGTAAAATACAAAAATTACCATTTTTTTTAAAGAAAATTATACTGTAAAATATACGCACTGAACTAAAAATAAACATGCAGTAAAATTTCAAATTATTGTATATATGCCTTTTTTGGGTTATTGGAGCAATACAATTAATTAAGAGTTTTACTAAAAAAAAAAAATGTAATTTATTATAAACAATATTAGCTAAATGATATCATGTTTTGTACAATTAAATCAACTTGCTGTGCAATGTTCTCTCATTTTTCTTTTTTCATTGTATGTTGAATGGAGATTACATCTTCCCAAATACATATTTTACATATTTCAAAACTTTTTAGATAATTGTAATGCTTTTTTTACTGCTAAAAATTTAAATTTAAATTAAAAAACAAATCAATATGCTGTCAAATATTGTAATTTCTGGTAAATGTGCAAAGTATATAATTATTACAACAAATTTCTGAAACTTACAAAATATTAAAATTGGTTGCAGAATAATTTACTCCTCCATAAATTCAATATTATAAACACGATAACACATTATCTTCAATTATATTTAACATTTCTTACATTATGAAATTTCAATCATTTCTCGCACGTACACGAGATTTTATAAGATTGCTAGCGGCGGGTCAAAGACTTTGTCACGTTCACTGCATCGCTGGCTCCAAGGATGGTGAGGATACAGGAGGAGTTACAACTGCAAATTCGTGATGCGGTGCCCCTCTGCCTGCGTCATTTCTGCTTTTTTTTAAAAAAAATGAAAAGTTGTCTTTTTTTATACGAGTGTGCTAAATTTGCCAAAAGAATACGTACGTAATTATTATATGGAACACTGCAATGTGCAATGTAAAAAATTAAACATTAAACTTCATAAGTTGTCTTTTTTTTGTGATCATAAATCTTTGTGTCTGATATACAGGGTGTCCCAAAGATCTTTAGATTTTTCAAACCCAAGTAGCAACCATTTAACATTTTTTAATGTTCACTTTATATACATCAAATTAAAGTTCTGAATTTAAGATTTTCAAAAATGTGAACAGATTTTTTTGTTTTAAAAGTGATTTTTCCTTTTTAACCATTAGAAAGCAAAATGGGCACTTTTTTTCGGAATCACGACTGCACCTGCACCTAAAAATTGATTGCATCAATGCTTATGCTTCTTAATTTTTTGTCAATGCAAATGCAACAATGCTTCTCTAAATGGGCACCATTCGTGGCTCAGCAAACATCCAGCCCCTCCTAGAGCTCACGCCATACAATGCGCAGCATGGCAGGCATGGGAGACTGGATCGTGTTGGTGATGCGCTGTTTTAGCCCCAACGAGTCTCACACTGGAATTTTGAATACAGTGTCTTCCACATTGCCCCGTAGGAAAAATTCTAAAGGAGTGAAGTCAGGGAACCTGGGGACCCATGTTGTGGGGCCCCAGGTCGATCCATATGCCTGGAAACACCTCGTCCAAAAAACGATGCATGAAAAAGTAAAAAAAGCTCCCATTTTGCCTTCTAACGGGTAAAAAGAAAAGTCACCTTTCAGATTTTTTTTTTTCTGTTCACATTTTTGAAAATGTTAAATTCAGAGCTTTAATTTGATATATATGAAGTGAAAAATATCAAACGGTTGCTATTAGGGTTTAAAAAATCTAAAGATCTTTGGGACACACTGTATATATATGTAATGCATGGCTGATTATATAAAAAATACGTAGTTTATTTGCATGTTTTATAAGAAAGAATTGTTTTAATATTTTATGGATTTTTTTTTTTTAACAGGAAGGGTAATGTACTACTTGGTTAATTATTGTTATTAATGTTTTTATGTTGTTTTTTGTATTGTTATTATGTATATTATAACTTGTTGCATGCTATTTGTATGATAGCCAAAGGAACTAAGTATATACATAATTATTATATTAAATTGAAGATGTCTTCGTATATTTTCGTCCACCTCCGGAACAGTTCGCCAAAATGGTTTAGAGCAGCTGGCCAATCAAATGCGCTCCTGAAAGACGACGTGATGACGTCACTGCGAGACGACCGAGATCCTTTCTCTCTAAACTGTTATCGTTGTCTGCAGATAATGGAGCAAGGCGTGTCCCTCAAGTTTGAAACGCTTCGGTGATCTTCCTTCCCGCCCTTTGTCAACCTGTTTTGTGTCGGTTAATAATTAACTCACAATTAACTTTTATAATTAAAAGAGTATGAGCAGGAAGCAGACAATAGAACTGATTTGTAATGCTTGATTTGATGTAAAGAAATTTTATTATTTTATGTAATATTATTATCAAAGTATAATTTCTTTATTATAGTTGCACATGCAGTTTTGAGCTCGTGAGAAAGAACTCAATAAAATGTAATAATGTCATTTGTATTGTGAAACTGCAATAAGAAAATTTATTGAACAATATAAAATGTTGACATGCAGTGTAACATGTTATACTCTCGCGACATTGTTACAATTTTTAATGTTAATGGGAGGGTCTATCAAGGTGATTGATCAACTTAGAACAAGCTTATATTATATTGTATATATAACAATTGAAAAGCAATAAATTCTCTCCACTAAAATAAAAACGTCCAAGCTTATATATATGTCCATACATGGTCAGATCTAGCTGACATTTTTATCTGAGTGTATACTAGATATAATATAATTATTATTCATATATACGTTTCTTCATATCTCCTCCAAACAAGCCAACATTCAATTTTACCGAAGAATTATAGAAATATTTTACATTATTTTCTATAGTCTCTGATTTTCTTGAAACTTCATCTAATCATGCACGGGGAAACTTTTCAACCGTCCCGCCGTGGTGCACATTTATTTTGAATGTTAATCACAACAATTTTAATTTTGTTACAATTTATTCTATTTTTTAATCAAATTCAAAATTTTCCACCGTGCTGTATTTTTTTTCCAAGCCATTTGTGTCAGTTATTTTTATGCAAAATAGGTCGATTGTTTTTATCAACAAATTTATCATGTAATAATATTTCCCTCTACTTTTTATATTCCAAGGTTGCAGATTTTTATCGTATCTTAGATTGATGAGATATTTATTTATTATATTTTATGTATTTAAACCATCCATCAACGTGCTGCAAATTAATATAACTTTTTTGTTTGTAATTTTTATCACACAATTTTAAATTGTATAAAATGTGTAAATAATTTAATGCGACATCATTAGAGAAATCGTCGTGAATTAAGGGGCTGCTTCTCTCACATTTTCCAAGGCCTGTAACACACGCTAACTTTTTGTTCAATTTTCCCTAGACTTAATTGTTACCTAGAGAGCTTTCAATAAGCTGCCAGTCGAGAAAATACCTTGAAGGGTTGTACTGTAATTTTTATTTGTGCTATTAATAAATTAATAATTCACTAACTTTGGTCGAAGTTAGTTTATTTTGTTTAAAATATATGATTAAATTTATTTTATTATTTATTTAGTGAATGGAGTCCTATTTTTTAGTCACCTATTGAGCACTGTTATAAATGTATTACGGCACATGACGCAGTGGTATGAACATTTGATTCGTAATCTGATGGTCGTGAGTTCGATCCCAGGCACCGCCAAATTTTTCACAAGTGGCGGTTGCTAAAAAGAACACCCACTTGTGCATCCGGGAGGTGATTGATGACATCCTCCATCAATTGCCGACCATCCTGACTGAGGTTTCCACATAATTCCTTCAGTCACAACCAGGCGAATGCTGGGATGGATTGCTATAAGCCATGGCCTCCCCAGTTTGGAAGGGACCCACAAAACCCTAATCAATATGGTATTAGATTGAGTCCACGAAGGGCCGATAAGTTAAATATAGTCACTTGTACCCTGTACCCTACAAAATGCAGGGTTCTGTTAAAGCAAAACAAATAAATTTATTATGTTGTTTTTCAAAAACTTTTATATATTTTATTACTATACGTTTGCGGTCGATGGTAAATATGAAAATAATCCGTAACTGCATGCCAAGGGGCGGAAGCTCCACAGTGTTGGTAACAATTGACGGCGGAACTAGGCTTTTTACCTTGCTGCTCGCGATTATTGTCACGCCAGAACGACAGCAGAACTCGACAACAATGTTAGGAGTTGAGAAATTATCGTAACAATGAAATCATATATATTATTGTATCAAACGTGTGTATATTATACTACAAGGTCATCATAATTTTCAACACGTTTTCGACACAATGTTCAGTGACATCAGGAATTACGATATGTTGACGAATTTCATTTGATAATTTTCAATGAATTTCACAAATTGCAGCTAGTATATTTGAAAATTAAACTTATATTTTTCATCTGAGCTGAATTTTACTTTCAAATTCTAATTATAAAAACAATTATTTTATTTATTTTTGTCTTTTTTATGTAAAAAAAATCTTATCTATTTTATTACAATTAAAAATATATTTATTTTTATATATGTTTGTATATAATGTGTTAAATTAAGCTTTGTTGTTCAAAACTGAATATACTGTTTGTTACTTGTTAAAATCAGAGAAAAGGTATGTCCAATACCTATACTCTCTGCTAAAATATTGTGTTATTTATTTATTTATTTATTTATTTATTTATTTATTTATTTATTTATTTATTTATTTATTTATTTATTTATCTATTTATTTTATTTTGTGTTTTTCAGTTTTCTAATTTAAGGGCATTGGGTGTCGCGCGGTAGTTGGCAACACTGACGTATCTTCACCATGTTAATTTTTTATCCTTGCTCCTCGGAGTAATTTTTATGCTAGAGCTAAGCTGATTGCTGTAGTATCAAGATAATTATTAGCACAAGTGCACAATTTGGCTAAATAAAGCCTGATTTAAAGAAAAGTATTTTTTAGTAATTTTTTAAATTTATACATGCATTTTTCTAAAATATAAAAAAAAATACTTTTCTTTAAATCAGGCTTTATTTAGCCAAATTGTGCACTTGGGCTACTAATTATCTTGATACTACAGCAATCAGCTTAGCTCTAGCATATAAAAATTACTCCGAAGAGCAAGGATAAAAAATTAACATGGTGAAGATATGTCAGTGCTGCTAACTACCGGTGCTACACCCAATGCCCTTAAGGTTAATTTAAACAATGTGCCTCGTTTGCTGCACGAAATTTTTTATCACTTGAATTGGTCTCCAGCTGCCTATAAAACAAAACAAGATACACTGGAAAAAAATTCAAATAAAATTTATTAAAAGTATATAATGTGTCAAAAAGACCAGATCAACTATAATAAACAAAATTATCCTGAATTGTGCAAAAAATATGCAATAACAACACTTAAATACAGACGCGATATGAGCGATATCTTTTTTCTTAAGAAGTTAATCGATGGAAAATTAGACTGTCATGAAATTCTAGCTGAGCTCAGTCTAAATAATGTATCAGCGAGACAAAACAGATCATCTCACCTTTTCTACATACCAAACCCAAGAATTGATATTGATAAATATTCTTTTATTTCCAGAGTTCAATCATTTTGTAATGAACTGTACAGTAAATACGAGCTTGACATTTTCTATCAATCTTCGCAAGAAATTGCAAGGATATGCGTAAATAACTCAAATGCATGTTTAATTATGTAATATAAATATAATGTATTATATATGTTACCAAGATTTTAGTTATTTAATAATTTTTGTACGTGTGTATTTTAACTAAAAGAATTTGTATGAACTATTGTATTCTTTATAATCAGATTACCTAACCTATAGTCTCTGTTTTCTGAATAAATAATTATTGTGTATTTTTTCTATATTGTTTTCTGAATAAACAAATTATAAAGATAAAGAATCCGACATCATCACACACATGTCACTTGTCACTAACAGCAGAGTGAGTGACGATTGTGACTGCAGGCGATCACTCGGAAAATGCAGACTTTTTTCTTGCGAGGTTACACGTGTTGTGGTTTTCTGACTGCAGCTGATATGAAAGGGCGGTACCTTGACGGGGCTCAACAGATTTGGGGCTCGTAGGACGAGGGGTACGTGCATCCTCTGTAACGGAGGATGAAATTCCATGAAATTCGTTAGTGCAAATTAGTGTCACTATGTGGTGACGATAGCAGCGCATATTGTGTGGAAACTGACAGCTTCCTCGACTTACCGCGGGCGCCAGGGAGTCACTGCAGATGACCTCAAGGAACGCCAGTGGAGAACCATTTTGTGGGAGAGTGATTCTTCGAGTCTCATTTCTTTCAATTTAATTTTAAAGGTGCCGAGGTAATTTAAAAAGTTTTAGTGAGGAAAAGTTACTGTGGGAGTCAATTTTTTTCAGTATATCAATTATTTTTTACGTTCGCGATGCTGCAAAGTAAGGAAGCAAATCCTAACTAAAGATTTTACTTTACTTTTTAGTAACTGCTAATTAATGCAGCTGCATCGCGCACGGAAAAAAATTAGTGCCAATATGTTGATTGTCATGCAACTGTAGCAATTTTCTGTGACTGCCTAATTTTCAATTTGCAGATCCTGATACATTTTTTAAGATGAGAGAATTTGCTTTTATTTTGTCAAAGAATAACGTACACATCAGATAACGCAAGAACTGTTTGGATATTATACGCTCTGACTTAATTATAGTGTTGAGACGAGCTATAATAATTAATAAGTGCAGGAGATGCAGTTTGATGCAGAGCTAGACGAACGCTAAATTGTTAAATATTATATATATAGTTATAGTTTCGATTAATATAAAATTAAATATGTTGAAGGTGTGGCGCAGTGCGCTTGACCGGGTCTCGTCAGATCACCGAAGTCAAGCAACGCCACGCATGGTTAGTAGTTGGATGGGTGACCATTTTCAACAAAAACCACGTTTCCCACCCAGGGGTAAAACGTTGCGCTTTTCCACCATGTGGTTCCTCTGGCTTTGGACCATTGCACTTCCGGTTCATTGACAAAAGCTGTAGCGTCCATCCTGGCTGAGGTTTCCACGTTTCCCTCAGCCGCAGGCAAATGCCGGGATGGATTTGCAAGGCCGTGGCCGCCCTCGTTCCAGAAGAGCCCGCGAAACGCTCAAGTTAGGGTTTCGGAAGGTTCGGGGTTTCAAAGTAGTATGTAATTAGTAAATAAAAGTACCCAATAGGGTACTTTGATTAAAAAATTTAAAAAAAAAAAATATGTTAAAAAAATTACACTGACCTTAATCCTTTAAATGAAAAGCAATTACAATTTTCCAATAAATAATAAGACAGCATAACCAAAGTTTTACTTTTTTTAGTATATATTAATTAAAAGTAATTAACTCTTTTTGTAACTTATAATTACTTTACACGCAACTTGCATTATTATCACCCGTTCTAAATTTCAAACAAAATCACCACTTATTCAAATCCCTAGCTCCCCTCAACTTATATATTTATAAGAATATAATAATTATTAACTATAGCAATTTTAGCAAAGTAATAAGTAATTAAGATAGCAAATTTGCAGGACAGAAGATTAGAAGATAACTATTTAAAAATTCATTTTCATGTCATTTATTTATATTTGTTGGATATATTTATATATTTCAAATCGAAATAATTAGTCTAATTATAATTAATTATTAAATTATAAATTAAATATTATATGGTTGCATGAAAATCACAAGATGTATTATAATGACGTTATAATTTCATGATCGAGTCAATTGTGAATAATTAAAAAACATCGCTATTTGTGTAGGCGCGGACCCACATGCAGGAGGGCCGGGTGGCTGAGAGGTGTTCGTATGCATACATCCATACACCCACTGTATATTTGTCGTTGAGACAATAGCAGGGAAGGTACAAGAAAGATAATTAATTAATTAAAGTTTTATAATTATTTGCAGCTCTCACCTTGGTCCCGCCGATCTGTCGCGATGAGCACCTTCGATCATCCCCGACCTCATCTGCTTGCAGGACTGAAATATTATTTAGCTTGATCTGTTCCGGCCGAGTCGACGACTATTAAACCGAGAGTTTTCTTTTATTTTGAAAGGGGGAAGAAAATTCCCTATGACAGGAACCAAAAAGTCACATGCAGATCTTCGATCGACATTCAACATTCAACGTCACCTTTAAACACAGTTTAAACTTGAACGCTGCATGATATATACATGTTATGTTGTATTTATGTAAATATATATATGTATTAATACAGTAATAACTCTAAATTATAATATGTTGATAATATGAGACCAAAGTGAGGTAATTAAGTTACATCGGCTTGGCTACACTGCATCTAGTGCATCTTGATCTCCAACCGATCCCCCAAAAGAATATCAAAATATAAAGATATAAAAAAGGGATGCGCCGATCCGATGCGCGATGCGCTTGAAAAGCGCCAAATATACAATAATTTGAATGCTGAAGTTTTAGGAATGTACGAACATGAACAATATATTATGTATATATTTATTTATGTAATATTATATTAATCGAGGGGAGCTATACATAGGAATAAAGTTAAATCGAGTTGCAAATATATATGAATTAATCTTATATATAATTTTAATTCAGAACGAATTTAAAGGGTGCAGCATAATTGCATGTGCATGCATATAATATATATAATATATGCATGACAATTGAGTGTTGCCAAGCAAATATACAAAAATTTCTTGTATGTCAATTTTCATCAAAGCTATTATAGCTAGATCGCTTATTTTGTCTTTGAAGTCACGTGTGTGAATTTACTGAATAAGTCGATCACGATCGACGGATCAGGTCTGGAGAAATTATTATACACGATCAGGTAATTCCGTAATTCGGTATAATTTATATATTAATTTGTATCATGAAAGTATATCCATGATTTACGCATTTTTACGATTTAATTGCGCACCTTTTTAATGATCATAATGATAATTTTAAGATCAACGATTCCACTCCATTTAAATGCTGAACAAGTTGCCTAACCTCGAGGCGAAAATGTTTTAATTATCCGACGATGATTTTATTTTGCATTATTTTTAATTAGCAATTTACTATATTATGTTGCGACCAACCTCAAGTTAATATTTGAAAGAATGTATATAATATAAAAATATATTATATTAGGTAATATAGACTAAAATTTTAAACTTTCTTGAGATATATGCTGATTAATTATATACATTGCATAATAATATATATACGATGTTTTTGCAACCAATTAAAATTAATAGACTCGATCTTTATTCAATTTTGAGAAAAAATAAACCATGATCTATATGCATGCAGTATAAAGTTTAAGTATATACTTAATTGTGGGTGGGTTATACTGTATAGGGGGACATTATTAATGAACCTTTGCCTCTATGCACCAACTTAATGTAAACATACTTTTACCGGTATATCATAATTTTATAAGCTACCATACAACCTACAAATTAACTCCTAACTATTTTTGTTTTGTAGTTAATTTTGGTTAAATTAAGACATTGATGTCTTGGTGTTTAAAAATCAAGAATTAAGGGTAAGGTAACGCCACCAATGTTAAAAAAAATCCCTCTCACAAAAATTCTGAAAAAAATTTAAAATGTTCTCCTCTACACCCCCTATCAGTAGCTAAAATATCAGGTATACAAATACGATCTAGTTTTTGAGTTATGAATTTTTAAAGTTGACCAATTTAACATGGGAGTTTCATTTCTCCATGTTAAGGGTAAGGTAACGCCACCAATGTTAAAAAAAATCCCTCTCACAAAAATTCTGAAAAAAATTTAAAATGTTCTCCTCTACACCCCCTATCAGTAGCTAAAATATCAGGTATACAAATACGATCTAATTTTTGAGTTATGAATTTTTAAAGTTGACCAATTTAACATGGGAGTTTCATTTCTCCATGTTAAAGTAGTCAACTTTAAAAATTTATAACTCAAAAACTAGATCGTATTTGTATACCTGATATTTTAGGTACTGATAGGGGGTATAGAGGAGAACATTTTAAATTTTTTTCAGAATTTTTGTGAGAGGGATTTTTTTTAACATTGGTGGCGTTACCTTACCCTTAAAGTAGTCAACTTTAAAAATTTATAACTCAAAAACTAGATCGTATTTGTATACCTGATATTTTAGGTACTGATAGGGGGTATAGAGGAGAACATTTTAAATTTTTTTCAGAATTTTTGTGAGAGGGATTTTTTTTAACATTGGTGGCGTTACCTTACCCTTAAGGGTAAGGTAACGCCACCAATGTTAAAAAAAATCCCTCTCACAAAAATTCTGAAAAAAATTTAAAGTGTTCTCCTCTACACCCCCTATCAGTAGCTAAAATATCAGGTATACAAATACGATCTAGTTTTTGAGTTATGAATTTTTAAAGTTGACCAATTTAACATGGGAGTTTCATTTCTCCATGTTAAAGTAGTCAACTTTAAAATTTTATAACTCAAAAACTAGATCGTATTTGTATACCTGATATTTTAGGTACTGATAGGGGGTATAGAGGAGAACATTTTAAATTTTTTTCAGAATTTTTGTGAGAGGGATTTTTTTTAACATTGGTGGCGTTACCTTACCCTTAATACATCATGATCTTCTTTTTCCACTAATAATTAATAATTCTGTATAACAAAATCTATAAAACTACAGAGTATATAAAGGATATAATAAATAAGAATATTAATTTTTGGTGCACACATTTTTTTAATGGATGACATGAAAACAATGATGAACAAGACACCAAAGACGGGCGACTCCGGAGGCAGCCAACGCCGCTCTGCCGCTTGCTCGGCAAGACGAGGCAGTCGGACGTCACAGAACACACAAACGTGGAGCCAATGTTTTATCTTTACCGACTTTTTTACTTAAACAGAAAGAGTTAATACTTTCTATAACTGCGTGTGCAGAAAATAATTATTATATATTTTTTTTTTATAGCAAGGTCCCAGCATATTTAGAGTAAAAACTAAGTTGATCTGTTTTCTGAGGTGTTGGGGACACATGACTCTATCACACTCTTGCGATCAATTCACACTTCTCTCTGATGATTATAGCAAATATTTTTTATGCGTATTATTATGATCAGTGAGATTGTTTATTGGAAATATATTATTAAATAATATACAACACTTTTCTTTTTTTTATTATTATTCTTTCTAATATTCTAAAAACATTACAGCCATAGACACGTGCTTTTCTAATAAAAACAAACAAACAAATGATTTATATAACTACATTTTTTTTTTTCCATTTTCT